>OY744529.1:24662759-24840259 GCA_963556195.1 Sepiola atlantica
ATTTCAAAATCGGCTAAAATTAGTGATTTTCGTAAAGTAAGTATATGTCGCGATTTTCAATTTTTTGACATTTTTTATTTTATCGTTTTTTTGTGTCAGTATAATGGAAAATCAGTCGAAAATAGGTTTCAAGTACATTTTACACCTTCAATTTCAAAAAAATATCAGATACTTCAATATTTCAAAATCGGCTAAAATTCGTGATTTCCGTAAGGTACGGATATGTCACAATTTTCGATTTTTTGAAATTTTTTATTTTATCGTTTTTTTGTGTTAGTATAATGTAAAACCTTGCGAAAATAGGTTTCAAGTACTTTTTACACCTTGAATTGCAAAAAAATATCAATTACATCAATATTTCAAAATCGGCTAAAATTAGTGATTTCCGTAAGGTACGGATATGTCGCGATTTTCAATTGTTGGACATTTTTAATTTTATGGTTTTTTTGTGTCAGTATGATGGAAAATCAGTCGAAAATAGGTTTCAAGTACTTTTTACACCTTGAATTGCAAAAAAATATCAATTACATCAATATTTCAAAATCGGCTAAAATTAGTGATTTCCGTAAGGTACGGATATGTCGCGATTTTCAATTTTTGGACATTTTTTATTTTATCGTTTTTTTGTGTCAGTATGATGGAAAATCAGTCGAAAATAGGTTTCAAGTACTTTTTACAGCTTGAATTGCAAAAAAATATCAATTACATCAATATTTCAAAATCGGCTAAAATTAGTGATTTCCGTAAGGTACGGATATGTCGCGATTTTCAATTTTTGGACATTTTTTATTTTATCGTTTTTTTGTGTCAGTATGATGGAAAATCAGTCGAAAATAGGTTTCAAGTACTTTTTACAGCTTGAATTGCAAAAAAATATCAATTACATCAATATTTCAAAATCGGCTAAAATTAGTGATTTCCCGTAAGGTACGGATATGTCGCGATTTTCGATTTTTAACATTTTTTACTTCATTGTTTTTTTGTGTCAGTTTGATGGAAAATAAGTCGAAAATAGGTTTCAAGTACTTTTTACACCTTGAATTGCAAAAAAATATCAATTACATCAATATTTCAAAATCGGCTAAAATTAGTGATTTTCGTAAAGTAAGTATATGTCGCGATTTTCAATTTTTTTAACATTTTTTATTTTATCGTTTTTTTGTGTCAGTATAATGGAAAATCAGTCGAAAATAGGTTTCAAGTACATTTTACACCTTCAATTTCAAAAAATATCAGATACTTCAATATTTCAAAATCGGCTAAAATTCGTGATTTCCGTAAGGTACGGATATGTCCCGATTTTCGATTTTTTTGAAATTTTTTATTTTATCGTTTTTTTGTGTTAGTATAATGTAAAACCTTGCGAAAATAGGTTTCAAGTACTTTTTACACCTTGAATTGCAAAAAAATATCAATTACATCAATATTTCAAAATCGGCTAAAATTAGTGATTTCCGTAAGGTACGGATATGTCGCGATTTTCAATTGTTGGACATTTTTAATTTTATGGTTTTTTTGTGTCAGTATGATGGAAAATCAGTCGAAAATAGGTTTCAAGTACTTTTTACACCTTGAATTGCAAAAAAATATCAATTACATCAATATTTCAAAATCGGCTAAAATTAGTGATTTCCGTAAGGTACGGATATGTCGCGATTTTCAATTGTTGGACATTTTTAATTTTATCGTTTTTTTGTGTCAGTATGATGGAAAATCAGTCTAAAATAGGTTTCAAGTACTTTTTACAGCTTGAATTGCAAAAAAATATCAATTACATCAATATTTCAAAATCGGCTAAAATTAGTGATTTCCGTAAGGTACGGATATGTCGCGATTTTCAATTTTGGGACATTTTTTATTTTATCGTTTTTTTGTGTCAGTATGATGGAAAATCAGTCGAAAATAAGTTTCAAGTACTTTTTACAGCTTGAATTGCAAAAAAATATAAATTACATCAATATTTCAAAATCGGTTAAAATTTGTGATTTCCGTAAGGTATGGATATGTCGCGATTTTCAATTTTTTGACATTTTTAATTTTATCGTTTTTTTGTGTCAGTATGATGGAAAATCAGTCGAAAATAGGTTTCAAGTACTTTTTACAGCTTGAATTGCAAAAAATATCAATTACATCAATATTTCAAAATCGGCTAAAATTAGTGATTTCCGTAAGGTACGGATATGTCGCGATTTTCGATTTTTTGACATTTTTAATTTTATCGTTTTTTTGTGTCAGTATGATGGAAAATCAGTCGAAAATAGGTTTTCAAGTACCTTTTACACCTTGAATTGCAAAAAAATATCAATTACATCAATATTTCAAAATCGGCTAAAATTAGTGATTTCCGTAAGGTACGGATATGTCGCGATTTTCAATTGTTGGACATTTTTTATTTTATCGTTTTTTTGTGTCAGTATGATGGAAAATCAGTCGAAAATAGGTTTCAAGTACTTTTTACACCTTGAATTGCAAAAAATATCAATTACATCAATATTTCAAAATCGGCTAAAATTAGTGATTTCCGTAAGGTACGGATATGTCGCGATTTTCAATTTTTGGACATTTTTTATTTTATCGTTTTTTTGTGTCAGTATGATGGAAAATCAGTCGAAAATAGGTTTCAAGTACTTTTTACAGCTTGAATTGCAAAAAAATATCAATTACATCAATATTTCAAAATCGGCTAAAATTAGTGATTTCCGTAAGGTACGGATATGTCGCGATTTTCGATTTTTAACATTTTTTACTTCATTGTTTTTTTGTGTCAGTTTGATGGAAATAAGTCGAAAATAGGTTTCAAGGTTTTCCAAGTACTTTTTTACACCTTGAAATTGCAAAAAAAATAATCAATTACATCAATATTTCAAAATCGGCTAAAAATTAGTGATTTTCGTAAAGTAAGTATATGTCGCGATTTTCAATTTTTTGACATTTTTTATTTTATCGTTTTTTTGTGTCAGTATAATGGAAAATCAGTCGAAATAGGTTTCAAGTACATTTTACACCTTCAATTTCAAAAAATATCAGATACTTCAATATTTCAAAATCGGCTAAAATTCGTGATTTCCGTAAGGTACGGATATGTCACAATTTTCGATTTTTTGAAATTTTTTATTTTTATCGTTTTTTGTGTTAGTATAATGTAAAACCTTGCGAAAATAGGTTTCCAAGTACTTTTTACACCTTGAATTGCAAAAAAATATCAATTACATCAATATTTCAAAATCGGCTAAAAATTAGTGATTTCCGTAAGGTACGGATATGTCGCGATTTTCAATTGTTGGACATTTTAATTTTATGGTTTTTTTTGTGTCAGTATGATGGAAAATCAGTCGAAAATAGGTTTCAAGTACTTTTTACACCTTGAATTGCAAAAAAATATCAATTACATCAATATTTCAAAATCGGCTAAAATTAGTGATTTCCGTAAGGTACGGATATGTCGCGATTTTCAATTTTTGGACATTTTTTTTTATCGTTTTTTGTGTCAGTATGATGGAAAATCAGTCGAAAATAGGTTTCAAGTACTTTTACAGCTTGAATTGCAAAAAAATATCAATTACATCAATATTTCAAAATCGGCTAAAATTAGTGATTTCCGTAAGGTACGGATATGTCGCGATTTTCAATTTTTGGACATTTTTTTATTTTATCGTTTTTTTGTGTCAGTATGATGGAAAATCAGTCGAAAATAGGTTTCAAGTACTTTTTACAGCTTGAATTGCAAAAAATATCAATTACATCAATATTTCAAAATCGGCTAAAATTAGTGATTTCCGTAGGTACGGATATGTCGCGATTTTCGATTTTTAACATTTTTTACTTCATTGTTTTTTTGTGTCAGTTTGATGGAAAATAAGTCGAAAATAGGTTTCAAGTACTTTTTACACCTTGAATTGCAAAAAAATATCAATTACATCAATATTTCAAAATCGGCTAAATTAGTGATTTTCGTAAAGTAAGTATATGTCGCGATTTTCAATTTTTTAACATTTTTTATTTTTATCGTTTTTTTGTGTCAGTATAATGGAAAATCAGTCGAAAATAGGTTTCAAGTACATTTTACACCTTCAATTTCAAAAAAAATATCAGATACTTCAATATTTCAAAATCGGCTAAAATTCGTGATTTCCGTAAGGTACGGATATGTCACGATTTTCGATTTTTTGAAATTTTTTATTTTATCGTTTTTTTGTGTTAGTATAATGTAAAACCTTGCGAAAAATAGGTTTCAAGTACTTTTACACCTTGAATTGCAAAAAATATCAATTACATCAATATTTCAAAATCGGCTAAAATTAGTGATTTCCGTAAGGTACGGATATGTCGCGATTTCATTGTTGGACATTTTTAATTTTATGGTTTTTTTTGTGTCAGTATGATGGAAAATCAGTCGAAATAGGTTTCAAGTACTTTTACACCTTGAATTGCAAAAAAATATCAATTACATCAATATTTCAAATCGGCTAAAATTAGTGATTTCCGTAAGGTACGGATATGTCGCGATTTTCAATTTTTTGACATTTTTAATTTTATCGTTTTTTGTGTCAGTATGATGGAAATCAGTCGAAAATAGGTTTCAAGTACTTTTTACAGCTTGAATTGCAAAAAATATCAATTACATCAATATTTCAAAATCGGCTAAATTAGTGATTTCCGTAAGGTACGGATATGTCGCGATTTTCAATTTTGGACATTTTTTATTTTATCGTTTTTTGTGTCAGTATGATGGAAAATCAGTCGAAAATAGGTTTCAAGTACTTTTTACAGCTTGAATTGCAAAAAATATAAATTACATCAATATTTCAAAATCGGTTAAAATTAGTGATTTCCGTAAGGTACGGATATGTCGCGATTTTCAATTTTTTGACATTTTTAATTTTATCGTTTTTTTGTGTCAGTATGATGGAAAATCAGTCGAAAATAGGTTTCAAGTACTTTTAACACCTTGAATTGCAAAAAAATATCAATTACATCAATATTTCAAAATCGGCTAAAATTAGTGATTTCCGTAAGGTACGGATATGTCGCGATTTTCAATTTTTTGACATCTTTTATTTTATCGTTTTTTTGTGTCAGTATGATGGAAAATCAGTCGAAAATAGGTTTCAAGTACTTTTTACAGCTTGAATTGCAAAAAAATATCAATTACATCAATATTTCAAAATCGGCTAAAATTAGTGATTTCCGTAAGGTACGGATATGTCGCGATTTTCAATTTTTGGACATTTTTTATTTTATCGTTTTTTTGTGTCAGTATGATGGAAAATCAGTCGAAAATAGGTTTCAAGTACTTTTTACACTTGAATTGCAAAAAATATCAATTACATCAATATTTCAAAATCGGCTAAAATTAGTGATTTCCGTAAGGTACGGATATGTCGCGATTTTCAATTTTTGGACATTTTTTATTTATCGTTTTTTGTGTCAGTGTGATGGAAAATCAGTCGAAAATAGGTTTCAAGTACTTTTTACACCTTGAATTGCAAAACAATATCAATTACATCAATATTTCAAAATCGGCTAAAATTAGTGATTTCCGTAAGGTACGGATATGTCGCGATTTTCGATTTTTTGACATTTTTAATTTTATCGTTTTTTTGTGTCAGTATGATGGAAAATCAGTCGAAAATAGGTTTCAAGTACCTTTTACACCTTGAATTGCAAAAAAATATCAATTACATCAATATTTCAAAATCGGCTAAAATTAGTGATTTTCCGTAAGGTACGGATATGTCGCGATTTTCAATTGTTGGACATTTTTAATTTTATCGTTTTTTTGTGTCAGTATGATGGAAAATCAGTCGAAAATAGGTTTCAAGTACTTTTTACACCTTGAATTGCAAAAAAATATCAATTACATCAATATTTCAAAATCGGCTAAAATTAGTGATTTTCCGTAAGGTACGGATATGTCGCGATTTTCAATTTTTGACATTTTTTATTTTATCGTTTTTTTGTGGCAGTATGATGGAAAATCAGTCGAAAATAGGTTTCAAGTACTTTTTACAGCTTGAATTGCAAAAAAATATCAATTACATCAATATTTCAAAATCGGCTAAAATTAGTGATTTCCGTAAGGTACGGAATATGTCGCGATTTTCAATTTTTGGACATTTTTTATTTTATCGTTTTTTGTGTCAGTATGATGGAAAATCAGTCGAAAATAGGTTTCAAGTACTTTTACAGCTTGAATTGCAAAAAATATCAATTACATCAATATTTCAAAATCGGCTAAAATTAGTGATTTCCGTAAGGTACGGATATGTCGCGATTTTCGATTTTTAACATTTTTTACTTTATTGTTTTTTTTGTGTCAGTTTTGATGGAAAATAAGTCGAAAATAGGTTTCAAGTACTTTTTTACACCTTGAATTGCAAAAAAATATCAATTACATCAATATTTCAAATCGGCTAAAATTAGTGATTTCCGTAAGGTACGGATATGTCGCGATTTTCAATTGTTGGACATTTTTAATTTAATCGTTTTTTTGTGTCAGTATGATGGAAAATCAGTCGAAAATAGGTTTCAAGTACTTTTTACACCTTGAATTGCAAAAAATATCAATTACATCAATATTTCAAAATCGGCTAAAATTAGTGATTTCCGTAAGGTACGGATATGTCGCGATTTTCAATTTTTTGACATTTTTTATTTTATCGTTTTTTTGTGTCAGTATGATGGAAAATTCAGTCGAAAATAGGTTTCAAGTACTTTTTACAGCTTGAATTGCAAAAAATATCAATTACATCAATATTTCAAAATCGGCTAAAATTAGTGATTTCCGTAAGGTACGGATATGTCGCGATTTTCAATTTTTGGTCATTTTTTATTTTATCGTTTTTTTGTGTCAGTATGATGGAAAATCAGTCGAAAATAGGTTTCAAGTACTTTTTACAGCTTGAATTGCAAAAAAATATCAATTACATCAATATTTCAAAATCGGCTAAAATTAGTGATTTCCGTAAGGTACGGATATGTCGCGATTTTCAATTTTTGGTCATTTTTATTTTATCGTTTTTTTGTGTCAGTATGATGGAAAATCAGTCGAAAATAGGTTTCAAGTACTTTTTACACCTTGAATTGCAAAAAAATATCAATTACATCAATATTTCAAAATCGGCTAAAATTAGTGATTTCCGTAAGGTACGGATATGTCGCGATTTTCAATTTTTTGACATTTTTTATTTTATCGTTTTTTTGTGTCAGTATGATGGAAAATCAGTCGAAAATAGGTTTCAAGTACTTTTTACAGCTTGAATTGCAAAAAAATATCAATTACATCAATATTTCAAAATCGGCTAAAATTAGTGATTTCCGTAAGGTACGGATATGTCGCGATTTTCAATTTTTGGTCATTTTTTATTTTATCGTTTTTTTGTGTCAGTATGATGGAAAATCAGTCGAAAATAGGTTTCAAGTACTTTTTACACCTTGAATTGCAAAAAAATATCAATTACATCAATATTTCAAAATCGGCTAAAATTAGTGATTTCCGTAAGGTACGGATATGTCGCGATTTTCAATTTTTGGTCATTTTTTATTTTATCGTTTTTTTGTGTCAGTATGATGGAAAATCAGTCGAAAATAGGTTTCAAGTACTTTTTACACCTTGAATTGCAAAAAAATATCAATTACATCAATATTTCAAAATCGGCTAAAATTAGTGATTTCCGTAAGGTACGGATATGTCGCGATTTTCAATTTTTGGTCATTTTTTATTTTATCGTTTTTTTGTGTCAGTATGATGGAAAATCAGTCGAAAATAGGTTTCAAGTACTTTTTACACCTTGAATTGCAAAAAAATATCAATTACATCAATATTTCAAAATCGGCTAAAATTAGTGATTTCCGTAAGGTACGGATATGTCGCGATTTTCAATTGTTGGACATTTTTAATTTAATCGTTTTTTTGTGTCAGTATGATGGAAAATCAGTCGAAAATAGGTTTCAAGTACTTTTTACACCTTGAATTGCAAAAAAATATCAATTACATCAATATTTCAAAATCGGCTAAAATTAGTGATTTCCGTAAGGTACGGATATGTCGCGATTTTCAATTTTTTGACATTTTTTATTTTATCGTTTTTTTGTGTCAGTATGATGGAAAATCAGTCGAAAATAGGTTTCAAGTACTTTTTACAGCTTGAATTGCAAAAAAATATCAATTACATCAATATTTCAAAATCGGCTAAAATTAGTGATTTCCGTAAGGTACGGATATGTCGCGATTTTCAATTTTTGGTCATTTTTTATTTTATCGTTTTTTTGTGTCAGTATGATGGAAAATCAGTCGAAAATAGGTTTCAAGTACTTTTTACAGCTTGAATTGCAAAAAAATATCAATTACATCAATATTTCAAAATCGGCTAAAATTAGTGATTTCCGTAAGGTACGGATATGTCGCGATTTTCAATTTTTGGTCATTTTTTATTTTATCGTTTTTTTGTGTCAGTATGATGGAAAATCAGTCGAAAATAGGTTTCAAGTACTTTTTACAGCTTGAATTGCAAAAAAATATCAATTACATCAATATTTCAAAATCGGCTAAAATTAGTGATTTCCGTAAGGTACGGATATGTCGCGATTTTCAATTGTTGGACATTTTTTATTTTATCGTTTTTTTGTGTCAGTATGATGGAAAATCAGTCGAAAATAGGTTTCAAGTACTTTTTACAGCTTGAATTGCAAAAAAATATCAATTACATCAATATTTCAAAATCGGCTAAAATTAGTGATTTCCGTAAGGTACGGATATGTCGCGATTTTCAATTTTTTGACATTTTTAATTTTATCGTTTTTTTGTGTCAGTATGATGGAAAATCAGTCGAAAATAGGTTTCAAGTACTTTTTACAGCTTGAATTGCAAAAAAATATCAATTACATCAATATTTCAAAATCGGCTAAAATTAGTGATTTCCGTAAGGTACGGATATGTCGCGATTTTCAATTTTTGGTCATTTTTTATTTTATCGTTTTTTTGTGTCAGTATGATGGAAAATCAGTCGAAAATAGGTTTCAAGTACTTTTTACAGCTTGAATTGCAAAAAAATATCAATTACATCAATATTTCAAAATCGGCTAAAATTAGTGATTTCCGTAAGGTACGGATATGTCGCGATTTTCAATTTTTGGTCATTTTTTATTTTATCGTTTTTTTGTGTCAGTATGATGGAAAATCAGTCGAAAATAGGTTTCAAGTACTTTTTACAGCTTGAATTGCAAAAAAATATCAATTACATCAATATTTCAAAATCGGCTAAAATTAGTGATTTCCGTAAGGTACGGATATGTCGCGATTTTCAATTGTTGGACATTTTTTATTTTATCGTTTTTTTGTGTCAGTATGATGGAAAATCAGTCGAAAATAGGTTTCAAGTACTTTTTACAGCTTGAATTGCAAAAAAATATCAATTACATCAATATTTCAAAATCGGCTAAAATTAGTGATTTCCGTAAGGTACGGATATGTCGTGATTTTCAATTGTTGGACATTTTTTATTTTATCGTTTTTTTGTGTCAGTATGATGGAAAATCAGTCGAAAATAGGTTTCAAGTACTTTTTACACCTTGAATTGCAAAAAAATATCAATTACATCAATATTTCAAAATCGGCTAAAATTAGTGATTTCCGTAAGGTACGGATATGTCGCGATTTTCAATTTTTGGACATTTTTTATTTTATCGTTTTTTTGTGTCAGTATGATGGAAAATCAGTCGAAAATAGGTTTCAAGTACTTTTTACAGCTTGAATTGCAAAAAAATATCAATTACATCAATATTTCAAAATCGGCTAAAATTAGTGATTTCCGTAAGGTACGGATATGTCGCGATTTTCGATTTTTAACATTTTTTACTTCATTGTTTTTTTGTGTCAGTTTGATGGAAAATTAGTCGAAAATAGGTTTCAAGTACTTTTTACACCTTGAATTGCAAAAAAATATCAATTACATCAATATTTCAAAATCGGCTAAAATTAGTGATTTCCGTAAGGTACGGATATGTCGCGATTTTCAATTTTTGGACATTTTTTATTTTATCGTTTTTTTGTGTCAGTGTGATGGAAAATCAGTCGAAAATAGGTTTCAAGTACATTTTACACCTTGAATTGCAAAAAAATATCAATTACATCAATATTTCAAAATCGGCTAAAATTAGTGATTTCCGTAAGGTACGGATATGTCGCGATTTTCGATTTTTTGACATTTTTAATTTTATCGTTTTTTTGTGTCAGTATGATGGAAAATCAGTCGAAAATAGGTTTCAAGTACCTTTTACACCTTGAATTGCAAAAAAATATCAATTACATCAATATTTCAAAATCGACTAAAATTAGTGATTTCCGTAAGGTACGGATATGTCGCGATTTTCAATTGTTGGACATTTTTAATTTTATCGTTTTTTTGTGTCAGTATGATGGAAAATCAGTCGAAAATAGGTTTCAAGTACTTTTTACACCTTGAATTGCAAAAAAATATCAATTACATCAATATTTCAAAATCGGCTAAAATTAGTGATTTCCGTAAGGTACGGATATGTCGCGATTTTCAATTTTTTGACATTTTTTATTTTATCGTTTTTTTGTGTCAGTATGATGGAAAATCAGTCGAAAATAGGTTTCAAGTACTTTTTACAGCTTGAATTGCAAAAAAATATCAATTACATCAATATTTCAAAATCGGCTAAAATTAGTGATTTCCGTAAGGTACGGATATGTCGCGATTTTCAATTTTTGGACATTTTTTATTTTATCGTTTTTTGTGTCAGTATGATGGAAAATCAGTCGAAAATAGGTTTCAAGTACTTTTTACAGCTTGAATTGCAAAAAAATATCAATTACATCAATATTTCAAAATCGGCTAAAATTAGTGATTTCCGTAAGGTACGGATATGTCGCGATTTTCGATTTTTAACATTTTTTACTTCATTGTTTTTTTGTGTCAGTTTGATGGAAAATAAGTCGAAAATAGGTTTCAAGTACTTTTTACACCTTGAATTGCAAAAAAATATCAATTACATCAATATTTCAAAATCGGCTAAAATTAGTGATTTCCGTAAGGTACGGATATGTCGCGATTTTCAATTTTTGGACATTTTTTATTTTATCGTTTTTTTGTGTCAGTGTGATGGAAAATCAGTCGAAAATAGGTTTCAAGTACATTTTACACCTTGAATTGCAAAAAAATATCAATTACATCAATATTTCAAAATCGGCTAAAATTAGTGATTTCCGTAAGGTACGGATATGTCGCGATTTTCGATTTTTTGACATTTTTAATTTTATCGTTTTTTTGTGTCAGTATGATGGAAAATCAGTCGAAAATAGGTTTCAAGTACCTTTTACACCTTGAATTGCAAAAAAATATCAATTACATCAATATTTCAAAATCGACTAAAATTAGTGATTTCCGTAAGGTACGGATATGTCGCGATTTTCAATTGTTGGACATTTTTAATTTTATCGTTTTTTTGTGTCAGTATGATGGAAAATCAGTCGAAAATAGGTTTCAAGTACTTTTTACACCTTGAATTGCAAAAAAATATCAATTACATCAATATTTCAAAATCGGCTAAAATTAGTGATTTCCGTAAGGTACGGATATGTCGCGATTTTCAATTTTTTGACATTTTTTATTTTATCGTTTTTTTGTGTCAGTATGATGGAAAATCAGTCGAAAATAGGTTTCAAGTACTTTTTACAGCTTGAATTGCAAAAAAATATCAATTACATCAATATTTCAAAATCGGCTAAAATTAGTGATTTCCGTAAGGTACGGATATGTCGCGATTTTCAATTTTTGGACATTTTTTATTTTATCGTTTTTTGTGTCAGTATGATGGAAAATCAGTCGAAAATAGGTTTCAAGTACTTTTTACAGCTTGAATTGCAAAAAAATATCAATTACATCAATATTTCAAAATCGGCTAAAATTAGTGATTTCCGTAAGGTACGGATATGTCGCGATTTTCGATTTTTAACATTTTTTACTTCATTGTTTTTTTGTGTCAGTTTGATGGAAAATAAGTCGAAAATAGGTTTCAAGTAATTTTTACACCTTGAATTGCAAAAAAATATCAATTACATCAATATTTCAAAATCGGCTAAAATTAGTGATTTTCGTAAAGTAAGTATATGTCGCGATTTTCAATTTTTTGACATTTTTTATTTTATCGTTTTTTTGTGTCAGTATAATGGAAAATAAGTCGAAAATAGGTTTCAAGTACATTTTACACCTTCAATTTCAAAAAAATATCAGATACTTCAATATTTCAAAATCGGCTAAAATTAGTGATTTCCGTAAGGTACGGATATGTCGCGATTTTCAATTTTTGGACATTTTTTATTTTATCGTTTTTTTGTGTCAGTGTGATGGAAAATCAGTCGAAAATAGGTTTCAAGTACATTTTACACCTTGAATTGCAAAAAAATATCAATTACATCAATATTTCAAAATCGGCTAAAATTAGTGATTTCCGTAAGGTACGGATATGTCGCGATTTTCGATTTTTTGACATTTTTAATTTTATCGTTTTTTTGTGTCAGTATGATGGAAAATCAGTCGAAAATAGGTTTCAAGTACCTTTTACACCTTGAATTGCAAAAAAATATCAATTACATCAATATTTCAAAATCGACTAAAATTAGTGATTTCCGTAAGGTACGGATATGTCGCGATTTTCAATTGTTGGACATTTTTAATTTTATCGTTTTTTTGTGTCAGTATGATGGAAAATCAGTCGAAAATAGGTTTCAAGTACTTTTTACACCTTGAATTGCAAAAAAATATCAATTACATCAATATTTCAAAATCGGCTAAAATTAGTGATTTCCGTAAGGTACGGATATGTCGCGATTTTCAATTTTTTGACATTTTTTATTTTATCGTTTTTTTGTGTCAGTATGATGGAAAATCAGTCGAAAATAGGTTTCAAGTACTTTTTACAGCTTGAATTGCAAAAAAATATCAATTACATCAATATTTCAAAATCGGCTAAAATTAGTGATTTCCGTAAGGTACGGATATGTCGCGATTTTCAATTTTTGGACATTTTTTATTTTATCGTTTTTTGTGTCAGTATGATGGAAAATCAGTCGAAAATAGGTTTCAAGTACTTTTTACAGCTTGAATTGCAAAAAAATATCAATTACATCAATATTTCAAAATCGGCTAAAATTAGTGATTTCCGTAAGGTACGGATATGTCGCGATTTTCGATTTTTAACATTTTTTACTTCATTGTTTTTTTGTGTCAGTTTGATGGAAAATAAGTCGAAAATAGGTTTCAAGTACTTTTTACACCTTGAATTGCAAAAAAATATCAATTACATCAATATTTCAAAATCGGCTAAAATTAGTGATTTTCGTAAAGTAAGTATATGTCGCGATTTTCAATTTTTTGACATTTTTTATTTTATCGTTTTTTTGTGTCAGTATAATGGAAAATAAGTCGAAAATAGGTTTCAAGTACATTTTACACCTTCAATTTCAAAAAAATATCAGATACTTCAATATTTCAAAATCGGCTAAAATTAGTGATTTCCGTAAGGTACGGATATGTCGCGATTTTCAATTTTTGGACATTTTTTATTTTATCGTTTTTTTGTGTCAGTATGATGGAAAATCAGTCGAAAATAGGTTTCAAGTACTTTTTACAGCTTGAATTGCAAAAAAATATCAATTACATCAATATTTCAAAATCGGCTAAAATTAGTGATTTCCGTAAGGTACGGATATGTCGCGATTTTCGATTTTTTGACATTTTTAATTTTATCGTTTTTTTGTGTCAGTATGATGGAAAATCAGTCGAAAATAGGTTTCAAGTACCTTTTACACCTTGAATTGCAAAAAAATATCAATTACATCAATATTTCAAAATCGGCTAAAATTAGTGATTTCCGTAAGGTACGGATATGTCGCGATTTTCAATTGTTGGACATTTTTAATTTTATCGTTTTTTTGTGTCAGTATGATGGAAAATCAGTCGAAAATAGGTTTCAAGTACTTTTTACACCTTGAATTGCAAAAAAATATCAATTACATCAATATTTCAAAATCGGCTAAAATTAGTGATTTCCGTAAGGTACGGATATGTCGCGATTTTCAATTTTTGGACATTTATTATTTTATCGTTTTTTTGTGTCAGTATGATGGAAAATCAGTCGAAAATAGGTTTCAAGTACTTTTTACAGCTTGAATTGCAAAAAAATATCAATTACATCAATATTTCAAAATCGGCTAAAATTAGTGATTTCCGTAAGGTACGGATATGTCGCGATTTTCAATTTTTGGACATTTTTTAATTTTATCGTTTTTTGTGTCAGTATGATGGAAAATCAGTCGAAAATAGGTTTCAAGTACTTTTTACAGCTTGAATTGCAAAAAAATATCAATTACATCAATATTTCAAAATCGGCTAAAATTAGTGATTTCCGTAAGGTACGGATATGTCGCGATTTTCGATTTTTAACATTTTTTACTTCATTGTTTTTTTGTGTCAGTTTGATGGAAAATAAGTCGAAAATAGGTTTCAAGTACTTTTTACACCTTGAATTGCAAAAAAATATCAATTACATCAATATTTCAAAATCGGCTAAAATTAGTGATTTTCGTAAAGTAAGTATATGTCGCGATTTTCAATTTTTTGACATTTTTTATTTTATCGTTTTTTTGTGTCAGTATAATGGAAAATCAGTCGAAAATAGGTTTCAAGTACATTTTACACCTTCAATTTCAAAAAAATATCAGATACTTCAATATTTCAAAATCGGCTAAAATTCGTGATTTCCGTAAGGTACGGATATGTCTCGATTTTCGATTTTTTTACATTTTTTATTTTATCGTTTTTTTGTGTCAGTATGATGGAAAATCAGTCGAAAATAGGTTTCAAGTACTTTTTACACCTTGAATTGCAAAAAAATATCAATTACATCAATATTTCAAAATCGGCTAAAATTAGTGATTTCCGTAAGGTACGGATATGTCGCGATTTTCGATTTTTTGACATTTTTAATTTTATCGTTTTTTTGTGTCAGTATGATGGAAAATCAGTCGAAAATAGGTTTCAAGTACCTTTTACACCTTGAATTGCAAAAAAATATCAATTACATCAATATTTCAAAATCGGCTAAAATTAGTGATTTCCGTAAGGTACGGATATGTCGCGATTTTCAATTGTTGGACATTTTTAATTTTATCGTTTTTTTGTGTCAGTGTGATGGAAAATCAGTCGAAAATAGGTTTCAAGTACTTTTTACACCTTGAATTGCAAAAAAATATCAATTACATCAATATTTCAAAATCGGCTAAAATTAGTGATTTCCGTAAGGTACGGATATGTCGCGATTTTCAATTGTTGGACATTTTTTATTTTATCGTTTTTTTGTGTCAGTATGATGGAAAATCAGTCGAAAATAGGTTTCAAGTACTTTTTACACCTTGAATTGCAAAAAAATATCAATTACATCAATATTTCAAAATCGGCTAAAATTAGTGATTTTCGTAAAGTAAGTATATGTCGCGATTTTCAATTTTTTGACATTTTTTATTTTATCGTTTTTTTGTGTCAGTATAATGGAAAATCAGTCGAAAATAGGTTTCAAGTACCTTTTACACCTTGAATTGCAAAAAAATATCAATTACATCAATATTTCAAAATCGGCTAAAATTAGTGATTTCCGTAAGGTACGGATATGTCGCGATTTTCAATTGTTGGACATTTTTAATTTTATCGTTTTTTTGTGTCAGTATGATGGAAAATCAGTCGAAAATAGGTTTCAAGTACTTTTTACACCTTGAATTGCAAAAAAATATCAATTACATCAATATTTCAAAATCGGCTAAAATTAGTGATTTCCGTAAGGTACGGATATGTCGCGATTTTCAATTTTTGGACATTTATTATTTTATCGTTTTTTTGTGTCAGTATGATGGAAAATCAGTCGAAAATAGGTTTCAAGTACTTTTTACAGCTTGAATTGCAAAAAAATATCAATTACATCAATATTTCAAAATCGGCTAAAATTAGTGATTTCCGTAAGGTACGGATATGTCGCGATTTTCAATTTTTGGACATTTTTTAATTTTATCGTTTTTTGTGTCAGTATGATGGAAAATCAGTCGAAAATAGGTTTCAAGTACTTTTTACAGCTTGAATTGCAAAAAAATATCAATTACATCAATATTTCAAAATCGGCTAAAATTAGTGATTTCCGTAAGGTACGGATATGTCGCGATTTTCGATTTTTAACATTTTTTACTTCATTGTTTTTTTGTGTCAGTTTGATGGAAAATAAGTCGAAAATAGGTTTCAAGTACTTTTTACACCTTGAATTGCAAAAAAATATCAATTACATCAATATTTCAAAATCGGCTAAAATTAGTGATTTTCGTAAAGTAAGTATATGTCGCGATTTTCAATTTTTTGACATTTTTTATTTTATCGTTTTTTTGTGTCAGTATAATGGAAAATCAGTCGAAAATAGGTTTCAAGTACATTTTACACCTTCAATTTCAAAAAAATATCAGATACTTCAATATTTCAAAATCGGCTAAAATTCGTGATTTCCGTAAGGTACGGATATGTCTCGATTTTCGATTTTTTTACATTTTTTATTTTATCGTTTTTTTGTGTCAGTATGATGGAAAATCAGTCGAAAATAGGTTTCAAGTACTTTTTACACCTTGAATTGCAAAAAAATATCAATTACATCAATATTTCAAAATCGGCTAAAATTAGTGATTTCCGTAAGGTACGGATATGTCGCGATTTTCGATTTTTTGACATTTTTAATTTTATCGTTTTTTTGTGTCAGTATGATGGAAAATCAGTCGAAAATAGGTTTCAAGTACCTTTTACACCTTGAATTGCAAAAAAATATCAATTACATCAATATTTCAAAATCGGCTAAAATTAGTGATTTCCGTAAGGTACGGATATGTCGCGATTTTCAATTGTTGGACATTTTTAATTTTATCGTTTTTTTGTGTCAGTGTGATGGAAAATCAGTCGAAAATAGGTTTCAAGTACTTTTTACACCTTGAATTGCAAAAAAATATCAATTACATCAATATTTCAAAATCGGCTAAAATTAGTGATTTCCGTAAGGTACGGATATGTCGCGATTTTCAATTGTTGGACATTTTTTATTTTATCGTTTTTTTGTGTCAGTATGATGGAAAATCAGTCGAAAATAGGTTTCAAGTACTTTTTACACCTTGAATTGCAAAAAAATATCAATTACATCAATATTTCAAAATCGGCTAAAATTAGTGATTTTCGTAAAGTAAGTATATGTCGCGATTTTCAATTTTTTGACATTTTTTATTTTATCGTTTTTTTGTGTCAGTATAATGGAAAATCAGTCGAAAATAGGTTTCAAGTACATTTTACACCTTCAATTTCAAAAAAATATCAGATACTTCAATATTTCAAAATCGGCTAAAATTAGTGATTTCCGTAAGGTACGGATATGTCGCGATTTTCAATTTTTGGACATTTTTTATTTTATCGTTTTTTTGTGTCAGTATGATGGAAAATCAGCCGAAAATAGGTTTCAAGTACTTTTTACAGCTTGAATTGCAAAAAAATATCAATTACATCAATATTTCAAAATCGGCTAAAATTAGTGATTTCCGTAAGGTACGGATATGTCGCGATTTTCGATTTTTAACATTTTTTACTTCATTGTTTTTTTGTGTCAGTTTGATGGAAAATTAGTCGAAAATAGGTTTCAAGTACTTTTTACACCTTGAATTGCAAAAAAATATCAATTACATCAATATTTCAAAATCGGCTAAAATTAGTGATTTCCGTAAGGTACGGATATGTCGCGATTTTCAATTTTTGGACATTTTTTATTTTATCGTTTTTTTGTGTCAGTGTGATGGAAAATCAGTCGAAAATAGGTTTCAAGTACTTTTTACACCTTGAATTGCAAAAAAATATCAATTACATCAATATTTCAAAATCGGCTAAAATTAGTGATTTCCGTAAGGTACGGATATGTCGCGATTTTCGATTTTTTGACATTTTTAATTTTATCGTTTTTTTGTGTCAGTATGATGGAAAATCAGTCGAAAATAGGTTTCAAGTACCTTTTACACCTTGAATTGCAAAAAAATATCAATTACATCAATATTTCAAAATCGGCTAAAATTAGTGATTTCCGTAAGGTACGGATATGTCGCGATTTTCAATTGTTGGACATTTTTAATTTTATCGTTTTTTTGTGTCAGTATGATGGAAAATCAGTCGAAAATAGGTTTCAAGTACTTTTTACACCTTGAATTGCAAAAAAATATCAATTACATCAATATTTCAAAATCGGCTAAAATTAGTGATTTCCGTAAGGTACGGATATGTCGCGATTTTCAATTTTTGGACATTTATTATTTTATCGTTTTTTTGTGTCAGTATGATGGAAAATCAGTCGAAAATAGGTTTCAAGTACTTTTTACAGCTTGAATTGCAAAAAAATATCAATTACATCAATATTTCAAAATCGGCTAAAATTAGTGATTTCCGTAAGGTACGGATATGTCGCGATTTTCGATTTTTAACATTTTTTACTTCATTGTTTTTTTGTGTCAGTTTGATGGAAAATAAGTCGAAAATAGGTTTCAAGTACTTTTTACACCTTGAATTGCAAAAAAATATCAATTACATCAATATTTCAAAATCGGCTAAAATTAGTGATTTTCGTAAAGTAAGTATATGTCGCGATTTTCAATTTTTTGACATTTTTTATTTTATCGTTTTTTTGTGTCAGTATAATGGAAAATCAGTCGAAAATAGGTTTCAAGTACATTTTACACCTTCAATTTCAAAAAAATATCAGATACTTCAATATTTCAAAATCGGCTAAAATTCGTGATTTCCGTAAGGTACGGATATGTCTCGATTTTCGATTTTTTTACATTTTTTATTTTATCGTTTTTTTGTGTCAGTATGATGGAAAATCAGTCGAAAATAGGTTTCAAGTACTTTTTACACCTTGAATTGCAAAAAAATATCAATTACATCAATATTTCAAAATCGGCTAAAATTAGTGATTTCCGTAAGGTACGGATATGTCGCGATTTTCGATTTTTTGACATTTTTAATTTTATCGTTTTTTTGTGTCAGTATGATGGAAAATCAGTCGAAAATAGGTTTCAAGTACCTTTTACACCTTGAATTGCAAAAAAATATCAATTACATCAATATTTCAAAATCGGCTAAAATTAGTGATTTCCGTAAGGTACGGATATGTCGCGATTTTCAATTGTTGGACATTTTTAATTTTATCGTTTTTTTGTGTCAGTATGATGGAAAATCAGTCGAAAATAGGTTTCAAGTACTTTTTACACCTTGAATTGCAAAAAAATATCAATTACATCAATATTTCAAAATCGGCTAAAATTAGTGATTTCCGTAAGGTACGGATATGTCGCGATTTTCAATTGTTGGACATTTTTTATTTTATCGTTTTTTTGTGTCAGTATGATGGAAAATCAGTCGAAAATAGGTTTCAAGTACTTTTTACAGCTTGAATTGCAAAAAAATATCAATTACATCAATATTTCAAAATCGGCTAAAATTAGTGATTTCCGTAAGGTACGGATATGTCACGATTTTCGATTTTTTGAAATTTTTTATTTTATCGTTTTTTTGTGTTAGTATAATGTAAAATCTTTCGAAAATAGGTTTCAAGTACTTTTTACACCTTGAATCGCAAAAAAATATCAATTACATCAATATTTCAAAATCGGCTAAAATTAGTGATATCGGTAAGGTACGGACGGATATGTCTCGATTTTCGATTTTTTTACATTTTTTATTTTATCGTTTTTTTGTGTCAGTATGATGGAAAATCAGTCGAAAATAGGTTTCAAGTACTTTTTACACCTTGAATTGCAAGAAAATATCAATTACATCAATATTTCAAAATCGGCTAAAATTAGTGATTTCCGTAAAGTAAGTATATGTCTCGATTTTTGATTTTTTGACATTTTTTATTTTATCGTTTTTTTGTGTTAGTATAATGTCAAATCAGTCGAAAATAGGTTTCAAGTACTTTTTACACCTTGAATCGCAAAAAAATATCAATTACATCAATATTTCAAAATCGGCTAAAATTAGTGATATCGGTAAGGTACGGACGGATATGTCTCAGTTTTCGATTTTTTTACATTTTTTATTTTATCGTTTTTTTGTGTAAGTATGATGGAAAATCAGTCGAAAATAGGTTTTAAGTACTTTTTACACCTTGAATGGCAAACCAATATCAATTACATCAATATTTACAAATCGGCTAAAATTAGTGATTTCCGTAAAGTAAATATATGTCGCGATTTTCAATTTTTGGACATTTTTTATTGTATCGTTTTTTTGTGTTAGTATAATGTTAAATCTTTCGAAAATAGGTTTCAAGTACTTTTTACACCTTGAATTGCAAAAAAATATCAATTACATCAATATTTACAAATCGGCTAAAATTAGTGATTTCCGTAAGGTACGGATATGTCGCGATTTTCGATTTTTTGACATTTTTTATTTTATCGTTTTTTTGTGTTAGTATAATGTCAAATCAGTCGAAAATAGGTTTCAAGTACTTTTTACACCTGGAATTTCAAAACAATATCGATATCTCAATATTTCCAAATCAGCTAAAATTAGTGATTTCCGTAAGGTACGGATATGTCGCAATTTTCGATTTTTAACATTTTTTATTTTATGGTTTTTTTGTGTCAGTTTGATGGAAAATCAGTCGAAAATAGGTTTCAAGTACTTTTTACACCTTCAATGGCAAACAAATATCAGATATCTTAATATTTCCAAATCGGCTAAAATTAGTGATTTCCGTAAAGTAAGTATATGTCGCGATTTTCGATTTTTTGACATTTTTTATTTTATCGTTTTTTTGTGTTAGTATAATGTCAAATCAGTCGAAAATAGGTTTCAAGTACTTTTTACACCTTCAATTTCAAAAAAATATCAGATACTTGAATATTTCAAAATAGGCTAAAATTCGTGATTTCCGTAAGGTACGGATATGTCGCGATTTTCGATTTTTTGACATTTTTTATTTTATCGTTTTTTGTGTTAGTATAATGTCAAATCAGTCGAAAATAGGTTTCAAGTACTTTTTACACCTTGAATTGCAAAAAAATATCAATTACATCAATATTTCAAAATCGGCTAAAATTAGTGATTTTCGTAAAGTAAGTATATGTCGCGATTTTCAATTTTTGGACATTTTTAATTTTATCGTTTTTTAGTGTTAGTATAATGTCAAATCAGTCGAAAATAGGTTTCAAGTACTTTTTACACCTTGAATTGCAAAAAAATATCAATTACATCAATATTTCAAAATCTGCTAAAATTAGTGATTTTCGTAAAGTAAGTATATGTCGCGATTTCCAATTTTATGACATTTTTTATTTTATCGTTTTTTTGTGTCAGTATAATGGAAAATCAGTCGAAAATAGGTTTCAAGTACTTTTTACACCTTCAATTTCAAAAAAATATTAGATATCTCAATATTTCAAAATCGGCTAAAATTAGTGATTTCCGTAAGGTACGGATATGTCGCGATTTTCGATTTTTTGACATTTTTTATTTTATCGTTTTTTTTGTGTCAGTATGATGGAAAATCAGTCGAAAATAGGTTTCAAGTACTTTTTACACCTTGAATTGCAAAAAAATATCAGATATCTAAATATTTCAAAATCGGCTAAAATGAGTGATTTCTGTAAGGTACGGATATGTCGCGATTTTCGATTTTTTGACATGTTGTATTTTATCGTTGTTTTGGTGTTAGTATGATGGAAAATCAGTCGAAAATAGGTTTCAAGTACTTTTTACACCTTCAATTTCAAAAAAATATCAGATATCTCAATATTTCAAAATCGGCTAAAATTAGTGATTTCCGTAAGGTACGGATATGTCGCGATTTTCGATTTTTTGACATTTTTTATTTTCTGGTTTGTTTGTGTCAGTATGATGGAAAATACACGGACCTTGCCAGAGAATTGAAAGGGATATCGTGCATGAAGAAAATCAATATGATATCAATCATTGTAGGAGCACTAGAAACAGTCCCCAAAAAACTGGAAAAAGACTGGGAGAAATTGGAATCGAAGGGATCACTGAGACCATACAAAGGACGGTAATGATCAAAACAGCTGCAATCTTAAGAAAAATCCTTGAATTCAGAAACCAAACCGCATAAGCTACTAACGGTAACCAGTGATATGGATGTTTCAACGGGAAGAAAACAAAACCACAAGAAGAACACTACCACAAGAACCCCAGGAACAGAAACTGCAAGAAACTTCATAAACTGCCCCCCCCCCTAAAAAAGGTATGCCCTGTTTCCGTGTTTTGCTTCCCTATTTGGGGAGTCATCCTCAGGGGGAGCAGCCCCTTCCACATTGGCACTCCTGCCAGGGGTGGTAACCCCCAAGGTGCAAAAATCCGGGCGGTATGCCCCGTTTTCCAATTTTGCTCCCCCATTTGAGTAGTCACCCTCTGGGGGAGTCAGAGTCTGAGTGGGGTCCGGGTTGAGGGGTTCATGTGCCCCCTCTGTGTCAAAGTTGGTGGTGGTGGTCGTCGTCTTTTGAGTCTGATTTCTCTCTTCCATTTTTAGTATTTTGCCCGGTCTCTTAGCCAGTTGCCTTCCAAATAGCGTTGAAACACAAATAGTTCGGGAAAACAACTGGCGTGGAGAGGGCGTCGGGCAGAAGAGCCGGTTTTGGTTCAAATAACGTCTGAATCGGTGGAGTTAAAAACATAAAAATAAATAAGAACGAAAAAACGTCTCAAACTGGAAAGTTGAAAATAATTATCTTTCATGCTAATATTTATATTCATTTAAATATTACGTCTGAATCGGTGGAGTTAAAAAAATAATAATAAATAAGAAAGAAAAAACGTCTCAAACTGGAAAGTTGAAAATAATTATCTTTCACGCTAATATTTATATTCATTTAAATATTACGTCTGAATCGGTGGAGTTAAAAAAATAATAATAAATAAGAAAGAAAAAACGTCTCAAACTGGAAAGTTGAAAATAATTATCTTTCACGCTAATATTTATATTCATTTAAATATTACGTCTGAATCGGTGGAGTTAAAAAAATAATAATAAATAAGAAAGAAAAAACGTCTCAAACTGGAAAGTTGAAAATAATTATCTTTCACGCTAATATTTATATTCATTTAAATATTACGTCTGAATCGGTGGAGTTAAAAAAATAATAATAAATAAGAAAGAAAAAACGTCTCAAACTGGAAAGTTGAAAATAATTATCTTTCACGCTAATATTTATATTCATTTAAATATTACGTCTGAATCGGTGGAGTTAAAAACATAAAAATAAATAAGAAAGAAAAAACGTCTCAAACTGGAAAGTTGAAAAAAATTATCTTTCGCACTAATATTTATATTCATATAAAATAACGTATGAATCGGTGGAGTTAAAAAAAATAATAAGAAATAAGAAAGAAAAAACGTCTCAAACTGGAAAGTTGAAAAAAAAAATTTAAAAAGGAAAGAAAAAACGTATCAATCATTATGGAAATAGATTGTAGATGGGGGATTGTTTGATTTGCTATTTGTTTTCTCAATTTCCCTAAGTACTTGAAATGGATTCGTCTGGCAGTTGTTTTACTCGCTAACTTTTGTGTGACGGGACGGATCTGTAAGAATAGAGGATTTGTTATCCCCTATCTTTATTTAACGAAACGAAATGAATTAAAGAAACAAACGAAACCTTTTTTACAACAACAAACGAAAGGGGTTTATTCGTATATTTGAGGTTACCTATATTTTGGTATAGGTAAAAAGAACGAATAGGCTATATTGCCGGTCCCGGCAAAATAACGATTCCTGCGTTATTTTTTTGTGACCGGCAATATAACGATTCCTGCGTTATTTTGCCGGTTCATGTATATTTAACTAAATTGTTAAACATACAGTGACGCCCGACACAATAATGAGTCTTACGTTATTTTGCCGGCTCGTGTTTATTTAACTATAAATTACTTTTTTTTTTATTATTTAAATTATTTTTTTTGTATTATTTAAAACTTTATCAAACGAAATTTTATTTATAATTTAAAACTTTGCCTGATTGTTTTTTTGTTGTTTTTTTTTATTTAAAACTTTGCCTGATTGATTTTTTTTTGTTTGTTTTTAATTAATCTTTGCCTGATTGATTTTTTGTATAATTTAAAACTTTATTAAGCGACAATATATTTTAAAATAACGATAAAATTAATTTTTACTTCCGGTTGATTCGATTAGGAGTGAACTCTTCTAAATTACGACTTATTTTATGATTTCATTGAAAGAACATTTTAAAATAGAAACTGTTTAAATCCAGTGATTTTCTGTATATTTTAACATTATCAAAGTTTTTCTTCATAAAGAAAATCAGAATTTTACATTAAAATCCTTCCTTTGTAAAGCACATTTTTAACAAGTAAATGTTACCAAAGGCAGCATAAATTATTCTTCTACCTGTATAAGTTTATTTATTTATTTGATTGTTTATTTTTATAAAAAAAAATCATTTATCAAAATAAATAATAAAATAAACAAATAAACTTATACAGGTAGGTAGAATAATAATTTATGTTGCCTTTGGTAACATTTATTTGTTGCTTATTTTTTCTTTATACATAACTTATATATAACTTATGGAAAATTTCAATTACTTAAATCGAGAGCAGACTTAGTAATGTTGGGAAAATTCATCAACATTAATTCTATTATGAAAAGTAAGCAGATATTTCTTTAACCGACACAAAAGGGCAGGTCGATTTTTTTTTATTTCTTTAACCGACACAACTGATGATGAAAACAAATTGTTTTTAAATATTTGCCCTTATTTATTTAATTACCTTTTCTTTCGCAAGGCCATAACAATTAGGTTTTTAAAAATAATGAACCGGCATAATAACGATCCCTTTACATTAGTAAATAATTATTGTGCCGGGCGTCACTGTATGTTTAACAATTTATTTACATATACATGAACCGGCAAAATAACGCAGGAATTGTTATTTTGCCGGGACCGGCAATATAGCCTCTTCCTAAAAAGAAACCTAGGACAGTGTCCGAAAGAAAAAGTTAAAATATCTTCAGGCGAAGATAGCAGTCGCCGTGAGAGTCCAGTGGACGAGGAAGCAGGAGAGAGGCTGAGGCGATGCTTACTGGTAGGTGCCAGGGTAGCGTTTGGTGATCGTCCGCATATCCTAAGGGAGCTTAAGTAGTCCCTTAGGGAACTAATGATATCAATGCGCCCTGCGAGCTGATTGGCCAAACCAGCTCACAGAGACACTGATACGCATTACAAAGTAAATCTATGACTGCTACAGATCTACATATACAAATAAATGCACATTGCTCGTTATTATAGAATGGAGGATATGTGTTTCTCTGTCAACCCCACGGGAACCCCAAGAAAGAAGTGCCGAAGCGTGACGACGACCTTGGCTGAGGCGTGGCTATCGTAAAAAGTTTACGTCGGCCTCGGCTGAAGGCATAAAATCATTCTTTGGTGTGAGTGTGATTATTACAAATACATTCAAATAATCTAACACAACGGATAATTATTTCTTCAGGAGAAGAATGGTAGAAAATAATGAATTATTAACAATGTCATTCATTTATTTTTTGAGTTTTATTCTAAAAGTGTGGAAATTTCGGTATATTTTCTAGTAAGTCATGGGTTACTTCCCTTTGTTTGAAACCGTTTGAGGATGAAGGCTTTCAGTTTGCTTACGTGCCAAGTTGAAGGTCACATGGATTATTTTGCGTAGGAGTTGGGTTAGGTGAAGCCATTTTGTGTCACGTGATTTCTATTTTTAGAAATGATGCATTAGTTCTGTCTCGATTTGATATCGGCGCGAAGTTTAACCAGAACAGACTTGGGCGCCCAACAGTCAACACCTGTAAAAGCTGTTACTCCGTCCATAGTTGGGACGTTAAATTTGTGAAGAATTTCTACTTGAAGAAATTTAAGAGATAGAGTATCTCTTGGCAAGAATTGCCTTTTATGTATGAAATATTCTTCCTTCGGTCAACGAATATTACCTTTGGAAGATGTTTCAAGTCAGAGACTTGAAATGAAGAATTATGGAGAATTTGAACGAGATAAAAATATCTCAAGGCATGAAATTGCCTATATTGAAGAGCTTAGCTCCCGTGAACTGAAATACTTTGCTGTTGAGAAGATTCTAAATCAGAGATTAAGAATCGTAAAGTGTGATCGTCCTTGCAACACAGATCGATTTGAAAGAGATGACTTCGAAAATTGGATCCTCACATGATCGCGCGTGATGCTATTTGGGACAAACTGTGAAAAAAGCAAGTATTATGTTTATTTGAAATTTGGACTGTTCTATTGACGTATTTCTTACGTTGGGTTTGTTATAAGAAAATTATTGAAGAAAAGGAAGGAAAAAAAGGAACCTTGTGACAGACGTTTGATAAAATAAAAAAAAGGGTTATTTTTACCAGGAAAGTTGTGTCGGAATTAAGCACGGTTTGTCAATTTTGTTACTTTTGATTGTAACTTTGGTGTAAAGAAAAAAAAGAGACTATTTGATTGATTTTGTAAGAATACTGACTTTATAGTAAGTTCATGTTTTAAAAGGATTTATTCCTTTGCTTAGATTGTGTTTTATTTGTGAAGAAAAAAAAAGGATTACTTATTTTGCGAACGAAAAGTAAGGTTTTATTATTTGCCTCCCTTTTTAAGATTGTGTCAATTTTTGTTGTATCTAACTTTAATGTTAAGAAATCCTGATGTTGTATTTTTTTGAGTTTTATTTTTTTTGTACGTTATCTAGGAATAATTTATTTATTCCAGCTCTGGAAAAAAAGCAGTCCCAGCTACCTTTTTTTTGTAAATAAAACTTTGTTTTAACTTTTATGAACATCTTGTACTCTTCCATTCCTTCTCTCTTGTTATAATTTTTTTTGTGATAATTGTCCTAGGTAACATGACTTTGTTTAGAGCGGTTTTCGTTAACACCCACGAAAAATCCGACAAAAGAAATATCGGTGCTTCTGCTGTTTCGCCCCAACATTAAAATATTTAAAGAAATGTATTAACTTTGTTATGTACTTACGTGATAGCTGAAAATAAGATTGTACAGAAAAAATGACGCAAATTCATCCAGTATTTATTCATAAGAAAAAAAAACGATCTTAAGTATCGTTAGACATTTTCACTTATGAAATAGGCAAGGGAAATAACTCGAATTTTGTTTACCGGTTTAACAAAAATGGCTACCGAAAGATAAAATCGTTTTTTATTTTTAATTTAATAAATACTGGATGAATTTGCGTAATTTTTGGTGTACAGTCTTCTCTTAAGCTACCGCGTAAGTACATAACAAAGTTTATACATTTCTTTAGCTATTTATTTTATTTTTTTTAAGAGAGAGGCCTAACATGTCTGGGCGAAACAGCAGAAGCACTGAAATATCAACATTCAACTGAAGGCAGTAGCGTGGTGGCAGGGGGGGGGGGGCAGCCCCCCCCCCAGCCAAGGTTTCGGGGGGGGGGGCGCCAAAATGGGGTTTTAGGGGGCGCACCCTTTGTAGGAGACCCAAGAAAATTTAAAATAAAGACCTTAATAAACACAATTTTGTTCCATTTCAGAGAATGGCAATTCTTTAACATAAAGTAATGCATTTTAGTGCTAAAAAATGCATCAATGGGGGCATCTGGAGGCCATAAAATGGCAAAATTTTCCGGGGCTCCGCCCCGTACCCCCTGAAGGGCTTCCAGCGCCCCCCAGACCCCCAGCTGCATTTTTTCGCGACTTCGTCGCTCATATCCGGGGTGGGGGGGGGTGGGGGGGGGGGGCGGTGCCAAATCAGTGTTGGCCCCTGCAGCCATCAACCCCCCCCCCCCCCCGCTACTGACTGAAGGATGTTTATTTTATCGCGTGCTCAGCCTAGTTTCGGTTTTTATTTAGCGGCTTCCAATAACACAACGGATAGTTATTTCCTCAGAAGAAGAATAGTAGGAAATAATAAATTATTAACAATATCGTTCATTTATTTTTTGCGTTTTATTGTAAAAGAACCATCAACATTCAACTGGAGGATGTCTATCTTGTCACGTGATCAGCCTCGTTTCGGGTTTTTATTTAGCGGCTTCCATACTTTTCCTTACCGACACCCACAAACTTTGGTTGCTACATTCCTACTCACCATACTTTTTCTTACTGCGTTTTGCTGACAATGTTTTGCATTGTGAAGGGTTGCCCTGCTTCTGTCGAAAAATCTACCGACCCCGATATTGTTTTCTATCCACTTCCTTGGCACAACATCCAGTTGCGTACAGAATGGGTGAAAATGTTCGGTTACAACCCTTTTAACGCCGACGACGTGAAACACATCACGAAAGATCATCGCGTTTGTAGTCTGCATTTCGATAACGACACACTAGAGCTTTGTTTTAGCAAACAACAGGTGTTGATGCCGACTCTTCACCTCCCGAAAGGTAAACTTAATATAATTGTGGAGAGAATGAAGCGATAGAAATCTCGCAAGTGACCAAATGTTTGTTTGCAAACGATTGAATGTATGTTCTACGCTCACATGTAAGGTGGCCTGTACAATCATACTTTTATTTACCGTATTGGTACAATATATGACAAAAGATTGAAATCTTAAATCAGAGTTCTCCATTATCTTATACAAATGTTTCAGCATTTGTCAACATTTAAATTTTTAATTTTTTTACACACTTCAAGTTATTGTGAAAATAAATGTCCATTATTTCAAAATGTGACTTTAGAGTTATCTCCCTTGATTGAAATGTATTACTGATTCAGCCGCGTGATGTTTTTTGTTTTTTTTAAACATCACGCGGCTGAATCAGTAATACTTTTTCACGAATTTAGGTATAAATGTCACCGGTAAAAATGGCACAAGTGGATAAATAGGAAAAAAAGGCACAAGGAAAAATATAGATGAACATTTCACAATGTGTTTAGTAAAATCTTGAATACAATGCATAAAGGGAAAACAATATAGACCACATATAAATTTTTTTTTTTTTTTTTTTTTTAGAAAAAAACGAAACGAATTTAGGAAAATTCGGCAACGAAAAATTGGGAAATTTTGGCAAAGTAGGAAAATTCGGCAATTATGGAATAAATATCGATTGAAAATATATTTTAGAACCGTTCTTGAGGGGGATATAGTTGTAAATACAGGGCTACTTCTCCCCTCGCCGAAAAATAATATTTAAAATTAAATGTTAAAATATTTACTGTTGTTTTAAAGTAAATAAAATCGATTTTCTAAGTCACGTGTTCTAAAAACACTTCTTGTATTATCTTTTCAGTACTTGTGCAGTTTACAGACCGGACTATTTTTAGATAAGATTTTCAAGTTAAATTCAATTTTTACGGTATCTTTTGTTAAATTGTTAGGTGAAAGTACAGAATAGTTAACAAAGCCCCCCCCCCCATCCCCATGTTAAGAATGGCTTTCTAAATGATGTTATTATTTCAGCCCTGTCCGTAAACTGCACAAGTACTCTCTTTTCCAATTATAATATGAATAAAAAAGTAGTAAATTAAAACTCTATTACGAGATTGAATCCATCATAATGCATTTCGGTTTCTTCGTAAACAAGTCAGCCATTTTAATAGTTGAAAAAATAAATCGATTATTTCGTGTCTGTTCGAAATTTGAAAGGAATTTGGAAGTATTTAAACTATCGAATAGAAAGTCAATTAAACTTGCTTTAAAATTCTTAGCAAATCTTCAAGTATTAAAAGCTCTCCCAGATAATATTAAAAAATAAATATTTTAAAATATTTGCTGCTGTTTTAAAGCAAATAAAATCGATTTCTCTAAGTGTTCGTTCGCGTTCTAAGAACATGGTTCTTCTATTATTTTTTCTAATTTTTATATTAATAAAAAAAGGTAGTAAATTAAAATCCTATTACAAGATTAAATCCACCATAATCCATTTCGGTTTCTTCGTAAACAAGATAAAAAAAGGGATACAACGATTTATTTAAAAGAAAAAAAGTGTAGTAAATAATTTTTTAGTTAAAACTATCACCAGCGATTACAACACTGAATTAGAGTTTGTTGCGGGACCGAACGTTTGGGTTGATCGGCCTCACAACTAAGAAAGGAGACACAGGCAAGAATATGTTAAACGGCAATGACAAAGAAGAGAGGGCAAACACAGGTGAACAGTTCAAAGATGAGTATGTTTATTTACCATAAAAAAAATGGTAATAGCAAGAAGTGATGGGATTTGAGATGACGTCACTGGAATAGGAGAAACTGGAAAGACAGGAGTGGCGTCTCTGGTGACAGCAAACTGGACGACAAGAGTGGTGTCGTTGGCGAGAAAAGGCTGGAAAGATGAATGACGTCACTGGAACAGGAGAAACTGGAAAGACGGGAGTGGCATCTCTGGTGACCGCAAACTGGACGACAGGCTGAGTAGTTGTCGATGGATGTTGACGAGGTACCCTTGCTGTTTCTGGTGGGGGAAAAAAAAAGAAAGAATCTTGCAGTAGTTGTCTGGGTAGCCCTTACAAGGGCTGTTTAAAAAAAAAAAAATATTGCAGTATTTGTGTGAGTAGCCCTGATAAGGGCTGTTGGTTTGCCCTGATAAGGGCCGTTTGAAAAAGGGAAAGGAGTTGGAGCCGCTGGTGCAGGAGCCAGGACTGCAGGGTGCTGGTGCAATTGGAGCAGGAGAGTGCTGGTGCATGAATCAGAGCTGCAGGAGTCAGGACTGCAGGGTGCTGGTGCAGGAGTCAAGACTGCAGGGCGCTGGTGCAGGAGAGAGCTGGAGCAGGAACTGGAGATGCAGGCTGAGGCAAGTGTTGACTTCTCAGGAGGCAGGCAGCAAAGAGAGTAAATTGCATTATTATAGTAGCCCTGAGAAGGGCTGTTTGTATCTTTGCTGCTGGGTCCGCGTCTCTGGCTGGGCAGGCGTCTTCTGGGAGGTCTCCTAACCCCCGGGTTGAATTGTTTTATTTTATTCTATTTATTTTTTTTTTTTAATTGTTTTTTCAGTTAAAAACAGGAGATTTCATGGAATTTGTGTTAAGTCACTGTTGCCGGTCTTGTGGAAAGGATTAATTTCGACAAATAATTTCCCGAGAGATCTCTCGCCGTACAACATAGTTGAAAGGTGCCTTGAATATATAAGTAAGGTTATTTGCATAGTCGGCGAATCGCATTTGTATTCTTTAAAGGAGAAAAGGGAAAATATAAGCTGGCCAGTTTTTTCGCAAAGTCATTGCACAAAACATGGCAACTACAGCTGCTGCTGATTTTCTCAAAAACAAAAATGGCGTCTGTTGTTTCTTTTTTGCAAGTCATTGCAAAAAGAATTGCGACTCCTGCTGCTGCTGCTATGATTTTTCAAGATGGCGTCTTTTCCAAAAGTAAACACACATCGCAGTGTGTTGAACTCCGACAAGTTACATTTTCAAGACTTTAAAAAGTAAATTAGAAATTTATTTCATGACAAGAAATATAATGTAAGAATAAAAATCAATTTTATACAAAACTTGCTGTATCCATCCGGCGTTGTCCAAGAGTCTTTTTAATTTCATATTTTTTGTTTTGTTTTGCTTTTTTTATTGAAGTGATCTGGGTGGTGTGTAAATTTAAATATGTGAATGTGAGTTAATAAACAAATATATGAGAATGAATTTGAATGAGAAAACTTAGTATGATCAAGAATTAATTATTTATTTACTTTTTACAATTGAAAGAAGAAGATATACCAATTAATTTTAACATTTATGTTGGAGCTTGATAAAATTCTTTCTAGAATGTCCGTCTCTCTTGGAAGCCCCAAGGGAAGTTACTCTGCAATTAAATGCAAGGGAAGTAACTGTGACAAGTTACTTCCCTTTAATATGTATATTTTGAATGTCTCATTTCTTCTCTAGGTAGAAATGCTTCTACCCAACACCTCCCCTTTGAGCTTTGTGCTTTTTGACGTGGCCTGACTTGCATTTGATTCAAACGATTTTATATGTGAACAGACCTCCTTGGTAATGTCTTAATTTGAGTTCAAAGTTTTTCCTTTTGGATGACTGGGGTGCTTGTTGATGCAAATCGAATGTATCCAACAGTATCTCCAATGGGAAAGTATCTTCTTGTGTATTTTGTGTGCCTTGAATGTGGCTCTATCTTAATCTTTCTCCCGTGAGAATTTTGCGCATCTGAAAGAATGGCAGCCATTGGTAAACAGACTTTCCGGCCCAATACAGCTTCAGCCGATGAACCACCATTAGGGTCATTTGGGTAACTTGCAATGAACATCGCTAGTATTTCTGGAGGAGTTCCCTCCCCTTTGAGTTTTAAGAGTGCTCTCTTAAATTTACCCACAAAACGTTCAACCTGGCCGTTGGATTGAGGGTGAAAAGTTGGGAGTACAGATGTGTTTGATACTATTTTAAGATTGTTTCCTCAGAGGTAATGCGGTTCATTGGAAAAATCTCAGGCCATTTACTGAAGGCATCTACTAGTAATAGAAAACATTTACCATCAATTGGTCAATTGAAAGTCAATAGTAAGACGTGACCAGGGTAAATCTGGACTAGGCCAAGAAAAAAAATTACTTTTTCTCGGAGCTTTTGCAGCTAACTGACACTTTGAACAGTTTTGGCTCAGTTCCTCTAATTGTTTGGCCAATAGACATAACTACGTGCTAAGGCTTTTATTCGGCTAACACCTTGGTGTTCAAAATGAAATTGTTTTAAGAAAGAATTTTGCGATTTTAAAGAAACAGTAACACGTTCTCCAAAAAGAATACAACCATCAACCTCAGACAATGATGATTGACGCTGAAAAAAGGGTTGAAAGTTTTTGTCTTTACATACCTCAGGCCATTTTGTATGATAGAAGTGCAACACTGATTGGAGTAAGGAAGCTGTAGCCTCTCAAATCGTTTGTGAAGTAACTGGCAGTGTTGGTTGTAGTACTCCTGCTTGTTGCAGACGTTCCAACTCCTTGTTCACTATGTCTAGGGCAGCATAGGGTACCAGACGTTTGGGTTTGAAAATAGGTTTTGCATTAGACTTTAATTTGGGAGTTGCTTTTGATTGGGTACAAAATCCTAAACTATCCTGAAAAACATTTCCAAATTTAAACTGGAGTATTTTTATAAATTATTTATCAATGTCAGAAACCGATGAAATATTTAGTGTTAAAAACATGCTTGAGAAGAATATCGAAAAGTTCTAAATTCTCTAAAATAGTCCAAGCCCAAGAAATTCAAACCAGACTTATCAGAGAAATAGCATGTTCCAGTAAATGTTGTTTTTTTTATCAAAAGACATTGCAACTCAACTCACCCGCTGCGTTTCTGTGAACTCCGTCTTCCCAATGTTTTCCAACGTTGATCGCAAGATGAGGGTAATGTCCGAAGCCGTATCAAATTTAAATTTAACTGGGTTGCTATTTACAGCAACAGTGATGAATTTTCTACGAGATTGAAAATCGATTTTAAATGTTGCAGAAACAGGTTGAATTTGATTTGTTCCAGGTTTTTTTTTTTTAATTTCTTATGTGTCCAATTTTAGTGACTTGTGTGTGTTTTGGCCTTTTTGAGGATTACAAAATCCTTCTTTGTGTCTGAAATTGAAGCATTCCTGACATTTATGTTTTTTGAATGGGTAAAAACGTAAAAAATGCATTTCACCACAATTCCAACAAGCATTTGGAGGTTATCTAATAAGCCTTTGTTTGGATGCTGTTTGTTGTGGATGGATTATTGAACCATCATTATGTCGTGTTTTAGGCGTAATAATCATTAGCATTCTGTAGTGAGAACTTTAACTGTGACATCTTTATCTTGGTCCAGTAAACATGTTCGAATGTCTGAATCCTGTGGAGATTGAAGTCCAGCAATAAATATAAGACATTTGAATTGATCCTCTGTGAGGGATTTTATTTGAAATCTTTGGCATTCCAGATTTACTTGACCGGCAAAAGTAATGTAATCGTCAGCATCGTTTTTTATCAATTTTAAGCAATTATAACGGATGTTGAATAACGATTGCTGAAAATGTCCATAAGTTGGTCAATTTTCTCAGAGAAGGACAAATCTTTCGCTTGTTTAGGAAAAATATAATTTATGTAATGATTATATTCGTCTGCTCCTGATTTTAAAAATAATAAACGTACCTTTGTGGCATCGTCTATATGGGAAAATTCGGTTGAAAAAGTGTCTTTCCAACGTGAAAACCATGAAATAAAAGTTTATCCTCGAGGTTCATATACAAAGTCTTTAGTGTTTGCAAAATCATTGGTTATTTTGCTGTTATCCAAGCTTTGCGTTGAACGTTGTAAAAAGTGTTGACTCATAGTTTGTAAAATCCTGATTTGTGATTCCTCAAATAACTTTTGTTGATTTGTTAAAAATTTTCCACTAAGTCTGGGGAAATTGCCATACCTTTTGTAATGATTTTCTCTCAAATAAATTATTTTTTTCTTTTCAATTTTCGTACAGTTAAAAAAAAAGTTCGGTTCTTTGTTTATCTCAAAATCTTGTCGCCATTGAAGTGATCTGAGTGGTCTGTAAATTTAAATATGTGAATGTGAGTTAATAAATAAATATATGAGAATGAATTTGAATGAGAAAACTTAGTATGATCAAGGATTAACTATTTATTTACTTTTTACAATTGAAAGAAGAAGATTTACTAATTAATTTGAACATTTATGAACAGTTGGAGCTTGATACGATTCTTTCCAGAATGTCCGTCTCTCTTTGAAGCCCCAGGGGAAGTTACTCTGCAATTAAATGCAAGGGAAGTAACCGTGACAAGTTATCTCCCTTTAATATGTCTATTTCTAGGTAGAAATGCTTCTACCTAACATTTATAATATGCAAAAGTTTATTTAATTATTACAATATCGTTTGGCCATTAAATTATTAATTGAAGAAAATGGTTATAAAACTATAACTAATTTTCTTAGGATAATGTTGTTTTAATCTCTATTTATAAAATTATTGGATGTAAATAGCTTCCGGAACTTTCAATCTTTTAATACATGAAGATTTGCAAAGAATTTAAAGCCAGTTTAAATGACTTTCTATTTGATAGTTTAAATACTTCCAAGTTGCTTTCAAATTTCGAACAGACACAAAGAAATTGATTCATCTCTTCCACTATTAACAAAATATTAAAATGACTGACTTGTTTATGAAGAAACCGAAATGCATTATGATGGATTTAATCTCGTAATAGAGTTTTAATTTACTACTTTTTTATTCATATTATAATTGGAAAAGAGAGTACTTGTGCAGTTTACAGACCGGGCTGAAATAATAACATTATTTAGAAAGTCATTCTTAACATGGGGGGGGGGGGGGCTTTGTTATCTATTCTGTACTTTCACCTAACAGTTTAATAAACTAAAGATACCGTAAAAATTGAATTTAACTTGAAAATCTTATCTAAAAAATAGTCCGGTCTGTAAACTGCATAAGTACCAAAAAATAATACAAGAAGTGTTCTTAGAACACTTAGAAAAATCGATTTTATTTGCTTTAAAACAACAGTAAATATTTTAACATATTTAATTTTAAATATTATTTGGGCGGGGGAGAAGTAGCCCTGTATTTACAACTATATCCCCCCTCAAGAACGGTTCTAAAATATATTTTCAATCGATATTTATTCCATAATTGCCGAGTTTTCCTACTTTACCAAAACTGCTCAATTTTCCGTTGCCGAAATTTCCGTTGCCTGAATTTTCCGGGCACCAACAAAACATGCTCTTCATGAACTGAAAGACTGACTGTGAATCCAGGGTAGCAATACGGGAAAAAAATACGAGTTTTTTTTATTTGATTTCAACAATATCGTTTAATTTCGTTATAATAAGGGCAGGACATTTTATGACTGCTACCATTCATAATCAAGGATTTGTCTCAGTGACTCAAAATAACCAATTAATGACAACCATTGAAATTGAAGAAAAACTATCTGCTTTGAATATTTAAAAAATGAAAACCAGTGTTAATTTTTACGTCCGCTTTTTATATTTGCCGATTTCAGAAAATTTTTTTTTTTTCGATTTGTTTTCTTTTTACTTTTAAAAATCAAATTAACATCAGAGTGTAGTAACTGTTCTCAGCTGATACTACTTTCTGTCCTCGGTCAGTGAAGGAGAAATTCTTCAACACTGCAGCAATTTTTATTTCTGTCCCAATCCAGAGTGCCCATTTTTGTGGAGCTTGATTTTCCTCACGTTAAAAACCGACCTTATGTCTAACTTTGCCCTTGTGGGAAAACAAGTAAATAGGAACATGAATGTTGAATAAAAGAGATGTTCCTATTTACTTACCTTCCCACTGGGGAAAATTAAATACAGGGTCGGTTTTTAATCTGTGAAAAATCCAGCTACCCCAAAACTGACCAAGGACAGAAAAGTATAAAGTATAGTATCAGAACAGATACTACACTTTAACAATAATTCTTTGTTTAAAAGTAAAAAAAACACTAAAAAATAAACTGAAAAGAAAAAGCCCCCCCCCCTCCTCCAATATTGGCGGCCATGACAGAAACTATACTGGCTTGGCTAAGTAAAAGTGACAATAACAAATGCATAGATAATAAATCTTACAATCAGTAAATACACATGAAAATTATACAAAAGTAAATTTTCTTGCGTTTGGTAACAGTTATTTGTTGTCTTTTTTTTTTATCCCTTTTTTTTCCTTTTTAACTATACTGCACAATCGACCCACATTAAACTAAAAAAAAAGACGATGCGCTATTTTCACTTAAAATAATTTCATTATCATCATCTGGTTTTGGTACTGCAAGTGTCCCGGACTCCGGGGTGGGCAACACCAGGCGACGTCCTACGCTCACTCTCCATGCGGTCTGTTTCAATGGGTTGATGTCAGTCATGCTGCATGCAGTCAAATCACTTCTTACGCAGTCAAGCCAGGTCTTCGCCAGTATACCATGCTCTCTAGTGCCTCGGATATCCAAGCGTGTTGTGAAGTTGATGCAAGAGGTACCACACTGTAAAATTTAGGTGACTGAAATAAGATTTACCGATGAAGCACTAAAGAAAAAAGTCGACACTGTCACAAGCAACAGACAACATAGCAATCAAGAGCTGACCTCTAACACACCGTGATACTTCCTTCTTTTTTTTTCCCTCAGCACCCAAAAAGTTTCTTTTATATTCCCCAAAGGGTGCTTATACAGATAAGAGCACATATGAAAAACGCATTTTCAAATAAAAACTATTGTTTATACTTGCGTATCAGGCAAAAATAAGGATCATCACCAAAAATTAGGAAAAATTATTGAGTAGAATTTTAATAAAAAATCAAAATCAGCTTTATCGTATTTTGCCGATGGCCATTGATTTATTACTTGTTTATATTACAGACTGAGTTATGTCCCCCTGATTTACGCATGTTTCGCTTTAATCAATGGTGGATCCGTAAATACGATAGAACTGATTTTGATTTTTTATTAAAATTCTACTTGATAATTTTTGCCAATTTTTGGTGTAGGTACATTTTTTCGTCTGATACATAAGTTTTATTTACTCCTCCCCAGGAGTTAGGCACAAGGCCAGTTTTATCTTACTCCCACAAGTAAGATGTGACCCAAGATCGGGTCGAGAAAGTGGGGTTTGAAAAGCCAGCGCTCGAGAGGTGAGCACTCTGGCCATTTAAAAATTGCCTGGGCAGCCCCGTCGGCATTCCCCAGTAGGGGCGCCTCAGACAGTAAGCAATAAACTTACTCCTCCCCAAAGAGGGGAGGCAAAGCCTGGGAGGGTGGACCTAGAACTGCACAGGACAGGCGTGCAGTATCCATCTGAAACAGATACTACACTTTGATCTTAGCCAAAAGGCCAGTTTTCCAGTTAATTTATTTGGAACTGCGATTTTCACCTGTGTAATTGCGTTTTTTTATATGTGACCTCATCTGTATAAGCACCCCCCCCCTCCCAAAGTCCTTAATCTGGGCGTTTGAAATAAATTTTTATATGCCTATGTAAATTGCTTCATCCATTCAACATCTTGGCCTTTCAACTGTGTGCATTTATAGGAGCATGGACTATCTACTTCTCTCTATCTCTCTCTACTTCTCTCTATCTCTCTACTTCTCTCTATCTCTCTCTACTTCTCTCTACTTCTCTCTATCTCTCTCTACTTCTCTCTATCTCTCTCTACTTCTCTCTATCTCTCTCTACTTCTCTCTATCTCTCTACTTCTCTCTATCTCTCTCTACTTCTCTCTATCTCTCTCTACTTCTCTCTATCTCTCTACTTCTCTCTATCTCTCTCTACTTCTCTCTATCTCTCTACTTCTCTCTATCTCTCTCTACTTCTCTCTATCTCTCTCTACTTCTCTCTATCTCTCTACTTCTCTCTATCTCTCTACTTCTCTACTTCTCTCTATCTCTCTCTATCTCTCTACTTCTCTCTATCTCTCTCTACTTCTCTCTATTTCTCTCTATCTCTCTCTACTTCTCTCTATCTCTCTCTACTTCTCTCTCTCTATCTCTCTACTTCTCTCTATCTCTCTCTACTTCTCTCTCTACCGCTCTATCTCTCTCTAAATAATCCTGTCAATATTTCTCTCGGTCTATATGTCGGTCTATTTTTATTTCTATTGAATACATTTACAGACTTACGCCTTCGCATTACTTATTTATAAAGGTTTTGCAACTGTTGGTTTAATATTATCAGACTGTAATTTCAGCTAACATACACCCCATTCCGCTTTTTAGCTAATAACCTACATTCGTTAAATCATGTCGCCATCTTGTAAATCCATCGATTATACTCGCATATTTACTCATTTAAAAAATGTTTTTTCTTCAGATTTCATGCGTAATACTAAATAGATTATAACTCCAAAAGGTTCATCATGTCATAATCTAAAAAAAATTTTTTTATTGCCTATACACAATTTTTTTTATCGCAATCTGTCCCGACGCGAATCTCAACGCTTACGTTGAAGTGTAGTATCTGTTCTGATACTATACTCTATCTATTCTGTCCTCGGTCAGTGAAGGAAAAATCCTTCTAAACTGATGGCTATTTAAATGTTTGTCCCAATCCAGAGTGCCTCTTTTTTGGAAAGCTGAATTTTAGCAACCCCCAAAATATTTTGTAACAAAATGGTCGTCAAATGAAAGAAAAACAAAGCCCTTCTATAAACAACAACGATATGTATTTATTTAAGTGACCTACACCGTTGGGTGTAGGTTGCTGAAAGTTAAGACAGTGTCACAGTAAAGGACGTAATAAAGTAGTAAAGTTCGTTCGCTACTGGAAGTATTTAGAGCAATATATCTTCAGTGAAGATAGCTTCGCTCGGCCTTGGTGAGGGAGGTAAGAGAGAGGAGACGTCTTTCTTCAGCGGTGCCGGGAAGCTTTCTGGGGCTGCTGTCCAAATCCCACAGGGGCTGGAAGTAGTTCTGAAAGAGTCAATTGAAATTAGTACGCCCTGGAAGCTGATTGGTTATCGTGTGACCCAATCACCTCACAGGAGTTGCTCTCCACAGGAGGAAATAAATGTTAATGTTTGCTACACGTTCATACTACTTGGGTAAACTAACCTCATGTGTTTAATGCAAAGCTCAGGTTCTAATCGCATCTATGGAAATTTTACAAATTCCTTCATAGTGAGCAAATGACGCATTGTCTCATACTAATCTCCTACACATGAAAATAAACCGGATTCTTTTTTTACTGCGAATGCAGCAAATCACTCTCAGTCTCTCTACTGCAACTCTGGCGCCGCTTCACCATTTCTCTGACATCACACCGCTATGGAAAACGTTCCGTTGATTGTTTCTAATAACCCCAGTATGAAAAAATTGCCGTAATTTTCTTTTTCATTGCTACATCTTGGCTGGTGCACCAACCACTAGTCTCTCCCTCTTGGACAGGGTACAAAAAGAGTCGCTAATGTAATAGGTCTTGCACTGTCTTGCCAAGCTTCAGCCCTAGTTCCATCACCGCAAGGTTAAATCCCTGTGCTTGTTTTACAAGTACTTCCACTGAAATGTGCTCCGATGAACTTACCTCAACGTAAATACCTCCAACAAACCCGATGAGCAGCAAAATCCCACCCCTTCAGTGTAAAGGTCCCTAAACGCTGGAAAACTTTCTACTCTAGTAGCTTCTTTCCTCAGACTGCTTGCCTTTGGAATTCCCTTCCTACTCCCTGTTTCCCCGACTGTATCAATATGCAGAAATTTAAATGTAATTTGAACAAACATCTCGCTGCCCAGCTCCCCACTTAAGATGCTCCCTATAAATTTAGCTCCTAATCACAGCAGCCCCTTACGTCTCAGTGGCATTTTTCGTTGTTTGGGGTGAATAAAAGTTTTTAAAAGATGTTGTTTTTTAAAAGTCCAGTTGTTAGCGTGAGTATTCACTCTTAGAATATCTGTGCATTTTCATAACTGTCGACTGTGGTCAAAGACGACTTGAAGGCTCCCTTTTTGATTGGCTATTATGCCAAGATGTAGGGGAGGGCGTCACTCCTTTCCCTGGATTGCTCCACTTACACTTGATCCTCACCTTAACGCTGAGGCATCAAGTACCATTATCAGTATGATCTGAAGAAGACCATTATCTAGCCTGCAGGGAAGAAATCCCACGGTAATGTGTCCGACAGATGAGAAGTTCTTGGAAACAAACTCTGTTTATGGAACTTTTATTTGATGTTAAGCCCACGGATGAAGTAAGGAAAGTTCTTTGCAGTTGTGATAGCAAAAACGAATTTTTGCTGTGAACGTCTTAAAAGGTGAAACCAGAGATCGAAGCTCAGTCGAACACCTTCCATGGAAATAACGATAGAGTAGAGAAAGACTAACAACGTCTCTTCTGTGAGAAGGGAACTCTGTCAAGGGAAGAAAAAGTGCTCTGAGCGGCACCTCTCAAGATGTGGCAGCAGTACTCTGTTTTAGGACGTACCTGATGCTTATATGGATAGATGTGTGTATCTGTTAGATATTTGTTCCTTAGTTATAAAAAAAAGATGATAAATATGCAGTTTATAGGTAGAAATATATATATAAGAATTTGTTTTTTGTTTTCAGTTGTGTCTGATAAAAAGAAGAAACCTATTTCAATTGTGCCAACACCAAGTGATGAGGTGAGTGACTTATGTTAATTTAATTTTAGGTCAATGGTACAGGGACAGCTGGCACGAAGCGGGGAACCCTTAGGCTTACCCCCAAGTAAATTTTGATTAGCTTATGTAGGTTTTGTTTTTATGCTTCAACTTCTGAATATCTTCAAATACAAAGTGACCCTCCACTAACACATCCACCCCCACCACCACCCCTAGATTTCATTATATTTTTGAGGAAGTGGGTGGGGGAAGAAACTCGGTGTTGCCCAGAAGCAATAACTTTAAAACTGAAAACTCAGGTGAATAACTTACATATTATTTTCAAGACATTAAAACAAGAGAGAGAAATGGGTTCGGCGCAGGTTAAAGAAGGGTGGGGGAGAGAGATGTGGAGAAACGGGGAAGGGGAGGAAAGAGAAAGATAGGGAGACGGATTGAGATAGGTAGAGAGATGTTACATGCACTTTTTAACCTCTTCTATTTTATTTTTCATGGCCCCGGGCAACGCTGGATAGCCCTGCTAGTACTATATGAATTCATAATCTATGTATTATCATAATGATGTTTGATTCTTCCAGCCAGACATCTTGAATTAGGATGTTTGCATGTTGACCTGGAACAAAAGGTTATCAAGCGACAACACTTTTTGTACAGTTCACAAGTTTTTTTTTCATATTTCCAGAAACTGAAAGTAATGAATCGTGGTTGTTAAAAATATCTCAAATTTTTCTCCTGATGAGGTTGGGAATGGGGGGGGGGGGGGAATGCTTTCCAATTTCCTAGATACATCTGCTTCGGACAAGATCTAGCAGAAAGAGGAGAAAAGAGACAGGAAGTGCAAGCGACCTCACCCCTCTTCCAATACTGATGCCATTTACTACAACTGAATCGACCACAGTGGCCAAGGAAAAGGTGGACAGCTCCCCCTTGTAGTGGGTATCGTGACAAACCGGATCAACACAATCTTTCACCTATTTTTTAATTTTGTTCACATATATATTTCATTAAACATCTACTTACAGAACAAGAATCATGCAATTTCAGTGGTAGATATGAAAATCTTAATTACATGAGATATGATTAAAGTATTGCAGAAGCAGGAAATAGGAATGGTATTGCTTTGACATGACTGACTACCTCCCACTCTACCGTAAAGACTCTGACAAACATATGCACGGGCTAGCAGTTTATGTTCGGATCACCCTCCCCCTGACTAGAGAACAGGTTAGAATCAGACGACCAAGACTACATGTGCTTTAGATTGACTTTACATCACAGCGTCAGTTACTTATATTTCTTATATCATTCCCCGTCGACCCAGGACTGTACCCTGCTAAACTCTGTCTCTGAAAGCATAGATAGAGCTCTCTCAATTGACTCGAATGCCCAGATATATGTATTTGGGGATTTTAATGCACACCACCATGACTGGTCGGGATTCTCCAGCCTTACTGACGCAGCCGGCAACTCTACGTATAATTTCTCCTTAGCTCACTCCCTCTCTCAGACTGTCGATTTTCCGACCCACATCATCGATCGAGTAGACCAGCAAGCCTCACTTCTAGACCTTTACTTAACCTCAATGCCTGAGGCTTGTGTGACGAAAGCTCATAGCCCCTCGAGAATGCTGATCACATTGTGCTAATGATTCATATCACCCTAAAAAGTTGTCCAAAGGCTGATGAACCATTGCTCAAAATAACGAGATACTACAAGAAGGCTGATTTTGAGTCAATCAGAGATCACATCAGCGACGCCTCATGGAGGGAAACCTTCTCACTCCCTGCTGACCAGTGTGCAAATGAATTAACTGAATGGGTCAAAGCAGGCATTGAAGCTATGCCCCCATGCGAAAATTCTTCAGCAAGCCTCACTCTCCCCAATGGTTCACCTTGGAATGTGCAGCTGCCATTGCTGAGAGGCAGCAATCATTCCGTAAATTCGGCCGCCATAAGTCAGCTACTAATAGACAGAAATTTATAGAGTCAAGAAATAATTGTAAGACCGTGATAGGCGAAGCAAAGAGAAGGTATACTGAGTTAACAAAAAAACGCATTCAGTCACAGAAACTAGGTACTCGCGATTTCTGGAAAATCTACAATAGTGTAGTGAACAATGGTCAATCAACGATTCCCCGACTATCAAACCACAATGATGTCTTTTGCACAGCAACTGATAAGACTGAACTACTTGCCCAGCGTTTCACCTCTAACTTCACTTTGGACTCTGATAACCACCCCCTCCCCAAATTTCCATTGCGGACTGAAGCCACACTTGATAACCTGGTCATCACCCCATCCCAGGTCAGAGACATCATAAAAAACCTTGACACATCCAAAGCTTGTGGGCCTGATCTCATACCAGTAATAGTAATAAAGAAATGCTCTGCTGAACTGGCCCCTGTCCTCTCCAAACTCTACAATAAATGCCTAGCTGAATCTTGCTTCCCCGATAGCTGGAAAATTGCCTCTGTGGTACCAGTCTACAAGAATTCTGCGAATAGAACTGATCCTCAGAACTACCGCCCAACTAGTCTACTGCTGATCTTTGCTAAAATCTTTGAATCCTTAATCAATCTAGCGATAGTCCGGCACTTAGTTAATGCTAAACTTCTTTCTGACCGCCAGTATGGATTTAGACAAGCACGATCTACTGCAGACATCCTAACGGTCATCTCTGAACGCATGTATCATACACTCGACAAGGCAGGCGAAGCTAGGGCAGTAGCACTTGATATATCCAAGGCCTTTGACAAAGTATGGCATAAAGGGCGTCTCCTGAAAATACGCTCATACGGTATTACTGGGCAATTACTTAATATAATTAGATCCTTCCTAGCCAAAAGAAAGATCCAGGTTGTCCTTGATGGCTGTTCATCTAAGCAACATGACATCAATGCTGGTGTACCCTAGGGATCTATCCTTGGACCTCTGTTGTTCCTGATGAACTCCCTTTACCGTGTTAGTAAAATCCTCACACCTGACATTATCTTGTATCTCTACAAAGCCACCATCCGCCCATGCATGGAGTATTGTTGCCACATCTGGGCTGGTGCATCATCTACTAGTCTCTCCCTCCTTGACAAGGTCCAAAAAAGAGTCGCCAACCTAATAGGTCCCTCACTGTCAACCAAGCTGTAGTCCCTGTCCCATCGCCGCAATGTAGCATCCTTGTGCTTGTTTTACAAATACTTCAATGGATTATGCTCTGATGAACTGGCTACTCTGGTGCCCCCTCGACGTAAATTCACTAGACTAACTCGACAATCAGCTAAATCCCATCCATTCACTGTGGAGGTCCCCAAATGCCGGAGAGCTTTCTACTCGAATAGCTTCTTTCCTCGTGCTGCTGGCCTCTGGAACTCCCTCCCTGCCTCCTGTTTCCCCGATGGTACCGACATGCAGAAATTTAAAACTAATGTAAATAGACATCTTGCTGCGCAGCTCCCAATTTAGGTTGACCCCCCCAAACCTTCTTCCTTCTTTCTCAGTAGGCCCTTACATCTACAGTGGCGTCCTGCCTTGTTTGGGGTGAACTATGTTGAAAAAACAAAAACAAAAAAACTTACATCATTGCTGGAATGATCATAAACTTGAACTTATGACAGTATTCACCATGAATTGATTGAGCCGGCTATTTCCAATGAATTCACCATGAATTGATTGAGCCGGCTATTTCCAATGAATTCACCATGAATTGATTGAGCCGGCTATTTCCAATGAATTCACCATGAATTGATTGAGCCGGCTATTTCCAATGAATTCACCATGAATTGATTGAGCCGGCTATTTCCAATGAATTCACCATGAATTGATTGAGCCGGCTATTTCCAATGAATTCACAATGAATTGATTGAGCCGGCTATTTCCAATGAATTCACCATGAATTGATTGAGCCGGCTATTTCCAATGAATTCACAATGAATTGATTGAGCCGGCTATTTCCAATGAATTCACCATGAATTGATTGAGCCGGCTATTTCCAATGAATTCACCATGAATTGATTGAGCCGGCTATTTCCAATGAATTCACCATGAATTGATTGAGCCGGCTATTTCCAATGAATTCACCATGAATTGATTGAGCCGGCTATTTCCAATGAATTCACCATGAATTGATTGAGCCGGCTATTTCCAATGAATTCACCATGAATTGATTGAGCCGGCTATTTCCAATGAATTCACCATGAATTGATTGAGCCGGCTATTTCCAATGAATTCACCATGAATTGATTGAGCCGGCTATTTCCAATGAATTCACCAGGAATTGATTGAGCCGGCTATTTCCAATGAATTCACCATGAATTGATTGAGCCGGCTATTTCCAATGAATTCACCATGAATTGATTGAGCCGGCTATTTCCAATGAATTCACCATGAATTGATTGAGCCGGCTATTTCCAATGAATTCACCATGAATTGATTGAGCCGGCTCTTTCCAATGAATTCACCATGAATTGATTGAGCCGGCTATTTCCAATGAATTCACCATGAATTGATTGAGCCGGCTCTTTCCAATGAATTCACCATGAATTGATTGAGCCGGCTATTTCCAATGAATTCACCATGAATTGATTGAGCCGGCTATTTCCAATGAATTCACCATGAATTGATTGAGCCGGCTATTTCCAATGAATTCACAATGAATTGATTGAGCCGGCTATTTCCAATGAATTCACCATGAATTGATTAAGCCGGCTATTTCCAATGAATTCACCATGAATTGATTGAGCCGGCTATTTCCAATGAATTCACCATGAATTGATTGAGCCGGCTATTTCCAATGAATTCACCATGAATTGATTGAGCCGGCTCTTTCCAATGAATTCACCATGAATTGATTGAGCCGGCTATTTCCAATGAATTCACCATGAATTGATTGAGCCGGCTATTTCCAATGAATTCACCATGAATTGATTGAGCCGGCTATTTCCAATGAATTCACCATGAATTGATTGAGCCGGCTATTTCCAATGAATTCACCATGAATTGATTGAGCCGGCTATTTCCAATGAATTCACCATGAATTGATTGAGCCGGCTATTTCCAATGAATTCACCATGAATTGATTGAGTCGGCAATTTCCAATGAATTCACCATGAATTGATTGAGCCGGCTATTTCCAATGAATTCACCATGAATTGATTGAGCCGGCTATTTCCAATGAATTCACCATGAATTGATTGAGCCGGCTATTTCCAATGAATTCACCATGAATTGATTGAGCCGGCTATTTCCAATGAATTCACCATGAATTGATTGAGCCGGCTATTTCCAATGAATTCACCATGAATTGATTGAGCCGGCTATTTCCAATGAATTCACCATGAATTGATTGAGCCGGCTATTTCCAATGATTTCACCATGAATTGATTGAGCCGGCTATTTCCAATGAATTCACCATGAATTGATTGAGCCGGCTATTTCCAATGAATTCACCATGAATTGATTGAGCCGGCTATTTCCAATGAATTCACCATGAATTGATTGAGCCGGCTATTTCCAATGAATTCACCATTAATTGATTGAGCCGGCTATTTCCAATGAATTCACCATGAATTGATTGAGCCGGCTATTTCCAATGAATTCACCATGAATTGATTGAGCCGGCTATTTCCAATGAATTCACCATGAATTGATTGAGCCGGCTATTTCTAATGAATTCACCATGAATTGATTGAGCCGGCTATTTCCAATGAATTCACCATGAATTGATTGAGCCGGCTATTTCCAATGAATTCACCATGAATTGATTGAGCCGGCTATTTCCAATGAATTCACCATGAATTGATTTAGCCGGCTATTTCCAATGAATTCACCATGAATTGATTGAGCCGGCTATTTCCAATGAATTCACCATGAATTGATTGAGCCGGCTATTTCCAATGAATTCACCATGAATTGATTGAGCCGGCTATTTCCAATGAATTCACCATGAATTGATTGAGCCGGCTCTTTCCAATGAATTCACCAGGAATTGATTGAGCCGGCTATTTCCAATTAATTCACCATGAATTGATTGAGCCGGCTATTTCCAATGAATTCACCATGAATTGATTGAGCCGGCTATTTCCAATGAATTCACCATGAATTGATTGAGCCGGCTATTTCCAATGAATTCACCATGAATTGATTCGGCCGGCTATTTCTAATGAATTACCCAGGAATTGATTGAGCCGGCTATTTCCAATGAATTCACCAGGAATTGATTGAGCCGGCTATTTCCAATGAATTCACCAGGAATTGATTGAGCCGGCTATTTCCAATGAATTCACCAGGAATTGATTGAGCCGGCTATTTCCAATGAATTCACCATGAATTGATTGAGCCGGCTATTTCCAATGAATTCACCATGAATTGATTGAGCCGGCTATTTCCAATGAATTCACCATGAATTGATTGAGCCGGCTATTTCCAATGAATTCACCATGAATTGATTGAGCCGGCTATTTCCAATGAATTCACCGTGAATTGATTGAGCCGGCTATTTTCAATTAATTCACCATGAATTGATTGAGCCGGCTATTTCCAATGAATTCACCATGAATTGATTGAGCCGGCTATTTCCAATGAATTCACCATGAATTGATTGAGCCGGCTATTTCCAATGAATTCACCATGAATTGATTGAGCCGGCTATTTCCAATGAATTCACCATGAATTGATTGAGCCGGCTATTTCCAATGAATTCACCATGAATTGATTGAGCCGGCTATTTCCAATGAATTCACCATGAATTGATTGAGCCGGCTATTTCCAATGAATTCACCATGAATTGATTGAGCCGGCTATTTCCAATGAATTCACCATGAATTGATTGAGCCGGCTATTTCCAATGAATTCACCATGAATTGATTCGGCCGGCTATTTCCAATGAATTCACCAGGAATTGATTGAGCCGGCTATTTCCAATGAATTCACCAGGAATTGATTGAGCCGGCTATTTCCAATGAATTCACCAGGAATTGATTGAGCCGGCTATTTCCAATGAATTCACCAGGAATTGATTGAGCCGGCTATTTCCAATGAATTCACCATGAATTGATTGAGCCGGCTATTTCCAATGAATTCACCATGAATTGATTGAGCCGGCTATTTCCAATGAATTCACCATGAATTGATTGAGCCGGCTATTTCCAATGAATTTACCATGAATTGATTGAGCCGGCTATTTCCAATGAATTCACCATGAATTGCTTGAGCCGGCTATTTCCAATGAATTATCCATGAATTGATTGAGCCGGCTATTTCCAATGAATTCACCATGAATTGATTGAGCCGGCTATTTCCAATGAATTCACCATGAATTGATTGAGCCGGCTATTTCCAATGAATTCACCATGAATTGATTGAGCCGGCTATTTCCAATGAATTCACCATGAATTGATTGAGCCGGCTATTTCCAATGAATTCACCATGAATTGATTGAGCCGGCTATTTCCAATGAATTCACCATGAATTGATTTAGCCGGCTATTTCCAATGAATTATCCATGAATTGATTGAGCCGGCTATTTCCAATGAATTCACCATGAATTGATTGAGCCGGCTATTTCCAATGAATTCACCATGAATTGATTGAGCCGGCTATTTCCAATGAATTCACCATGAATTGATTGAGCCGGCTATTTCCAATGAATTCACCATGAATTGATTGAGCCGGCTATTTCCAATGAATTCACCATGAATTGATTGAGCCGGCTATTTCCAATGAATTCACCATGAATTGATTGAGCCGGCTATTTCCAATGAATTCACCATGAATTGATTGAGCCGGCTATTTCCAATGAATTCACCATGAATTGATTGAGCCGGCTATTTCCAATGAATTCACCATGAATTGATTGAGCCGGCTATTTCCAATGAATTCACCATGAATTGATTGAGCCGGCTATTTCCAATGAATTCACCATGAATTGATTGAGCCGGCTATTTCCAATGAATTCACCATGAATTGATTGAGCCGGCTATTTCCAATGAATTCACCAGGAATTGATTGAGCCGGCTATTTTCAATGAATTCACCAGGAATTGATTGAGCCGGCTATTTCCAATGAATTCACCATGAATTGATTGAGCCGGCTATTTCCAATGAATTCACCATGAATTGATTGAGCCGGCTATTTCCAATGAATTCACCATGAATTGATTGAGCCGGCTATTTCCAATGAATTCACCATGAATTGATTGAGCCAGCTATTTCCAATGAATTCACCATGAATTGATTGAGCCGGCTATTTCCAATGAATTCACCATGAATTGATTGAGCCGGCTATTTCCAATGAATTCACCATGAATTGATTGAGCCGGCTATTTCCAATGAATCCACCATGAATTGATTGAGCCGGCTATTTCCAATGAATTCACCATGAATTGATTGAGCCGGCTATTTCCAATGAATTCACCAGGAATTGATTGAGCCGGCTATTTCCAATGAATTCACCAGGAATTGATTGAGCCGGCTATTTCCAATGAATTCACCATGAATATATTGAGCCGGCTATTTCCAATGAATTCACCAGGAATTGATTGAGCCGGCTATTTCCAATGAATTCACCAGGAATTGATTGAGCCGGCTATTTCCAATGAATTCACCATGAATTGATTGAGCCGGCTATTTCCAATGAATTCACCATGAATTGATTGAGCCGGCTATTTCCAATGAATTCATCATGAATTGATTGAGCCGGCTATTTCCAATGAATTCACCATGAATTGATTGAGCCGGCTATTTCCAATGAATTCACCATGAATTGATTGAGCCGGCTATTTCCAATGAATTCACCATCAATTGATTGAGCCGGCTATTTCCAATGAATTCACCATGAATTGATTGAGCCGGCTATTTCCAATGAATTCACCATGAATTGATTGAGCCGGCTATTTCCAATGAATTCACCATGAATTCACACGAGTGACAGCCAGCTTTGATTCTACTGGCAAACATGGATACATGGATCCGGCTTTACCGTTCTGAGCTATGTTTTTAGTTGGCCACCAAACCGCTTCTTTCAGCTCAAAAGTGGAACTTGATCGATGACTTTTCTGATGAATTTGCCACATTAACACTGAAGAGTGTTATACAATATTTCTTATTGGCGCATTAGGATATTTAAAGAGATAGAAAACTGCACTATGAGGGTTATGAAGAAGGCCGCAAAATAGATCAGAGAAGCTTCTTGCCGGTGACAAGACTGAAGGAATCCCCTAAGAAAAATGGGCCGGCAAAGGGAGATTACTGCTAGGGGATCTATTCTATGCTAGATAGAACAAGTGTGACCAAACTAACGAAGATGCCTTGTGAGAAGAGCTTGCTGAAGGGAGCCTCTTATGGGGCGTTTTCACTGGAATGATCATGACATTTAATTATATAGTAGTGTTAAAGGTAAAAACGCCCTTTATTTCATTTTTTCTGTTGATTAATGTTAGCGTCAACAAAGTAGTTGACTCTACACGAATGGAGCAACCATAATGCATCATTTTTTATTTATTTTCCGTCTGATTTTAGATGTGGTTAAAGAGCATACAGACTGCAAATATCACTCGGATCTCACCACCGTTAATGAATCCTGTTACCTGGCAAACTCATTCTCCCCCAAAACCCATACCCCCTGAAGATGATCCGATACCAGAAAAAAAAATTAAGAAAGAATTGGATTCAAACAGGTGAGTTCTGACTCCTTTTTATAAAAAAGATTTTTGATGCTACCATAACGAGTCTCTTTCTTTGATCTTTCTGATTAATAGCATTCTTCCTACAGAATACCTATTTGATGTAGATTCGTCAGGTTTTTTTGTTGATCATTGGCCATGTTCTTAACAACAAAAAAATGTATTTCAATTTAATTTCTTTCAAACTAGATTTTATCAGTGTAGAAACATTTTTGAAATTTTTGAATTTTTGGTAGAGGGAGGTGGCAATGTGGTAGTACCAGAGTTTCCCGGCTAACAAGGTTTTGGTGAAAATCCAGGAGGAGTCGGCATCAGGATCCGGCGTCCTCTGGTCATCTCTGCATCTGCATGTGGCAAGCAAAGATGTGTCAGGTGCAGAGCTGCAAATACATGGAGTGAGAGTGATAGTGTTGCTTCTGCACCATTCTTTTGCGTGTTCTAAACCAAACCTTCCCCGACTTTGCATGCAACAGCATTTCTGTTCTCGGTGTTAGGGGTAAAAACCTGCAATCTTGCATGTTAACAAATAGCTGCGACCAACGAGGAGGACTTCATGCAGACCAGACAATCCTGAGGCACGATCTTCGTGAGCTCTCTGCAGAAGTCCGATTTGCTCAACAACAACAGCAGCATAGGCTGTCTATCCTAGTAAGCTAGTACAATTACAAAAAAGTTAAGCATTACAAGACATATGCCCAGCCCAAATAGCTGAGTTCGTTTAGCATCACTATATCCTGGTTTCAATCATGCATATCAGCATCGATTTTTTCCCCTTTCATTGTTGGAAATCTATTATTTACTATCAATACTTTATATATTTAAATAATGTAATGATAAATGTTTGCACTTACCCATTCAAAGCGTTCATGGTGTCTGGCAGCCATTTGCCAGAGCTGTAAGGCACATGACTGGGGTAAGGATCATACGCTGATACATGATTTGCATATTAGGGGATCCTTCTTACTTAAAAGGCAGAGTACGACGATGATTGCTGTCAGAAGCAAGTGCCTAGTGACAAAGCAGAAACGTTGTTATTTGAAAGTGGAATTGATAGGAGAAACAAATAGCTGACAAACAAGAAATCAAAAATGTAATAGCATAAAGTACTAGAACCAATGCATTTACGTTTCTTCATAAAATTTCTCAAGAAAAAATGTATTTTGATAAAGGTTCTTTCAAATAATTAATCGACCTAGAAAGATTTTTAAAATTAAGGCATTTTTCAATAATGACCTAAACAGCAGAAGCAAGGACACAAAACTGCTTAGAATTACAAATAGCTGAGTTAGGAAAGGGTCAGACCAACGATCTAAAGGTTTCCGTTTTTTAATTGCGGGTCTCAATTTCTTTTTTGGGTATCAATCTATTATTTACTATTTATATATTTCTTATTTAAATCAAAAATGCAATAGAGTAAAGTACTAAAACCAATGCATTTCTATTACTTCATAAACAAGTCAGCGATTTTAAGTTTGTTATCAGTTTAAAAAAAAATGAATTTGTTTAGGACCCTTCAAGAATCTAATTAAATTTAACTTTCAAAATTATATTTTAAAAAAAAAATGATTTTTTTGGAAAACAGCACAGTTAACAAAAATATAAGAAAGTAAATCATTCCCGGGCAATGCTGGGTAGATGCAATTAGTTTATTATATTACGAGATGAACCATGACCTCTTGGGTCAACGTTGGTATGGCTTAACATGGGTGTGGCCATTTCTGAATGCAACAAGAGCGTTGATTACCAGTAACAATTACCTATAAGAATTGCCTTTTTGGACAAATCAGCATTCACTGGTGAGGGGCCTCAGGCGATTGGCCATAAACCAATATTTTGGAAGAGATAATGCCTGAGAAGATGGCTTCCTGAAAACAGAATAGCTACTACATTTTTATCCTAGCCTGAGGGCCAGATGAAAATATACTTTGTTAATTTACCTGCCTCCCCAAGAGGGCTGGATTTTACACAAGGTCATTCCTGAGCATCACAAGAGCACTAATGGCTAGTAGAAAATTACCTATAAAAATTGCTTAATCAGACCTGTCGGCATTCCCTAATGAGGGTGAAACAGCCGATAAACATATCCTATTTCCTTTTGGAGGAGGTAATTCCTGGTAGGATGGCCTCCTCAAGAACCAAAAAGAAAAGATACTGCACTCTGATTTGAGAAAAACAATTTTTTCTTTTAATACAATAGAACTTTGCTTTAGCTGTGTTTTCAGTTTTCTATGTAAATCTTATGTATAAAGTAAAGTGAGATTTCCCCCTATTTTATTGACCGGAATAGCTTCATAAACAAAAGCTGTATATAGAATTCTGTTTTGTATGCGTCGGGAACCCAGCTTTTGGATTGTTTGCTGACAAAACCACTTGAACACCGATGTTAATTTATAAAAAAGTTTTATTAAAAAGAGAAGAACAGTCGCAGAAAAAAAAAATCAGAGAGACAGGTTACTTGTGTATGCGTGAAAGAGAGAGAGAGAGAAAAACAGACAGATAGCTTGTCTCACTACATCCAACTAAATTGTGCCCCCCCCTCCCCATTGGGAATGGCATCTCCGGAAATCATGTTGTTTCGTTGACTTCCATTCTGGGGTCACCTCTGACCCTTAGGTGCCACTCAAACTTTTCCATTTAAACAATCGCCCTCGTTATGTAACACTTTCGCTTAGTGATTTCAGCGTAGAAGTGACTAACCCTGCCTCCCCAGTAATAAGTCCTCATCCTTCGACTCAGAACACCATCTAAGAAATCTGGTAGAAATCTAATTATGTTCAATTTTTAGCATCGCACTGTCTGTTAGCTTAGTTTGTATCATTAATCACTACGTCTTTACTAAGTTACACTTCCAGATAACAAATAATACACAAATGTTTGCAGTCTTTTTTCCGATGCCATTCTTATTATATACATTAAAAAACGTCCTCTACAATTCTTTATTTTACGCTCAACCTTAATAGAACATTACGCACTATTTTTTTGTATTGATACAAATACATGCATACTTAGGCTTTTTGTTCACTTACTGAACAAGGAAGGATGCCTATTCAACATAGTCGCAGCATGCTCCGGTTCGCACTAGCAAAACAAACAAAAACAACGGTTCTCACTGGTCACCGTTGCATTGTGGTAGACATTAAATCATTTTCCAATGAAATAAGGGTGCCTGCGTCTTAGGTTTAAATTCTTCTCTTATGAATACTACTTAGGCAAATTACTTTAATTACAAAATACACTTGATCTTATAAAAAAGTACCTTCCCTCCAGTGATTTTTCAATTTTTTATTATGATTAATTTTCATTTACCACAAGATAACATTATGTCTGTAAGGATTTTTCACTTGTTTGAAGCCTGGAATTGTTTGTTAAATATACTGTGAAAATTGGCTTGCAGACCAATAGCACACAAGATGCCAAATTTTCTAATTTCCAACAAACTTTGAACAATCATAATTCGATGGCTAATTGAGTTACCAAAATACATTTGGTACAATTGTTTATGTTTCTTTCATAATATACGAATTATTGTTTTAGAATTTCTTACTGGCTCAGCTGGTTACATATTAAGAATTGTAATAAGATTAATAAAATTAATATTAGAAGTTAATAGATACTACTACTACTCCTACTATTAATAATAATAATCGTAATAATAATAATAACAATACACCATAGTATTAAAATAAAAATAAGTCATAATAATAAAAAAGAATAATAAAAATAGAATAAACATAAGATTAAGATGTTTGTTTTGCAAAAATCTATGTGCTGTAACATATACCCCTCCCCCACTACCAACCTGACCTCATCAACAAGTGTACTAAAATATGAAGTCGAAAATAGGGAATAGGAATGTCATTTTAATTTTCTGTTTTAACCTAAATGTTTTAATGTTAACTTCCCTTTCATGTGACAAGATATAAAATCCCTTCTCTTTCCTTTTTTTCTCCCTTTTGCTTAACACCTTTCTGTTAGAATTTTGCCCATCAGATCCAAGTAGGGTTTAGTATCCTGTGTACCCTTGCCCTCTCCCACAACACAGCTATCTGATGACCATCATCCTCTTGGGAGAGGAGGGGGGAAAATACATGCAAAGAAATTACTTTTTTAGTTTTGCAAAGACAGCCAAAAAGGATGGCTGAGGAGAAAGGTCGAAGAAAATGAATTTTTATTTATCAAAGATATTGATATTTCAATATGCCTCAGTGGACAAGAAGAGGACAGGACAAGACCCACAGATGAGCAAAATATATGACTAGAAAATGATACAATATGCCTCTGCGGACGAGAAGAAGACAGTACAGAATTTAATCACAAACGAGAAAAACTTAGCTAGAAAACCAATCATCTCGAAGAGAACATTATCGAAAGTTGTCGTCCGAAGGATCATTATATGATATGAACTTTGTTATCTTCAAATTCTTACTAAATATTTAAAGAAGGATGTAGAAAAAGTTAAGTACATCGTTCTTTAATTTTTTTGTTGCAAGTTTCTTTGTCCCCTCAGTAAAATTTTATTTTGATTTTGATTGTTTTCATACCTGGTCTTAAAAAAAAAATGAATATTTATTTAAAAATTGTTCCGTCTTGTGTCTGTTTTTCGTTGACTCTCTTGTGTCTCTGATCTCTTTAAGTGAATTTCAAGAAAAGATCCATCTTTTCCTTTTTTTTTCCTTAATTTTCTGCTTTAGTGGTTCGCTTAGATGTCACAAGTTTGTAACAATTTATCAAAAAGTTTTGTAAATAAAAGAAAAAACGCACCCTATATTAAAAAAATAAATATATAATAAAGATATTAACATGTTTTAAAAGAAAAAAAATCTCTATATATATTATTTTGGACGTTTCGATGTTTCGTTTGTTTATTAAAAAGTTTTGTAAAAGGTCAACCGGAAGATACCGGTGAAGAACGAAAGGCGTTCCTCTCGCTGTATCATTGATCTGGGGTCCTTATTCTCTGTATGGTCCAAATGTTTTGATATAATGAATGTGGCAGAAAGAAAAAGTAAAGAAAAAAATTAAAACACGTAAAGAGGGACAATAAAATTCAGGATAAGAATATGAGATAGAGCGATTTAGATTACCCATTGTCATATTTTCTTAAATTATTCTCAAAAAGTATAGTTTTAGCTATGGTGTCAGAAATGTTGTAAAAACCAGACCTTTGTGTAATGTTGCTCTTGAATCGTAAAATCAGACAAGTTTTGATGAGGCATTGTAATTTTATATCGTGTATGTATTTTATAGTCTCTGCTTTTAGCATGTCAGCATGATGATTATTGGAAATCATACGGGTAACCAATGAGTTCAAAGTATCTCCTAACTATGGATAATTTAGTGTCTTAGGTCATTTATTGATCTGTGTTTTAAAAATGATTTTATTTTCAATTGCTTTCATTGCTTTTGATATTTATTCTTGCTAAATATTTTTTTTGTAATTAGTCATACATATAGAAAGTGGGAGGAGTTTTCACTCTCACACTCAGATTTACTACTACTGCCACTCATGTCCACCAGGACGACTTTCTTGTTATTTATATTGTTTTTCTTTGGACAATTATCCTCATCAATTCTATTTCTATGTTTTGGCTGATCTGCTCTGTGGCATTCTTCTGATGTAGTGTCCGTTTACTGTGATCACCCCAACATGATTTGTTGACCATTCGTATATGTTGATCTTTTTAATTTACCTATTATATAAAGGAAAGTCATATTTCTGTCTGTCTCTGTGTGTCCAGCTAAAACTCAGAAATTACCAAAGATACAAACCTTACATTAAAGGCGCTATAGAAGCTGAAAGACCCCCAAATTTATTCTATTACTATTATTTATGAATTAATCCAATTTATTCTTAACATTTTCTTCACTATTATTATTTTTAGTTTGTCGAATTTGTTTCAATAACATATTGCTCTATTAGAAAAACCAAATTGTTTTTGAAATCTTTTCTTACCAATAAATAACAATCTTTCTTTATGATGTACAGTTGAAATGATTGATTGAATTTGCTTATTTTAAATCTCTATTTAATTTTCAGTTGCATTCTCGAAGAGGAGTCATACATTGCCCAGAATTCTGTAAACATCAAGTCAGAACCAGTTGAGTTTGCCCAGTCGCTAGAGTCGGCCAAGCCATTTGAGTTTGCCCAGTCGCTGGAATCGGCCAAGCCATTTGAGTTTGCCCAGTCGCTGGAATCGGCCAAGCCATTTGAGTTTGCCCAGTCGCTGGAATCGGCCAAGCCATTTGAGTTTGCCCAGTCACTGGAATTGGCCAAGCCATCTGAATCTGCCCAGCCATCTGAGTCTGCCCAGCCACTCGAGTCTGCCCAGCCATCTGAGTCTGCCCAGCCACTTGAGTCGGCCAACCCATTTGACTTTGCCCATTCACTGGAGTCAGCCAAATCTCCTCTACCGGAAGTTTCTACCCAGACACCGTCCATTCCTTCGAACCCTTTTTCCAAGCGTATCATGATTGTTTGCAATCATCATCATTCACTCATGACAAACCTATCATCTTTATGGAAGGCTGGAAAATTGTGTGATGCTATTATTAGCAATGGTTTCACACATTTGAAGGTAAATTTATTTATTCTTGTTATGGTGATAACACTGGAAATGTCTTAGTTAATCTATATAATAAAGCCAAGCCGGTCTATTTCTCGACCTTTGTCATCGGTAGCTTTCGTTCTAGAAAAAAAATATTTGAAATCAAATCAAATTTATTGGAAAAGAATAACAAAATGCAACAAGCCATGTAAAAAGACAGAAGATGTGTACGTCTTCATACAGTCTGAATGTTTGTCCAAGGCGACTTTAAACCTGGATATGGTCGGCATCATCACTTCCTCCTCTGGTAGGCTGTTCCATGGAGCAGAAACACGGATGGAGAATGCTGCATGTATTCTGTTGAAATGGTACATCTTTTGCTAGGTTTTGTGGAGAACTCTGGTGCTACCAGATCAGGCTGTATGCAGTTACTGGCTTACTGACTAAAAATGCACCAAACATTGATGTTATTTTTTTTTCCTTTCCCTTTGCACAACTCAATCATGTTCTGCAAAGCTAAAAACAAAAACAACAATTTTCCTCTACAAAACAACTAAACCAAACACCGTGAATAAATATTTGAAGATATAAAGAATTTGAAGCATAAAAACTTTTACCAAAATGACTTGATTCGGTATGAAATAACCCGAAAAAGGTTGATATGCCGTAAAACAAAACAACCAAACCAACCACCATGAATAGATATTTGAAGATATAAAGAACTTGAAGCATAAAAACTTTTACCAAAATGACTTGATTCGGTATGAAATAACCCGAAAAAGGTTGATATGCCGTAAAACAAAACTTGGCACTGGGGTAAAAAACGCATCGCAAGGTAGATTTAAATTCCTATTGATGATGTTGTATGCCAGAATCAGGTTCCCTAACATCATCCACTGTTCAAATGAAGGGTATTATTTACTCCTCCCCAGGAGTTAGGCACAAGGCCAGTTTTATCTTACTCCCACATGTAAGATGTGACCCAAGATCGGGTCGAGAAAGTGGGGTTTGAAAAGCCAGCGCTCGAGAGGTGAGCACTCTGGCCATTTAAAAATTGCCTGGGCAGCCCCGTCGGCATTCCCCGGTAGGGGCGCCTCAGACAGTAAGCAATAAACTTACTCCTCCCCAAAGAGGGGAGGCAAAGCCTGGGAGGGTGGACCTCCTAGAACTGCACAGGACAGGCGTGCAGTATCCATCGGAACAGATACTACACTTTGATCTTAGCCAAAAGGCCAAGAATCATCAAAAATCAACAGCCATGGTGTATCCAGCGCTGCCTTGAACTATTTGGATGTCTGCAGGCTGAACATGGCTTCTGGCAGCTTGTTTCATGGTGCAGCAACTCAAACTGAAAAAGAAGCCTTCCGACGATTCAACTGAAATTATCTCGGGTACAGGTTCTCTGAGTTTCCACAAAGTCTTCTCTGTGAATCAATTATAGCAATTACCGGTCTCTGTTCTTTACACTTAAAAATATTGAAATGCCAATCAGATATTGCAACATTTATTTTCTCTGATCTTAAAATGACTTGACAAAAAAGAAAAGAAAAAAAAACAACAATAAATGTTTTTACAATAAATTATAAACAATGGTTTCCTTTGAAAATCACTTTAATTAAGACATTTTTTTCTTATTGATGAGCAGTGAAGTGTAGCAACCGGTGTTGACTTAAAATCTGTCCCCTATTAAATTGTAACTGGTAAGTGAACATAAATTTTAAGAAGTACATTAAAAAAAGTCGATATAATAAATTTGAAAATCGCTTTAATTAAAAGAAGTATTATTTTCTTTTTGATGAGCAATGAAGTGTAGCAACCGGTGTTCTTAAAATCTTTCCTATATCAAAAATGTAAATGAAACGAAATGTTAATTTATTTAGTAATAAAAAAAATAAAAAGAAAGACGGTACCTTATATGAATGTAATATGAAGAAAATCATTAATTTTAATAATTTTTTTACCTTACATCGATGTTTCTTAAACCAGAATTTGTAATTTAAATAAGTATTTAAATAAATTTTAAAACGGACAGTAACGTGTGGCAATCGGTGTCGACTTAAAATCCGTCCCCTTTTAAATTGTAACCAGTAAATGAACGGGAATTTTATGAAGCGTATTTAAATATATTAATAGAAACAAAAATCAAACCTAGTAGTTAAATAACTAAAACCAAAATATATATCCCCCAAAAATAATTGATGCTAAATTATAATTAAGAAATTAAGAAGAAATAATTAATGCTTATGTCAAAAATGAATTACGAAATAAATTTATATTGAAATTCTGTTAACATTTAAAAGTTTCTTTACTACCTGGGAAAACTGTACCCAACGCAGTAGTTAATTCAAAGTGGATTGCCCGCACCTGAGAACAGCTAGGTTCATCACAAAGAGGCCACAGGAACAAGGAAGAAGTAGAATAAAAAAGAAAGGCAAAACAATCCTGTACATGCAATATCTGCTAGTATATCCAATGGTTGGATTTGGTTGGTTGGTTTTTAACGGCATATCGATCCTGTAAGGTCATTTAATGCCATAAAAGATTCTTATGTGTAGGTTATTTGGGTCATATGTTTTTTTTTTATTAAACGAAATTGAATGTATTGTCTACGTGAACTTTGCTAAACAGATCCTTCAAATTGTCTATTTGCTAGTATTTTTATCTGGTCTGTTGGAGATCTTTACAGGCAATGAGTGAAGGGTGACTGGCATGATATGCATGTTGGAGGTTCTTCTCCCTTCAGGAGATATGAATGAGTTAAGTGAGTATGACTGATTCGTATTCTTGCTAATATCACCCCCCCCCCCCCTAATCGGTATTCCGTGTCCTGGTTGCCATTCTTTGGTGATAGGCATTATGAAATGTAGTTTATGTCTTGCCATTTGGTTGACATGTAATTTCTGATTTTTGTTTTGAAATCTTAGTATGGGATTTTTTTTTTGTAGGGAACTATTTCTAATACTTTCTTTGTTGCAGTATCTGCCTTTTTGTTTCCTTAGATACCAACATGGCCAGATACCTAGCAGAAAATAATTGGTTTTGATTCGTTCAATTCATTTAGTTTGTCTAGCAGATTGATTATTAATGGGTTTTACAGTTTTAAACGGTTGGAGAAAATAATTTGAACACTTGTTAAATTCAAAGAAAATTGACAATGACTCTGCCATGATATCTGGCTTTATTTTTATAACTGATCAAGCCATTGCTTTGTTTGAACAGTATTGGTTGAAACTCAACTATTCAGGTGTTGATTCAACACAGCAGTTACTTTGGCGGAAGTAGTCCAATGATTTCTTCCCACAATGCATTTTAAAGTTTCTTGGTCTGTGTCAGTAAGTTTAAAAGTCTGGCTGGAATTACTCCAGTTGTTAGAGGTTTTTCCATGCTTCTGGAGTTCTGTCATGGTTCTTGATATGATAGTTCTCGAAAAAAACAAGCTGTTCAATTGTTTTGGTGATCAAAGCTCCTGATGTCTGAGCTCCAACAATTTGCCCCTTTTCAAACTCAGGTCATGAATTTTTACCCTAATTTTACCAAAATCTGAAAAAAAAAAAAAAAAAAATACAAATCTAACACATGACTAAATTAATAAAGCAACAACTTTTAGTCAAAATTCACTTTATTCATCAACATAGTATATCACCTTAGAAGGAAACTGATTCCAGCGCTTCTCTAACAATTCGATGCCATTTTTCTAGAACGATTTGTCTTTGACCTCAAAATACGCCTCAGTTTCCGATATCACTTTTCCATTGGAGCCAAATCTCTTACTCTGGAGCATTTTTTTAGGTCTGCAAACAGCTAGTAGTCGCTGGGGGACAGATCTGGGGATTAGGGTGGGTGCAGAAGCAATTCGAAGTGTAATTCATGTAGTTTTCCCTTCCTTGTGATCAACTTGAGACACAGTGTATTTTCTTGGTTAAAAAGCATTTTTTCTTCTACATTTGTGGGCGTTTTGGGTCAATTGTTTCCTTCAAACATACAAAATAATACAACGATACTTTTCACTATTGATGGTTCTTCATTTATCAAGGTAATCGATAAACAAAATATCATGCGCATTTCAAAATATGGAGGCCCGAACCTTACTCGCTGATGTTTGCATCTTTAGTCGCTTTGGACGGCTTTCATCTGCTGCTATCCACTCAGCTAACTGCCGATTTGACTCCAGAGTGAAGTGGTAGATCGATATTTCATTCATTGTCAGATATTGATGCAAAAACTCGCTTTTGTTGCTTTGAAACAGTTGCAAACAACACTTTGAATCATCGACATATTGTTGTCTTTAATCGACTGTGAGCAAATGCGGCACCCACTTTGAACACAGCTTTCTCACTGACAAATGTTCATGCAAAATGGTGAAGCACTGTCTTCTGATATCTTCAACTCCTCTGCTATCTTATACAACTTCAATTTACGATCGACCAAAACAGGAAAACTGCCGAATTGGAGTCATTTGTGTGTTTAGTATCATTTATGTCTATACGACCACAGTTAAAGTTAGCATACAACCACAACCTCTTATCTATTGTTTCCAACGAAGCAGAGTTTGAATAACACTGATCAAGCCATTGCTCTGCTTGAACAGTATTTTTCCCATCAGAAAGCAATACTTTATCAACATACAAAATCCAGATTTTTCCATTGTTTTGAAAAATTTCAACAGTAGGTTCACTTAAATAACTGTAATTTGTAAACTAATAATCCGATTGGGCTAAAATTTTACCACATTTAAAGGTAAGTACTTTTAGTTTTCTTTAGCCAGCCAACCTTCCATGTGATTCAAGACATTCATGCTTCTACAATGGTTTATCCAGGAGGATGAATGCGCCACATGACCATACTAGTGTAACCTATTCGTCCTTAGGATAACCTCTGTGCTGGTAAAATGTAGTGCTTTCAATAAATCCTAAATCTGTGCAGAGATAAGCATCAATTAGCAATACACATCGACCAGAAAACTGTTTGTATAATCACAGATTTGAGGGTAGTTCTATTAAAATAGTCATATCTTAAAAACTAAAGCACTTTTAAGTGCTCAAAATACCATCATTTTGTTAGGAAATGAATATCATTTCAGGTGCATTCATGAATAATAATATACATTATATATTTTTAAGAGTTTTGAGCAAATAAAGGCAAAAAAATGTTAACGTTATTTTCAGCAATTTACGTCACTTTTTTTTTAACCACCCCCCTCCGTTTAAAAGTCTCGTACCATTGCTGTATGTGGAATTTCGTCCTGAAATTTGGAAACTAATCAGGGAAAGTATCACTTTTAATGTTTGTCGGTGTACGAAGTAATTTGGCTCATTCATTTTTTTGAAATTTAAAAAATAAGACTTCAACTCGACGTCGGTTGAACATTTTTGAAAAATACATTTCCGTCGCCCAATTAGTAAGTAAATCAATCATTTTACTTTTTTATGCATTAAAATTATAATTGTATATATGTGTTCTCTTTTGGTAGTCATGATATTTCATGACCCTATCCGGAAAAAAAGCGTTTTCTATTTATAGTTTGAAAAACATAGTAGCAGCAGTAATAGCAGCTATAAACACGAGGCGATTTTTGTTTATTTTTATTCTAGAACGAATTTTAAAATATGAATATAGAAAATGTTGTTACATATTTCGTACCCAACTAGTAAATAAATTAATCTTTTATCTTGTTTTATGCATTAAAATTATAATTGTATGTTGTTTTGTTTTTCCGTAGTAGTAATTTTAAATTACCTTATCCGAAAAAATATTGTCTTTTTTTTGAGCGAAAGTCAACAATGGCTGCTAGTATTGCTGATATAACATCAGCAGCAGCTAACTAGTCTTGTAAAGCTTTGTAAAAATAAGACAAAAATACGTGTGCTTAAAAAAGTTAATCCTATTTGGTTCTTTTATAAAAAATACTTTAAAAAATACTGGTTTTCACTCAACTTTCGAACTTCTAGTAGTAATGACTTTCTAGTCGCCAATTTAAAAAAAAAAAATTAAGATTCTACTTTTTTAGGCGATTACGTGTGAACACCCTTAAAGTCTTGGCGAAAAAAAGAAAAAACAAAACAACAAAAAATAATTTAGAATTTAGAGTGGGGGATCAGTTTCGCATATAAATTTAATGTAAAATGATCTCCGATTTCCCGGCCATTCTTGCCTTTTAGTGAAATTTATAAAATAAATAATTACTCTACCATTAACTCTAGGTACGACTAACAAGCCCACCTCCTGAAAATGCCTTCTTGAACGTATCGTACCATTAACCTTAAATATGAATGGCAAGCCACCCCCTAAAAAACTGCCTTAACCCTAACACTAAGTCAAAATAGCAACCTCCATTCAAAACAAAACCCCTTCCTTAACCTTATCACTAACCCTAAGTCCGAGTAGGAAGCCCTAATCCTACAAAAAAGCCTATTAAAACCACACATAATCGTCTAAAGAAAAAAAAAGCAGACCCCCATAAAAAACGCACAGGATTTATTTGCCATAGAAAAAAATTGATTAATGCCCTAAAACGCTAGAATGGCCTGGAAATTGTGAATTATTCTACATTAAATATAGGTGAAACTAATCCCTCACTCGAAATTCTAAATGAATTGTTTTTTTTTCTTTCTGCTAAGTTTTCAGGGTGTTCACACTTAATTGCCCCTAGCCCTACCACTAACCTGAAGTTCAAGTGGTAAGCCCCCCCCCCCTCCTCCCACAAAGACCCTCATAATCGTCTAAAAAAAAGAAAAAAAAAACAAGAAAAACGCACAGGATTTATCTCCCATAGAAAAAATAATTAACTGTCCTAAAACGCTAGAATGGCCTTGAAATGGAGGATTATTTTATGTGAAACTGATCCCCACTCTAAATTCTAAAATAATTGTTTTTGTTTCTTTCTTTCTGCCAAGTTTTTCAGGGTGTTAACATGTAATTGCCTAAATAAAAAAAGTAGAATCTCATATTTTGGGGAGGTAAGGGGGTGAGTTAGCAGAAGATGTTAATCTACAATAATGCCAAAAAAATCTTGCAATATATTTATTTTTAAACAGTCCTAGTATTAGATTTTAGTTTCTTGTACATAAAATGTATTACAATTCAACTTTGAGTTTTCTAACTTCTTTCTTTTAATGGATACATGGTATTTTTAAGGTATTGCAGCATATTTATGTGCACTTAGTGCAGATTACTTGGAAACCATTAATTTCTGGAGATTTTCAGTGGCACATTCTGATTCCTTGTACAAAAATACAATTATATGGTAAATTTCATTGCTTAATCTTGTATTTTAACAAAAATATAACATTTTTACTGAAAAATTAGTGTAAAAAATGTGACGAAACGCATATGGTCTTAAAGAGGGGAAAATATCCAATCGTGTGAGGCACAAAAATAGTCATAACTTCCTTATTTTTAGTCAGATTTAAAAAATTTAAAAAGATTCTTTCTTAGATCATCAAGCTCTTTCTATATATGCCATTATTGAGATATTTTAAGCAATTTAAATTTTTTCATGTGTATTGCTACATCAATTAGTCAGTCTTGTAGTCAATTTTATTGGAATTAGATGGTTAGCATCTAAACACTCTTGGATGACTTTTGGTAAGACTGGAAGTCCAAAAATGTGTAATTTCTCCTTAGGTATTATTTTTATATGCTTAAAGATATCTTATGTATAAAATAGAGCCAGTTTTTCCTGTATCTCTTCCACCTTAATAGCTTTGTTAAATGCTTTAAGCACTGTTCAGTCATTCAGTTTTGGCAAATATTGGTCTGTGTTCTTAAAAACAAAAATCGATTTCATCAAATTTCATATTTATTCCAATCAACAGTTTTTGTTTTGATTACTAATATCATAGAAAGAGTTGGAGTAGCTAACCTTTCCACATTCCCAAGTGCTCTTCCTGCCACCAATGACACCATGAAGAAATCTGATTAAAGTCAATTTTTCGAATTTCACTGTTAATAAGTTTATATTATATTATCCAGGTTAGTAGAAGAGTAACTAATCTTGCCTTTTGTAACATTTATTTGTTGCCTATTTGTTTTTTTTTTACCCTTTTTTCGTTCTGTTAGCTGTCGTTATAAATGCCCAAAATAAAAATCAGTATAAAAAACACGAAATATTATATATATATTCATAATATTTTTATATAAGGTACGAAAAGTTAAAATCTAGCAGTTTTCTAGAGATATTTTTGTTCCGATCTAGCGGGTTTTGAAAATCTCAGTTGGTAACACTGACTACTACTGTCATCCACGGCCATCTTCACCCCCCCTCTCTCTACCCAGTATCGGCAAATTAAAAAATGTTAAAAACAAACAAATAGTTACAGTTAATCAATCAAAAATAAAATGAGTCGATCTTTTTTTTGTGTGCGCAGAATTAAAAGAAGAGAAAACCACTCTACTTACCTTTGCATTCTTTTTTTTCCATTTTTTTCCTTTTTTTTTTCCTTTTTTCATCATCATGATCATAATAATGATAATAATCATGATATTGATTATAATAAATGTGGACAGTATAGAAGAATGTATGCAGAAGAATAGACTTTGATAGTATGGACGCGTTGAAAGAATGGATGAAAGTTCTTCGGGTAGTAGATGTAGAACAGTTGCGGTAGCAGGTTAAGTTTACAGGGGAAGGCCAAGGAAAACATAGGAGGATGTGATAAAAATGGACCTGACGGAAAGAGGGATGAATAAAGATCTGGCCATTGATAGGTTACTTTGGAAGTCAATTTCTTAAAGCCGTCAAACACATGCCAGCATGTAAAACGGAAGTTAAACTGAATATGATGATGTGATTGATTGTATTTCAATCACGTAAATTACTCATGAAAGTAAAAATTACTCCCGGACATCTCTGGGTAGGGATTGCAAGTAATATATATATATATATATATATATATAAGATTTTAAAAATCTGGTAAATATTTTCCCATCTTTCTGTTAATCTGTTTGCATAATGTCACTTGATCAAAACGATTAATAAAACACTAATTTTTTTTTTCCTTTTATCCAAATTCTATTTATAGATTCACCAGATCGTGTTGAGTGCAGCAAGCCCTAAAATGCTGCGTGTTTTTGAGAGAGCATATTCAGACAAAAGTCTAACGGTGATCTTTCCTACGACCACATCTTCGGAAGCTTTGATCGCATTTACAGAATACTTATACAACGGAGTCCTTGCTATGGATGCTAAAATTCTTGGAGAGTTGAAGGTGGTTGCTCAGTGGTTAGAGATGGATGATTTTGAGAAACTATGTGCTGACCAATTAAAAGTGTCTTCCATCGCTGATGAAACGGATGAAAGATCCGGGGAGTTACCCGTGAATGTAAAGCAGAAGGGGTCTTCTTCTAATGATACCGAAGACCTGAATTCAGATCTCGGTATCGTTATTGAGGGCTTCAGCCTCGCCGATGACAATGCGATGATGGACACTAAAGAAGAAACTGAAAACAATTGCCTTCGAATCAAAGTGGAACCGGAAGATGCCGAAGAGCAGATGTATGTAAATAAGGCGACAAACGAAGATGATTTTCTCTCAGGCAGTTCGAGACGTAATGGTAGAAAAGTTAGACTTATCCCGAAGCCGTACGCATACGCACATGCACAGTCGAGTACATCGTCTTCATATCTGTCGTTTTTATCGCCGTTTCATTCAGAACTACCGACTCCCTCGTCGTCCCCAATTGTGTATGAATCTAAGATAAGGCCGGTTGGTTATATTACGTCTACTGCTAAACAAAAACTAATCACCAAAGAAATGAGTAATATGGCCGATACATGCGGAAATGCAATACTCACTGAGAACACTGCAATTAAAAAAACAAGAATTACCTACAATAAACTTAAAAAAGAAGTATCCTTAGTGTTTTCGTGTGACAAAAACAAAAGGTAAGATTGCACACAGATTTTATAAGATTAGCACAATCTTAGTAATACTTGGTTAGCATAAGCTTAGTAATACTCTATGATAAGGTTAGCACAATCTTAGTAATACTTGGTAACACAATCTTAGTAATACTTAAATAGCACAATCTTAGTAATACTTAAGTAGCACAATCTTAGTAATACTTAAATAGCACAATCTTAGTAATACTTAAATAGCACAATCTTAGTAATACTTAAATAGTACAATCTTAGTAATACTTAAATAGCACAATCTTAGTAATACTTAAATAACACAATCTTAGTAATACTGAAATAGCACAATCTTAGTAATACTTAAATAGCACAATCTTAGTAATACTTAAGTAGTACAGTCTTAGTAATACTGAAATAGCACAATCTTAGTAATACTTAAATAGCACAATCTTAGTAATACTTAAGTAGTACAGTCTTAGTAATAAGTAGCACAATGGGAGGTCGTGTTAAATAGTAAGAGTATGTCCACTAGTACTTATTTAATGATTTAAATTGCAGGGGAAAGGTTAGTGTGTAAACAGGAAATAGAAGTCAGTTGGTTAGGGTTAGCATGGGTCCTAATTTGGATAAGTACCTAATTTTCTTTTCTTTCTCTGTGTACCTAAAACTAAACGAAACTTTCATGAGTAAAGTTTCTTTCCAAGAACTACCCGTCTGTGGAACACAATACCACGGGGTTGTTCCCTGCTGACTACAACATGGTCGTTTTCAAATCCTATGTTAACAAATTCTTGTTGAGCCGTCCTCTTAAATAATAAAATTCTGCCCAGCCTCAACCATCGTTACCAATTCTCATGGTGTTGTCTCACCACCTTCCTGACAAACACATAAACCTTTATCCTTGAGTGGCATTTGGGCCTTGATAAGCAGTGACTCTTTAGTACATAAAAATGAAATAAACGTCAATCATATATCATATTATTTGGATTATTCGGACTACTCTTCCCATCTTGGTTATTATGTTAACAACGTTTCAGACGATGTACCCCCCCCCCCCCCCGACTATCTTCAGGTGCATTGTTTCGAACTTAGGAACCTTCTAATTGAATTTGGAAATCTTTATTTTGAACCCGTGAACCTGGACAAAATTCTGTCTAGTTTCCCGGAGTTCAAAAAGATACCCCTGAAGAAAGTCGAAGGTTACATCGGCTGAAACGTTGTGAAATTGATAACCAATATGAGAATAGTGGTACGAATAATCCAAATTATCAATCCTCATCTAAAAAATTATGAAACAAAAGAAATGTATTTTTTTATTGAAATCCCATTCTTAATGGATGGAACCAGATGTAAAAAACAAGGTTTTTACAAGTCATTTTTAACTTTGTAAAACTGAATCCTGTAATCATATTTACAAATAAAACCTTTCTTCTTTTTTAATCTGTATTGTTTTCGTAATTCTTTGTTTATTGTAAACTTTCAGAAAACCTTTAATTTTGATTCCAGCTTTTCCTATATTGAACCTGTAAGTGATATCTTTACTCTAATAGGCATTCTGTGTTCGTATTTAACCAAAACTTGGAATACTTTCTTTTTTTCTCCTTCTTATCTATGTAATAAAATAAAGTCGGTTGAAATCTCAGTTTTTGTCATCGGTATGTTTCTTCCTACAAAATCAATATTTTATTTTGAATGGCCATTTTATGTTGTTGAACGTTGATCCAAGTTGTTAAAATAAAATGTAATTCAAGTTAATTCCTTCTAGAAGATAATTTATCCTGTCGGATTTATTTTTGTATAGCTGCCATTTTTTTTTTTTAAAGAAAGAGAGGTAACTTTGTATTCGTCGTCCATTACAGATTTACTTCTCTTTGTTTAGAAGAGAAAAATAATATTTGGGGGAAACAAGAGATGTAACTCTGTATTCGTCCATTAAAGACTTCTCTTTCTTTAGAAAAAAAAAGACGTAGTTTAAAAACAAGAACATCAAAAAGAATTGCAAATAAATCAACTACCAAGCAATGCCGGATAAGTACAGTTAGTTATAAATCTTATAATACTCGTCATTATATGTATATACTGGCATAGTTAAATATAATTAACAATAAAAATATAATCTTAATAAGAATAAATGCTCGACAATGACATTGTCTGTACATTAAGTACCGTGTGGTGAAAGAGTAGTGACCAATACAGTCTGCATTAAGTGAAGTCGAATTTAGTCTCGAACCCCCCTTTCTTCCAGCATTCCAGACTGCCACCTAATGAAGTGAAGCTGAATTTAGGATTTAGAGACTCAAACCTGATACCAGCATAAAATAAAGAAAAGAAAAATAATAAAAATGCTGTACCATGGTATGAAAATGAAGTGAACATTTAAAATCCTGTTAAATCGAGGCAAAGCCAAGTTTAGAGATTCTGACTTCAATCCCAGCATTCTCGACCGCCACCTCAGACTTAGGGTTAGTATTGGGGTTAATGAAGAGCATGTTTTCGAATTAAAAAAAAAATGACGAAAACCAGCTCTTCATTAACCCAAACAATAATCCTAAATTTGGAGCGGCAGTTGAGAATGCCGGGATTGTGGTTAGGGTTAGAGTTAGGGTATAGACCTGAAATTTGGCTTTAAATTCAGATATTTAAGGGAAATTCAGAACAAATACGAAAATACTAGGCAGAAAGGTGAAAGGTTACAAATTAGGTGAACTTCCCGATCTCGTCTTAGGTAAAAAAATCTTGCCTGAGACTATGTTGCAGTTGTTCAAGATGAGTTTTTTTTTGTTGCTTACAATTTAGATGCTAAACAGAGACAGAGAATGCTGCTTTTCTTCTGTTGAGTCAAAAGTGACGATGGTACATCTTCTGCAGTTGCTCGTGTAGACCACGACTTGGCACCCAGGTAAATCCTCTTACATTTACATAGAATCTGTTTGTCCAAGGCCACTTTGAATTTGGATATGGTAGGCATTGTCACGGCCGCTTCTGGCTAGATGTTTAATGAAGTGGAAACACAGACGTTGAGAAGAAATGACATTGGAACATCTGCAAGTAAGGTAGATTTAAATTCCTGTTGATGCTGTTGGATGTCAGAATTAGGTCTCTTTACCACATCCAGCGCTTAAGTGAGAACAGATTTACAGTTTGAAACCACTCTTTTTAGGTAAACGTGGAGAGTCCTGTCACCATCCTGGTTGACAACTGTTCAACACGCTCTAGATGTGAACGTGTGTGTGTGTGCGTTCACTTCACGGGCTGTGATCGTTTGCTTGCTGTCTTCCCCTGAATTCGGTGTTTGATTTTGGTGTGCACATGCATGAGTGTGTTCACTGCACTAGCCGTGATCGTCCCACACGTTGGGCCGGTCCAAAGTTGTCGTCAGTGCTGCAACAACGAATTCTCACAAGTCCAGGTTATAAACAAGTAACAGACGTTTGTTTGTTGGAGGTTACAAATGAAACTCGTGTTCCCCAGGTTGAATGGCAGACTTGCAAAATTAGATTTTTGCCAAACCAAAAAAAAACATAAGTCCAATCAGCACAATCCTTTAGCTAAGAGCCCCAATGGGCCCATCTTGCCTGGAGAGGCACCCAGCTGAAACTGATTGCCAACCCTCTGAAAAACCCACTGACTTTTATGCCCAGAGAGCCAAGTCTCCCCCATCCCCTTCCTACCTTTTGGAATCATTTCCTCCAGACCGGAAATCTTGGATTCCACTCTTTCTCACTGGTCACCATTCGACCACCCAAGGGCTGATCGCTGGAGATATCCACTAGAGATAACCGCAAGACAGTCTACCCAAGGGGGCTTATCATGGAGACAATCTATGAACATTACTTTTCGTCTCAGCATGACTCCCTGTTTTTATGAGGTACTTATTTCATTTCAAAAAGAAACAAGATTCTGTGTGGCCCAAAATACAAAATCAGAGATATTCTCAAATTCCTCTGTGCCTTCCCGTTTTTCTTTGACCGAGCATCTAACACCTGCAACGTCTGCCATTTGCATGCACTACTAAAACATGCACCACTAAAACATGCACCACAAAAACATGCAGCCTACTGCAGGTTTACATTGGGACGGGCAGTAGTGTTAATCACTGCTATAAGAAAAGGATTTTTCCTCCAAACAAAATCACAACCCAAGTTTAAAACAAGTAACAATCTTTAATTCTGAGAGGCTTAAAATGACACTTGGTTTCTCTACCAAATGAGAGACTTGCAATCAGAACACTGAGTCTGACCAAATCAAAACGTCTCTCCATGAGTAAGGTCTGCAGCCTGTTCTCCAGCCAAATCTTTTTTCTCTATTTTGCCCAGAATATATATATATATATATAATGAGAGAGAGAGAGAGAGAGAGAGAGAGAGAGAGAGAGAGAGAGAGAGAGAGACATTATTATCATTTGGAGTAGCCTACAAAGCAAGTCCACTTGAAAATTAGTGGATGTTAAATCTATGGGCATAAAAACCGACAGTACTTCTCCAGATAAGGACCCAAGCTAAAATCGACTTGGCATCGGTACTTTCTGGAGGTTTACATGAACCACTGGAAAATGACAAATGAAAAGTCGGTTGACTTACCTGCATCTAAAAAATCAAAAACGATGCTGGATTTACAAGTGGGAAAAAACAAACATTAACCAACATTTAAAGAAAAATTTCACTGGACAAGTCGTAAAAAAATTTTTTTTGCACAAATCCAGATTAGGACCGAAGTTAATCCTTACCTTAACCTTCATCCTAACCCTAACGCTAACCCTAACCAACGCTAAGTCGATTTTAGGTTGAGTTCTAATCTGGATAAGCACCCGTTTTTTAAAGAGGGTTAAAATTAATTAATGTCAATGCAGACATCGAAGACGAAGCTAAAATCCACTTGGCAGTTTACGTAAACATCTGGAAAATACTGATGCCAAGTCGATTTCAGCTTGGGTCCTAATCTGGAGAAGTACTAAATCGACTAACCAGGTAGTCCATTAACTGGAGTGGACCTTAATTACATAGGATTTCAAATGGTTTCTTTCTCAGCATGAATCCCTGTTTTCAAGAAGCCATTATTTTTTCAACGAGCTTAACCAATTTCTTGGGTGATCTCTTCTCTAAATTCTTTTCCTATTGCAGGTCTGCCGTTTTTAGCGTGCATCTATGCACTCACATTTTAGCATGCAGCATTGTGCATGTTTACACAAGTGTATGATCTTTTCGCACAGTGATTTTCTTATGAACTATTTACAGCTTTGTGCCGACAGAAGAACAGGACAGATGCTGTTCAGCCAGCAAGGACTGCTATCATAGTGTCACCCACATGGTGCACACATATACACTCACAGAGAAACTGACATACCTACACACACACACTTTTCTTTACAGAATAATTAATTTTCCTTCTTTTTGCGAAAGAATATTTTACACTCTGGACATTTGTGCATGTAACGTGAAATTTCAACTGTATGTATTGTTAATACATATATATTGTATGTAAGATGATAAATCTCCACTGAAGTGCAAAAATAAAGAATTAAAGGAACTGATGTGAATTATGTTTTTGGATTGCCTTTTACATGATTTTCGGAATTGAATCAATATAATATAATAAATATGCTCTGAATTTTGTAATAAATCTTCATTGAGCTTGCAATTGGAAATTTTCGGATACTGTAAGGAGTATTCAAAACATACTTTACGTATAAAAACCAAATAATATATATATATATATATATGGGAAATGAAAAAGGAAAGACAAAACTATATTATTTATGTATTCATCAACGTTTCGTCTTTTATTGAAGACTTCTTCAAGATGAAGAAACAATGCAGAATATATATATATATATATATATATATATATGTCTTTATGGATTATGACAATATATGTATTAGTATATACTATCAGTACCTTTTAATTAGTATTCTCTTCAAAAAAGATTCAGCTTGATGATTGTCAACCAGTAACGACAGACAAGCTCATTTTATATTCCAATAATCATGTTTTCTGATTTTCAATTTTTTTTTTTTCACATTTTCAAAAAACATAACATTCTCACAGGAATGTTATGTTTTTTGAAAATGTGAAAACATAAAAATTGAAAAATAAAAACCATGATTATTGGAATATAAAATGAACTTGTCTTATATATATATATATATATATATATATATTCCTAACAAGCAATAAGGTAAAAATGCTCTTTCGTATAAATAATTGAATTTGTTCAAAAGTATCGCAAACAAAAATAAACAAATAAATGGCATCTATAAAAATGCGATACATTCCAGCACTAGTGCAAGTTAGCTCAGTGGTAGAGCTTCAGACTTGAAACTCTGAGGTCCTAGTTTCGAATCTCGCTAGGTTCAGCCACGCTGATGAATCGTAAACGACGAAACACGTGTCCGTAGATAATTAAATTTTTTAAATACATATATATGTCTGTGTTGATAGAAATACTTGATTTATTGTATGAAAAAAAAGAAAGAAATCTTGGCATCGATTGGTTTTTAAAATAAATTATATTTTCATTTTACAATGTCTTCTGAAGTAGAACTTTGATTTAATACTTGCATGCGCAACCTGGCGCCTTCTCTACTACTACTACTACTACTACTACTCCTACCACCACGCAAATCTTGACATTAAACGGTCTCCATATAACAGCGAGAGAGGCCGAGGCATCTTGGTTTGCTGTCGTGAAGCGACAATGAGGAAAAGAAAAAAAAAATGAACAATGCCTAATTTTCATTGAAAAAGATCTGTGTTGATCGAAATATTTCATTTATTGTATAAAAAAGAAATAAATCTTGGCATCGATTGGTTTAAAAAAAAAAAATTTTTTCATATATAAATTCCTGGTTTAGTTTGATAGAAAGAAATTAACTGAGTGATCGATTATTAAATAATATTTATTTATTTATTAATAATATTGCAGAAGATCATATCAACTCAACATAGTATCATAGGTTTCAAGCTGGGAGAGTGGACCCAGACTATAAACACAAAACATGTCCTTTGTTAACACAAATACTAACCCTAATTCCAGCGAAAAGTTGAACAGTTCCAAACAAAATCGCCGACCCACAACACACACACGAAAACATAAAGCAGAGAGACAGTGAGAAATTTTAAAATTTTCTTTTAGTATGGCCACCTGGACTTAGAGGTGGGGTTAAGGAAGGGCATGTATTTTTTATGACTTTAAACACCGACATCTTCATGTAAATATTTGTGGAACAATGTACTTAATTTGACTTCTGTCATTGCTCTTGGACATGAAAGGTATTAGGAGGTAAAAATAAAACACTATTCTGTCGATTCCAAAGAAAGATTTTGCCATTATTAACGTAGCAGTGAAACTGGAAATTAAAAGACGAGAAAAGAAAGATGGGAAGAGAAACAGCTGTATGGACGATTTATAAGACTGACCAAAGAAATGGCTCACAAAAACACACGGATATGGCTACACAAAGGACACTTCAACAAAGAAATGGAATCGTTACTGATAAAAAAAAAAGTGATCGAGCATAGTCGAAGGCGATCCGAAGGCCTCCTTTTCATTAGCTACTGCACCTAAGTATAGGGGAGGGCGCCACTTCTTTCTCAGAATTACTCCACTTACCCTTGACCCTCACTTTATTATGCTAAATGGGCTGTATAAAATAATGCGATCAGAACAAACTATATAAAAATCTAAAACAGAAAAAACACAAGAAAACAGCAAATGTAGACTCTGCGAACATAAAGATGAAACAATAAATCCCATAATAAGTGAATGCAGCAAACTAGCCCAAAAGGAATGTAAAAAACACATGGGAAAGGGAGTCCACTGAGAACTATGCAAATGTCTGCATTTTCAAAATGCAGACAAATAGTACAGACACAAACTAGAGATACTATTAGAAAATGAAAATCATAAAATTCTCTGGGATATGGAAGTAAAAACGTACAAACTCATCCAAGCAAGAAAATCGGATATGATAATAGTGAACAAGAAGGAAAGAACATGCCAACTCATACATTTTGCCGTCCCAACAGTTCACAAGGTGAACACCAAGTGAGCAGAAAAATTAAGAAAATACATCCAGCTCACTAGAGAATAGAAGGGAATATGAAACATGAAGAAAACCGCTATAATATGACTAATCGTAAAATAGAAAGTATCTACTTCATCATGGCTGACACATCCAAAATCGGAAACTGAGAACCGGTGACAATCTACCCTCATCCCCAATTATATTATATTTTTGGCCAGATTTTTTTGAGGGCAAAACAAATTTTGTTTTCAGCAACTTGTTTAAATAATAAAATCAAACTATTTTTTATAATTGGATATGTTAAAATTTTCCTTTTGGTTTTGAAAATATTTCTTTACAAATAACCAAATCGAAGATTTTTTTAGAATTGAAATGTTTTTTTATTTTTAAAATATTTTTTAAATAGTTTAATTATTAATTATTATTATTAACTAAATATAATTATATTACAGAGTAACAAACAATTATTAAAAAATAATAAATCGAAACTGTTTTTTTTATAAATGTATTAAAAATTCTGCCAAAAGCTATGAGGGACCTTTTCTGGATCAACACCGGTTCGCAACTTCCGACCTCAGAAATGGCGGCCATGATGAAGTGCATACTTTCTATTTTGTCTGAATAATAGTAGGAGCACTAGAAACAGTTAAAAAAAAAAACTAGAAAAAAAGATTAGGATAAATTAGCATGAAAAGGAATATAAAAAGCGTGGTATTCATGAAAACAGTTTAAATATTAAAAACAATCCTTGAGTGCAGAAACCAACTCACGCCAACCAATTGCAGCTAAACTGAAATAAAACAGCACTGTGCAAACACAACTAGAAACATATGAGGAACATTACACAAAACCAAGGGAACTGAAACAACCATAGTAGATCACGTAATCTGCCCCCCCCTCCAAAAAAGCACGGTGGCACCAGCTTCGATTGGTACCATAGAAAATTGTCATGAAAAGTCAGGGAGGATGGAAAGACCGAAGAGGAAGAGCACTATCCAGACCTCCACTGAAAGGGCATTGAGAGTACTGAATGAATCTAGAAGAGACTTATTGTTACTCAGATTCCAGAGAAAACTAACAGCCAGTATCAGCGAGAAATAAATGGTAAACAGCTGTTGCGAGAACGCAAAACGATTTGCAATCGTTACCGAAAGAATCGGAGAATGCTGAAAATCTTGGGAGACTTTTTGTCACTCAGACTCCAGGGAACACCACTTGTTATTCCCAGTAGGTGATCGTGTGAGAACCTTTAGTTAATAAGTACTACTACTACTACTACTACTACTACCACCAACAACAACAACAACAACAACAACACGACGTAGCAATCCAATAAGGGGGGACTCTTCTGTTCTGTACAGCCCCTTTCTTACATAAGAGACGTTGCTAGTCTGTCTCTACTTTATCTTTATTTCTATGGAAAGTGGCGACTGAGCTCCAATCTCTGGTTCCTCCTTGTTGTAAGAAATTCACAGCAAGAACTCGTCTCATTATCACAACTGCAAAGAGCTTTCTGTTCTTCCTCCATGTACCTAGTGTCAGGCGAAATTTCCTTGAACAGAGTTTCTTTCCAAGAACTTCCTATCTGTAGAACATGTTGCCATCGAACTGCTTCACTGCAAACTACAACATTGTCGTCTTCAAATCCACTGTCAACAAATACTTGTCATAAACCTTCCCCATGGGTAATCACTTTTTGTTCATTCCATCTACCATTTTCAATCCTCTCATAATATTCTTCATCATTCAACTGCCAATCTATCCATCTTATTAACCCTTATCCTCGGGTGGATTTTAGCCTTGATAAGTGATGACTCATTTGTATATAAAAAAGAAAAAAAAAGAAAAAGAAAAGAAAAGAAAAATCAAACGCAATAAATAAACCACTGTGCTTCTTTTTCCACTTAGAAGTCCGGAACATATCTAGTGAGGGTACATTTTTGCCCTTTCACCGAACTACAAAAAGAAGACCTAAAGAGAAGAATTTCCATCGCAAGATGGCAGTTGACAACAAAGTGTTTTACGTGAAAATATTTTCTCCTGTTGCTAAAAGTAAGTGTTTAGACACTTTTTAGTTTTTACTACGTATAATTCTATTAACTGTCCTTCACTCGCACATTTATTTTATAGATATTTTTCTCAAAGCTGTGAACATTTGGTAATGTTTTTTAAAAATTTTTATTTAAATTTCAAAGAAAAAAAAGTATCTAAACACCAAGATAAACAATATTGTTAAGTTGTATTTTCTAGAGAAATGTTTATTTTTATTTCAAAATACAAATGTTTTTTTATTGTTAAATTCCGTTCATCTTATTGAGATTTAAGAAAATACCGCAACAAGCGACACAAGGGAATTAAACTAGTTAAAAATAAGATTTTTCTTAACCTTTTGTTAGTTAAATTCTTCCTTTATTCGACCCCCCCCCCCCCCCAATCAAAGAAAATGTCTCGGATTTTCCGTTTTTGGAATTAATTTCTTTGGTTTATTATATTGTTATATAATAAACTCTATATCAATAAAATTTAGTGACCACTTCTTGTGTGTGTTTGTGTTATCGCCTTTACGTGATTTACACATTATTATTATTTTTTCTTTCTTTAAATATTTCCTCTTAAATTGAAATTAAAATAAAATTTTCAAATCCTATTTAAAACAAAATTTAATTACGAAATTAAATCTACCAGAATGCATTTCGTTTTCTTCGGAAACAAGTTGAACATTTTAATCCTTTAGGGTACTTATTAAATTGAAAAGAAAAAAAAAAGAATTACTTTGCGACGCTTTGCAAGAAATTTGGGAGCCTTTAAACTGTTGAATAGTCGTTTTCGGCTTTAAAATTGTTAGCAAATTCTCATGTATTAAAATATTGTAGATTAACACCCTCAGCTAAATCAGCCCCCCCCCCCATGAGATTCTACTTATTTTTTGTTGTTTTTAACCGATTACGTGTAAACACATTGAAAAACTTGGCGAAAAAAAAACAAAGGTACTTTATCAGATTAGGACCCGAGCTAACTTTGACGCTACCCCCTGACCCTAATAACGACGAGGATCAAAGTTAGCTCGGGTCCTAATCTGAATAAGCACCAAAATAAACATTTTAGAATTTAGTGGTGGATCAGTTTCGCATTTAATTTACCATTAAAAAAATGGCGCTTTTGCAGAAAGCGTAACCAATGCAAGGGAAATAAAAGATTCATTTTTTTGTGCTTATCCTGATTAAGGGAGACATTCGAGAAAAAAAAAAAAAATAAAGTGAGGAATATCTGTTTAATATACGCACCTGTCACGGTCTGAATATATTCTATACCAAAAATCACGTAAATTAATCCAGTAGTTTTTATTTTATGAATAAAAATTAAATTTTACCGATAAACAAATGAATGTACGCACTCAGGTCATGCCTTTGCCCCCAAATCACAAGAAACGATGCCCAAATCAACCTCGTATGCAATAGTTAGGGTTATCCCCCTTGAATATGTTTTTTATATAAGCCGTATTTTCCCGTCATTCGTGCATCGTTAAAATTTAATTTTAATTTATAAAATAAAAACTACTTGGTTAATTTACGTGATTTTTTTTTTTTTGGTATAGGATATAGTCAGCCCGTAACAGGTACATATATTCCTGTTTGTGTTATTTTATTTCGCATGTCTCCCTTAATCTGGATAAGCACCGTGTATTTTTCATTCATTTTTTTTTTTAAATGAATGCAGAGAAACTAAAGTTTTGTAAGGGCATTGACGGTTTTGTTTCACTTTTTTTATGGTCCCACGAAAATGCACCGCCACCCCCACCCTTCGGGCACCGCCAGAAAGAATGCCCAAATGACCCCTCCCCCCTCGAACACGTTTGCCCATGAAACAGACTGCGAACGAGCAGAGCTTGTTAACGTAGCCATCTTAAATGTCTAACCCCTCAAGGCTGTGCCTTGCAGTTTTCACACTACCCCCCCTCCAAGTTTCTTTCATTAACGCAAAAAGAAAAACCATTACCCTCTTCTGTGTAAAGAAGAAATCAGTATTTGTGTTAAATAACTTGCAAAAATAAACAAGGAAAAAAGAAATAGCCTTTTTCTGTGCACTTATGAAAAAATAAAGAATAAAATACGGCCGTAAAAAAGACTGCAAAAATACATTCAAAACAGTTTGCGTTTAAAAAGAAAAGAAAAAAAAAACACAAAACAAATGTCTGTAAAATAAATTGACAAAAACAAAAGGTACATTTCTTTTTTATAACCAAAAGCAAAAAACATTAAAGAGTACACATAAATAAAATACAAGACAAAATCTATTTTATTTCGTTAAATAACCGTTCGCCAAAATAAAAACCAACAAAAAGCCGGTAATAACTTCAGTTTCTTTGAAGTTTGTTAACGTTGGGAAGTTTCAAATGAAACTCTGAATTGATGGCGTATTGAAATTTTCTTGGATAGCTATTCCTAAAAAGTACCGTTAATTTTTTTTATTTTATTTGTTTTTAACTGTAATTTGGATATAAAAATTATTGTTAAATTTAACTTATAAACGTTGGTGCTTCTCCATGGTTCTACCTAGGTCGAATATGGATTTTAAAAGAAAAAAAAAATAGCAACAAACCTGTGTCATGTACTTAGTTTTCGCGGGAAAATAAAACCGGTGACAAAAATTACGGAAATTCCTCCAGTAGTTTCGTTTGTAGAAAATAAATATCACCGGCATTATTATGAAAGTCGAGGGAGATGAGGTCAAACCCGAAAAATAGGAATGATCTCCCTAATAATAAGAATGATCATGTCGGTGATATTCAGCGTACGGCTAAAGTTGAATTTATTTTCTAAAAACAAAACTACTCGATGAATTTCCGTAATTTTTTGTGACAGGTATTTATTTTCCCTCTAAAGTAAGTACATTATACATGTTGCTATTTATTTTCTATCCATATTCAATCTCGGTGGAACTATGGAGAAGCACCCAAACGTTTGTTTTAACTTATTTTGGAGGGGTGGGTGGGAAGTCCTAAAGTTTTACTTTTTTTATGCAAATTATTTTAAACATATTTTTGCCGTCTATATTGCTGTCTTTATTTTTTTATTGAGTGCACAGAAAAGGCTAAATTTTGGTACCCCCCCCCTCCGAAAAATTGGAAACTCAAGTCAATTACATGTCTAGTTTAATGCCAACTGGCCACGAAGTGGGTGCTCAATTTACGTTAAATAAAGGGAAAGTTATCCCCGCCCCCCATTCTAAAATCTGTAAAAGATAATTTTAATTACTTTGCGGATATTTTTTTTTTTCAGGCTGTAATCGTAAAATAGTTAGTTGTTTTTTTTTTTTTTTTTTTTTTTTTTTTTTTTTAGTGGGTAAACTGCGCCGAGTAAGATAGTAAAAATTTACCTAAATTTTTGTAAAGATATTTGACGGTTTCTCAAGGAGAATGTATAATTTTACAAATTAACAGAAAACATTCTCGCAATCCAGACGAAATAGCTGTAGTAAAAAAAAATAAAAGAATGCTTAAAAAAGGTATGGATTTATTATCGTTTTTTTTTTCCCGATAATGACAGCTTTTGAAAGATATCTTATGGTGATTCACTTCCTAATTGATATTGAGAGTTGATTCCCTTATATGCATTACGTCGCCCCATTTAGGGACGTATATATTTATTTATAGATAAAATATAGTTATGTTCTCCAGGCAGTTTTACTGTATCGTAGCTTTGCAGTGTGGCTAGACAAAGAAAGCTGAAATCTGCTTGTACCCAGATTTCCACAGGGTAGTGAACGAAACCAACAGAAAGTCAAAGGTCTCAAACTTTGTTGGACGAACGAATAGAGCAAGAGCTCCACGTTCTTAACGAACGCCACCTTTTAATGAAACGCAGGTAATCGCAACGGAACTAAATGGTAGGCTAGTCACCGAACCAACTGCTGAATAGCGAATTATACCTGCTCTTACAGAGCCCGAAACAAATCATTTACATAACCAGCTGCGACTCTTTCCACTGCTCTGGATGTCTGTCTACAACTGCTTGTGCAAAACGAACCATTTGCATAAGAAGATATGGCTTACCTTGCTATCCTGGATGTTTGGAATAGCCACTGTCACACTTCCACCACAGACACAGCACACAAGTTGGCAACGCTTCGACTGAAGTGAATGATCGTTATCACCAGCGGCAGTAAGCAATGTATCTGCTCCACTATGCAGGAATGTGAGTTCTCCGCGTTTTTAAATACAGAAAAAAAAAAAAAACAGATTTCCTCTTAAATTGATAGAACCTCTCTGCTTTTTGATCGAAATCCGTTTTTTTTTTAATTAATTTTTTTTTTTAAATTCTATATAAATATAAATAGCCGATTATGTTCTCCAGACTGTTTTGTTAGTGATTTAAAAAAAAAAAAAAAAAAAAAATTTTTTTATTTTTTATAAAAGTTTTCTGAGTTTTTCCAGAATTCTGGGATTTCAGATTTGAGCATCTCGGAGATATAATCGAAGGCTTCAAATTGAAAGAGAAAAGAAGCTGAAGAAAGCAGAAGACCAAGGAGACCTTCCTTCACAAAGTGAACTAAAATAGCAATTCACCAACTAGTACAAAAGATAATAAAATAAAGAAGCAACGAAAACTATCAGAAAATTACCTCCTTATTTTTTTTATGAAGTTACAAAAAAAAAGTCAAATGTGTCGCATGAACTAAAGTTGCATCTTTTTAAAAAATGTAATTTAACAGTTTTTTTTTAAAAATATTTTATTTTCAATCTTTTTGAAGTTATTTTATAGTTTCAACATAGATCATCATATTATAAATAGCCTTAATTTTTAGGTTGTTTATATATGTACTGATTTCACAAAAATAGTTTTCTTACTAAAATCGTATTTCTAATTGAAATTATGTAAAATATGGTAAGCTCAGATATCACCAGAACCCACCACAGCGTGCTATTTTATGTCAATTATTTTAGTAAAGTTTCACATAACAATTTTAATATCAATACAAAAGTTTTCATTTTTTTTTTATTTTTAAATTGTCACTTTCATCTACGAGGTAAAAACCAGAGGTGAGGTGTCAACAATTTGTGGTGGTGCAGTTAGATGTGTTTTTAAAACCTTTTATTTTTTTCCAAATTATTTTATTTCCGCTGTCCATAAACAGTGTCGTTGGTGCAAAGATAAAGGTAAACTATTTCTCATTTTTGTTGTTTCTCTTAATTACTTTTTATTTGTATTTTCATTTCTTATTTTCTAGTCAGCAACCTCACTGAATGTTTGTGCATATCTGTTGAACAAAACAATTCATTCAAAGTTGTTCGGAACAAAATATTAGAAAGGCTGGAATTGGATCAAAAATCCTATGTCGTAAAGGTAAGTAATGTAGTGTAAAAAGATTATTACGTCAACTTAAACTTTTCCCTTTTGATAAGATTAAATTTAAATTGTACAAGAAAGTTCTGGTGTATGCGGGTGGCATATCGGGTATAAATAGGTATATACATAAAAAATTATCGAGTAAAAAAAAAAAAAAAAAAAAAAAAAAAAAGTTTTACTGTATTTTGATCAACCGCCATTGATAGAAGCGGAATCAGGGGAGCGTAACTCAGTCTGTCAATATGTAATGAATCAATTGCGGTGGTCAAAATACGATAAAACTGATTTTTATCTTTTAATTAAAATTCTACTCAATAATTTTCCTAATTTTTTTGTGAGATTACTTATTTTTATTATTTGATACGTAAGTGTAAACAATAGTTATTTGGAAATGCATCTTTCATATGTGCCCTGATCTATATAAGCACCAATTTTTTTTTTTTCTCTCTTCAAACGCTATCTTTTAAAGGGGGACAATAGCTATGTATAACTTTTTTTTTTTTTCTTTCTCTCTTCTGGTTAAGAAACTCATTTATTTTTTATTTTTATGTAAACTATATTTGAACAGGTTCGAAATAATCGTGGTTCTGGCATCGCCTTGACTGGAAGAACATTAGAAAACTCAATAGAAGAGTAAGTAATATTTTTTTTTTTTTTTATTTTATTTAAAAAATTTTAAAAACTTTTAAAACCTTCTCGATTTTATCACATGTTCATACACACTCACGTGAATATACAATTCATTACTAATTTTATTTTAATTTCTATACTAAATGTGCATTTTAATGTTTTATCATGTATCTAACCTGTCAGATTATCATTATTTGATTCTTTATTATTTTACGGTCTCAAGGTAACCATGACCCGTTAACTATTTAATAAAGGGAGACAACTATAAAATAACTTTTTCTTACCTCATTCTCGAAATTTAATTTACAAAGGGTGCTCTTTCGTAGTTGTCTGGCTAGCGTTTTTTAAAATTTTTTATTTATTAATTTTTTTTAAAATTATTATTATCGTGGAGGATGTCTCCATCTCTGCATGTTGGTGGTTCCAGTTGACTAGCTTGCTGCACGCATGGCTGATCTCGCATCAGATTTCGAGCTGGGTCTATTTATGGGCTCAAAATTATCCAGGTCCCAGGCATTTATGAATTTACATTTACAAAAATACACGAGTTTCAGAGGTCGGAGCATGAGTTTCTGGGATTCAATTTTCCTGGGCAACACCTGTGCACAGGTTCCGCTTGTTAACAATATTTTGTACATTTAATTGCAGGTAAGAAATAATGAGAAAAAAATTTATTTCATTTATTTGAAAGAAAGTGCTGAGGAGGGATTTGATAAAGACCTGACCAGGGATAGGTTAGTTTAGAAGTAAATTTCTAAAAGCCGTCCAACACATGCCAGCATGTAAAACTGATGTTAAACTGAATATGATGATGATAATATTCTTTTGGACATTAAATTACGTGATATAGGTTTGATTGTTTTGTAAATTAAATTTCAGTAATGAGGTAAGAAAAAGTTGTCTCCCTTTGTACAGTCAAACAAGAGTTATGGTTACTTTAAAAAAACTTTATTTTTTGAATTTATTTTTTAATGCTTGTTTCAAGGTATACATAAGTGAAATATGGTAGTTCAAAATAAATTAACAGGAATACTCTGATATACTTACATATCAATCCAAGATCAAAGTGTAGTATCTGGATATTACACCCTATAGAACGGTATCGTCTTGGCCTTTGGGGCTTGATTTCCGCCGGTCTGTGTCTGTCCTGTGCAGTTCTAGGAGGTGTACCCTTCCAGGCTTTGCCTTCTCACCCTTTGAGAAGGGGTTAGTTTATTACTAATCGCCTGATGCGCTCCTACCAGGGAATGCTGACGGGGCTGCCCAGGCATTTTTTGAGGGTCACAGGTGCTCTTCCTCTAGGGTGCCGACTTATCAAATTCCACTTTCCGACCTTGTGTCACATTTTACTTTGTGGGAGATAGATAAATACCTACATATCAATCCAAAATAGATATCTACACTAAAAGTTACAAAGAGTATCGAGTAGAATTTTAATTAAAAATAAAAATCGGGTTTTAGATATTACAAAAAAAATGATAAATATGAATTATAATTCATATTTATCTTTTTTTTTGTAATATCTATCGCTTCGTTTTTCTATGCAATGTCTTTTTATTTTGCTTACAAAGTTAGTTATTATTAGCAAAAAATTAAGTCCGATAAAATTGAAATAAACTTCTATTATACTTTTAATTCTTAGTCCCTCTTTACTTGCCTCCCTACGAGGGCAGTTAGACACAATGTCGGATTTAAAAAGGAAAAAAAAGAAGAAAAAAAGGGGGGCACTCTGAGACGTTGTCGGATACTTTAGCAGTAAAGGATGCTTGGGATCGATACGAGCCATCATCTCATCGACATACCCTCAGAACTGCCAGAGTTTGTGGCATTGAAAGAAAGCGTGATCGAGCGTTTCTTTTTCGAGCGTGTCGCAGCAGGGGCACTTGGGCGAGTCTTGAATTCTGGAACTGCGTTGTATGGCATTGAGGGGTAATGCGTTCCGAGCTAATCGCCAGGTCAGAACTCGGAGTTGTTGATGCCTCGGCCCTGGTGCCCAACTCCATTCGTAGCGGGTCTTCTCCTTTGACCAGCCAAACCGCTCGATGAACGGATCCTTAGCTACACCCCCCCCCCTGCTTTCTCAACCTCACTAATTCTCTGGAGTTTCTTTCTAGAAAAACCGAGAAAGGTCACTGGACCGGAGAAGATTTTTGAGCGTCGCTCGACACTCTGAAGAACTGCGATTCTGGCTTATGAGAATGAGGTCAGGAAAGGCGCTATTGACCACAGGGTTCCTCGCAGATTCCTGTCAAAGTTTGAATCGGGGCGGGGGAAAGCCAGTCTTTTGGCGTGTCGATGACACATCAAGTCAAACATCCCCAAGCCTCCCTCAAACGGATGTTAAATACAAACCTGTCTACGAACCCATTGCCTCTCCCTGTCCCAAGGAAGTGAAGACCTTTTAGGCGGTTTGCAGACAGAAATCTGGCCAGTCAGTAAAGGATGAGAGGAAAGACGTAAGAGGTGCACACCTCAGCTTAACTCTTTTAAGGAGTTCATTTCGAAGCCAAGTATTAACTGACGCATTGACCTTTGACTGTATCTTCGACCAATTCCTCATGAGCTGGAGGCCCGGTCTGAACCACATACCGAGGATTCGAACCGGACCATCTGTCCAGCAGAAAGGAACCGGAAGGATTGTGTCACCGCTCCAGGCACCCAACCACAGGTTGATTGACTTGCTATGATTAATTTTGGTCTGTGTGATCACGTTTGTTTGTTTGTTTTTTTGTTTTTTTTAAATAAATTTATTTATTTTAGTCTTGAAACCTTTCGGCATGAAAACACCTTTGCCACAAGTATATATGTATTTTTTTTTTGTTTTTTTTAATCCTTTAATCTGTTTTTTTGTTTTCAAAAAAATATTCTAATTGTTATTCCATCAACGTTTCCAGTGTGAATTTCTTCATTATTCAACAACGCATACACATACGAACCGTTGAAACATCAAAACGAACTCTTATCTTGGCTATGACAATATGCCCCGATCAAGAAGGATTTAAAAAAGCAAAGAAAAAAAAAAACAAGGAATTAAAGGCCTATCGATATACAAAGGCGTTTTCATGCCGAATGATCTCAAGACTTTAAAATAAGTAAATAATTTATTTAATAAAAACAAACACGTTTAAATATATTTAAGCTTTATTTAATCAGGGATGAGAGTTTTCCGCTTTTTTTTTTTTTTTTTTTTTTAGTTCTCCAGAAAAAAAGCGGATTCCTGCTTAACTCACTGGAGCCCACTATGGTTCTTCGCCTTTTGGTCGAAATGTTTTATTTTTATTTATTAAATAAGAAAAAAGCTGATTTCTACCAAATCGCTAGAGTACAACTTTTTTTTTTTTGCTTTTTGGTCTTTATTTTGCTGGAATTTTATTTCTCTCTTTCTCTTTCTTCATCTCTTTTTCTTTCTCTTTTCCTGTTCTCTCTTCCTCTCTCCATCTTGCCTTCCTCTTCCCTCTTATGACAGTTCTGTGAAAAGACTATAAACAATTGAAAGGGGGTAAGGGGAGTTAGATGACTTTTGTTTCATTAAAGAATGACTCCTGACCTGCACATTAGATGTTTTCAAGTTGTATTTAGTTGCTGTTTGCGCTGCCCTCTCTTTGCGCACACACATTTCTAAATATTTAACTTTTTATTTGAAATCGGTAACTGATTCCTATACGAATCAACTTGAACTGTATCAAATTTATTTCATATTGTCATTACCTCCTCTCTATGAACGTATAAAATAACCATGTATATTTTTTACTTGTATTTGCTAAATATTGTCCTGTTTTCTTTTAGTCCTTATCATGTTGAAGTAATTCCATACCATTATAATGGTGAGTATTAGTTTCTTTTATTGTTGGAAAGCTTTTTTTTTTTTTTTTTTTCCTTTTCTTCCTAATTTATTTAAAAAAAATTTTTTTTTTTAATATTCAATTTTTCATGTTCTTTAAAATATTTATTTAACCCACTTACCAAGATAACTTTTTCGGAGTGAGTACGACACGTAAAAAATAGCCAGACTGGTTTATACATCGACTCTTGGCATTTCTGGACCGTTCTCAGCTAAAAACGAATGACCCGTATGTTTGGTATCTTAAAAATAAAATTTCCAGTACAATATTGGAAACGGATAAAGTTATTTTCATTTAAGCATTACAAATAATATGTATATATATAATTTTTTTTTAATGCTGAAATGAAATAACTTTATGTAAATAATAATTAAGTATTTATTATTAAATGATATATATATATATTTTTTTTTTTTTTTTTTTTTTTACGGAGAAAATGAAGTTTAAGTTATATATATATATATATATAACTTAAACTTCATTTTCTCCATAAAAAGTCGCCAGGGAAGAAGCTAATGAATTTTAAGTACTCTTCCACTGTTTGTAAGGTCCTATATAAATTCAATCCCAATGAAAAAAAAAATATATTTTTACATTTATGCAAAATTTTAATTTTCTTTCTTGTAAATTAAAAAAAAAAAAAAAAAAAAAAAAAATTTATTCGTTTTTGATTCTTTTTCTAAATTTATTTTTCCGGATTTTTAATTTAATCTGGAACCAGTCGTTTGTGAAATAAACTGGCATTACCCTTCAATCATAACACCCATCAATTAGTTTTATCGTTAAATGGTAAGAATTAAAATGACTGTTGTTTATAAACTAGCTACTATGCTTGGTAATCTTAAAAGTTATGGTTCTGAGTATGACCATAAAAGCCTCAAATTAGGATCTTTTGGGGAGGGGGGTGTATGGAGTCACTCCCATCTCCATTTTGACCCGAAGTGGTAGTACCTGCCAGGATCCCAGATATGGGTTGAATAATATTTATAAATTACAGACTTTGTTTATAGAATATACGTCTACAAAATAGAATCTCTTAAATATTTTCAGACGTTAAGAAATTTAAGCATAACAATTTTTAACAAAATAGCTGGATTCAGCATTAAATAACTCAAAGGGTTGATATGCCATAAAGCAAAGCCACCATCGAAAGTTACTTCTCTTTTTACTACATTTCAAGTTCCTATGTCTTAATTTTGAAGTATTTGTCAGGACATTATCTCCTGTTAGTATACACTGCCATTTAAAAAATTTTATTCCCCATTTTTAAGTGTTTTCTTTATATATATATATATATATATATATTGTTTTTGTTTTCTAGTGAAACCAATCATAAAAATTGATAATTCTTTGAATACATTTATGGACATACGATTACAAGAAACGACGAAACGAGTGAGTATTTTTATCATTTTTTCTCGGTTAATTCATCTGTTGTAATGGCATTAATTTCTTCAATGCAAGCTCGTGGATCAGATAGATTGTCGGGCTTGTTGTGATGATAAACACGAACCTTTAGGAGCCCTTACAATCACCCTTACAATTAATCGTCTAGAGGACTTGCGCACAAGTTCAATTTACAGAGGAGCGACTTATCGTCATGAATTGGACAACCATGTTCACCTGACTTTAGTTTCGTAGACTATTAGTTGTGGGGCTCCTAGAGGCTTCTTTATCACAAGCCCGACCATCTACCTGATGTTCAAGCTTGCATTGAAGAAATCAATGACATCACCAGAGATAAGTTAGGCTGTTCAGAGTCTTAACAAAATGTCTTGAATTGGTCTTAGAGGAAGATGGGTGAATTTTCAAACATTTATTATGACTTTAACCTCCATTTTTTAAATTTTTTTTTTATTTATTTATTTATTTTTTTTTATTTGTTATTGTATAATCAAAGTTTTCTTGATTATTTTTCATGTGTAATATAATCTTTGGAAAAACTTATGGCCGGCATGTACATATGTAGAAACGTAAAAGGGATGATGGAACTCTTAAATAAAGTTATATATCGTGCACAAGATATTTAGTTACTTTCCTGATTCCAAAGATGTTTGAAGATGTAACGATAAACCTGTAATCTTTTTTAAATGTACCTGTAGATAGGGGATAAAGTAAAACAAAAAGCTTCAGTTTTCAAAACGTCATATGATACTAAAAAACGGATATAAAATAATTTGCTGGCCTTAAGTGTCATATGTTGACCAAAATCCTGAGACTCGGTGTTTAAGGAGGAGGAGGGGGGGGGGGGATTTGATTTTAATCTAAATGAATAAATTTTTTTCCATTTATCACTCCTATATTGCCATCAAAACTTGTTACTGTTATTTAAACGAATGATACAACATAGTATCTTTGGAATATTCTATATATTGTACAGATGAACAATGCCTAATTTGCATAACAATTTTTTTAAACAGTTCATAATAAATTAATGTTTGGTGTTATTAATTTTAAATTTTATTGTCTTTATATATATATATATATATATAAAATGCAACAGTAAAGCATTAAAGTGATTTAATTAATAAGTTTTTTTTGTATATTTTTTTTTTTGGGGTGGGAGGGGAATTTCATATATTTACTCGTCGAGGGTCAGGGTTTACAGATATGTTTGCGGCCGGTTCGAAAGGTCTTCCTACCGCTTGTTTTGTTGTGCTGAGCACAGATGATTGGCAGCAACCTGATTGGTCAGCTCTGCTTAAGCCTCGTTTTCGTCTCGGCAGCTTTCGGGCGCTTTCGCGACCTGTCCAATCGTTGCCGCCGAGCAATCACGGAAATTAGACGCTTCATCTGGAGTAGTACCAAACGATTTACTGTTGCTTAAATTAATAATACAATATAACATTTTGAAATACTGCATATATAGTACAGATGAAAGTCCCGAAGAGTCATTAGAAGACCTAATTTGCATAACTATTTTTTTAAAAAGTTTATAAATTAATATTTGGTGTTATTCGTTTAGCATTTTATTATCCTATTTTTTCTATATATATGCATTAGTTTTGTCGATATTAACAGTAATTAATTAAAGTGATTTAATAAAAATTTAATAAAAAAAGGATAAATTATGAAAATCTTTCTTAAAATATATGTCCATGAATTTTCAAGGGAGGTAATTCAAACAAAATTAATATTGCTGGCTAAAAATAAAGATTTCATAGATAGGGGAGAGGGTGACTGCTTTCTTTCTTTCTCTCTCTCATTTTCATTCACTCACATACACAATCGTTGAGGCGAATTGTATTTAATGAAGCCATTTTTTTTTTTTTTTGTATTGTTTTTAAATTCAATGATTGTTTGATTCCATAGACAGTGTTTCTCATTTGGGTTTAAATGTTCATTTCCGGCATTTAGAGGACTGACTAGATTTTAACAACTAAATTGTAAGTTAAAAAAAATACCCACACACCATCACTTAGGCGAATTTCATTCTTTTGATTTCATTACGGTCTTATTTAAAAGATAAATAAATTAGTATAAAAATGACCAAAGTGTTAATGTTTATCCAATTATCTGAATAAATGCGAGATAGTTTACGATATGACAAAAGAATGAAATTGCTGACTGGATACGAATGAGCCAAAATGCGTGAATGAAATTAATGTTAGGGGGGGGGGGATACTCCCCAACATCTTTGTTTGGCCTCTGTGTGCCAGTTTTCAATATCGAGCCGGATCGCAACTTTCAGAAGTAAATTAAGATGCAAAGAGTTGGAAAGACTCTTCACACAAAATACTAATTTTCCATCCAGAATAACAGAACTTTTCTTAATAAAATGAGAAGTTATTGAATTAGAAAAATGGATATTGAATTAATGAGATGTCATTTTTCAAATCAATATGCAAATTAGTTAGAATATACACGTGATAGACAGACAGAGTATATTGGAAAACTGAAGAACTTTCTATTTCGTATATGAAATTAGGGTTTTTATGTCACCGACAGCGCGATAAACAGACCAAATTTATAGAGAATAGAGATGAAAATACATTAGTTCACGTATTTGATTATTAATTAGCTTTCTTTTTTGTCTTTTAAAGGAAACTAATCATTTTGTTAACGATGTTAAAATATTAAACATGAGATTTTTATCAACTTCACCAGAATGAACCATAATCGGTGACAAACATTATATAATAAATTAGGTGTGAAAACGTTGGGTTACTCCACTCGTGATAATTTTTTTATGTTCTAAACCATTTCAAAGCTAGGGTTGAGTTATAGTTCGTAAATGAGTTTGGGTCTGGCCTTATATTCTCCAGGGCCCAATGAAGTACGATTTTTTTTTTTTTTTTTTCCTGTAGGAGTTCTCCCCCCTGGCTATAGGTTCAGGAAGTATTTGTAGGGTTATCTGTATTAGTGTTTCTCAACCTTATTTTCGTTATGGCTCACCTCGAAATCTAATGAAAGTTTTTCTTTTTTGCCTCTTCATATCAACTATAGTTCTTAACCTCCCCCTCTGCATCCTGTTCCTTAACTTACTAGGTCTCGGGAAGTAGTTTGGATAGCAACAAAACACTAACTCCAGTTGTAAATCAAAGAATGACATTATTTGGATAAATGTTTTATTTGAATAAACTCATTTATTTATTTATCCAATGAAATATTTTATTAGCAAACGGTGAATTACAATTGTGACAGTTAAAGATTATTAAACATTACAAAAAGAAAAAAAATATGAAAGACAAGTTAGTGAAAAATATTTTAATTTAAAGAAGTTTTAAATGTTAAGAAATTAAAAAAAACAAAACAAACAAACCTTTTGCATAGATCAGATGAAAAATAAAAACCCAAAACACCATAACAAAATCGGTTATTTGATTAATTTAACGTAAAATTAATATTTTAATTTTAAATAATAATTAATTACAAAATGCTCCATATTTGTGTGTTCTAAATTGTGGTCTCTGATGTCATGGCTTTTAAGGGGGACATATACAGTTGAGAAACCTTAATCTATAGTATATAATAAAATTGTCAGATAACATATTGCATGTCTAGTAATTCACATTCAACATAACTTTCAATTTAAGAAGAAAAAAAGAAGAAAAAAGTATATAATTTTAAACTATTTGAAACCATATTTAATTTTATTAAATTTAAAATAATCCAGTGAATTTTTTTTTTACCCTGTCTAGTTCGTTTGTTAGAAAAAAAAACTTTAAGGGATTTAAGTTTCATAAGACATCAATTTTTATTGCAAACCTACTTATAAATTAAAAAAAAATTTTTTTATGACATATTCCTTTGTTGAATTATGTTTCGAAAAATGTAAATATTTTCATACAAGACTTAAGCCTGGTGCTACCAGATCAAGCTGTCTGAAGATACTGGTGACCAAAAATGCGCCAAACATTGATGTTATTGTTTTTTCCTTTTTCTTTGCAAAACTCAATCATGTTCTGCAAAGCAAAAAAAAATTTCTAAAAAAAACGGCCAAACGAAACAGCATGAATAAATATTTGAAGATACATAGAACTTGAAGCATAAAAACTTTTACCAAAATAACCATATTCGGCATTAAATAACCCGATAAACAAAAAAATTAAGAGAAAATGCAGAAAGTGTGTGGGGAAGGTCAATGAGTGAAACAACAAAAATAAGTGAAATGACTCCCGGGCAACACCAGGTCAATACAGTTAGTATATTGATATAAAATTAGAAAAAAAAGGATCACTTGTGAAAGTTGTTGTTAATTGGTAGTCGCACTGGCGGGATGAATCGGGTGTCTAAAAAGTAATAAGACAGGCGTTAGAAACAATTTCAAATGATGAACTACATACCCCTCCATCTTCAAAGTACTCCCTCCCCCTCTCGATAGGATTTAAATTCTGAATAGCAGATTTCATAGTTTACAAATGTATCTATTAGTCTAGTCATGCACTCCCCTGTCAAACACACATATTGACAACTTTAGTAGTTTATGAAAGATATGTATTCATTTTCTGTCCTCCTCTTATATATATATATATATATATATATATATATATTTGAATATAGGTATTTAATAAGGCTGTATGCAATGCGGAAAAAACGGAAGAGTGAAAGGTGAAAAACCAATAATTTGCTTTTTTTTTTTTTTTTTTTTTTTTCATCTCTCACTTTTTTTTTTTCATCTCTTTCACTTTTTTTTTTTTTTTTTTCAGTATTACACACCTTATCAAATACATATATACTTATTTACCAGCAATGCTGCAAGCGAACTACCATACCCTTATATATATATATATATATATATATATATATATATATGAATGTTAAATGGATTGTGAAAGCTTACATTCGCAAAATATAGATGTGTTTAGTAAAAAATTGTAACGGTTATGATGTATTTATTAACAAATTTTGTGTATATTATATGTAGTAATACGTGCAATAATGAATTAATATTATTTCTGCTGACAACTAATATATGGCTTATTTTGTAAAAATATTCAGAGCAGGATAAAGTATATTTTCAAAGAAACTAAATTTTATTCTTCATAATAATAATAGACAACAAAAGTCAACAAAGATTTCTAGGGTAAATCAAATATCGATTTGTCAGATGCAATGCTATTTAAGTCTAACTTTGAGAATCTGAGTGACGTTTCTTTATATATTAGACAACATCGGAAATAATTAAAAAATGTAATTTCAAATCAACAAAAATTCTCAACATTCAAATTTAAAATAAAACAATTTCTTCAATTTGTTTAAAAGACTTTTTAGGCAATTTAAAAATGAAATTAATTTTTAATTATTTAAAATTTACTAAACTTTTTTTCTGGTTTTTTTTTTTTTTCTTAATTCATTTAAAACATTTTTTATTTTTATTCAACTTTTTAAAAAAAAATTTATTTAAAACATTGTTTTTAAATTTATTTATTTTTTATTTTTTTTATTTTTTAGATATGTCAAAGCATTTCTATAAAAAGCTGTCAGTCAGTCTGCCATGCTTAAGTTTAACATACATTTTTAGATGCCTCCAAGATTCTTTATAAGAGGTTTTGTCCATTGGTCTTAATTGTACATCTAAACATCTACGTAAGAAGCTCTCTGTTGGTTGGTCATGCTTAAATTTGCAATAATTTTCATTGCTAAATGCATAGAATGAATAGATGCACCTGAAGAGTTTTTGTAGATTATAATGGCGATGCGTAAGTTTTAAAGATTTTCTATAAAATTTCTTTGTTGTTTGACCAATTTTCCGTACTTTTTTTTTTCTATTTGTAGCTTGATCGCTTAGAGAATGCAATTCCTGTTTATCATCAAAATATTGGAGAAAGAGTTGTGACTGTAAGTTATGACTTTGTAATGTTTTCATCTCATCTTTATCTTTTTTTATAACAAAGTAAAGTCAGTCTGTTTGCCAATTTTGGTCATCGATAGCTTACGTCTTCTGTGTGGGATCTAAGTTTGAAGCATCATCGTTCGAATCGGTTCCTCATCCATAGTCCTGGGCCCATGTTATGATTCAAGACTTATGTTGGAATAGGTTCGTCCGAGCGAGGTTGGAGGGTAAGCATTAATCATTAATTCTCTGCAGGGTTAGAGAATTCATTGTTGCCTCTCCTTTAGGGACCATTTAGTTTGCAGCTGAAATGGAATGTTGAATAAAAAGGCTTTTGTTTTCTAAAGCATATAATTTATTTCCTTGCATTCCATCATTCCTCTTGACAACGCTGACGCACGCGTTGTTGATGGCATTAGTAGTAACATGCGTCTGTTCCCGGCAGAAGCCACTGCAAATGTGTGTTCTTTTGCTAAAACACAAATGAGGAAAATAACGGCTGTCAATCAAATGGGCATCCTTCTTCCACTCTTTACTATAAGGCACCTGATAACAAATCGTCACGTTGGGGGGGGGGGGAGCTTCAACAGCTGTCACCTTGGCCTAACCTTTTGGCATACTTTTTTTTGTTCACCTATATTTTGCGTAACCTTTTTATCTTAGTTCCCGTGCTGTCTACCAAGCTCCAGCCCCTGTCCGATAGCCGCAATGTTGCATCCCTGTGCTTGTTTTACAAGTATTTCCACTTAATGTGCTTCGAACTTACTGCACATGTACCCCGTCCTTTGACGAACCGACAAGCAGCAAAATCGCACCCCTTTATTGTAGAGGTCCTAAGATGCCGAAAAACGTTCTATTCAAACAGGCTTTTTTCCTTGAACCGCTTGCATTTAGAATTCCATCCCTGTTTCCCTGACTATGCTAACATTCAGAAACTTAAATGTAATGTGAATAAACATCTTGCTGCACAACTCCCCGCTGAGGATACCCGCTATAAATCTGGACCCCAATCACCATAACCCTTTACATCTCAGTGGCAATATGCGTTATTTGGAAAGAGTAAATGTTAAAATAAAAAAATTTTAAGTCTCGCACTAAATATTGATACATTTTTCTTTTTAATTTCTAAAATTGACTACAGCACAATGCGTGATACAGCATCAAAGTTCAATAAAACTGAAAGTGGAATGAGTTTGTGAAATCAGCCTCCACTCCCACCTCGTGCACGAGATGCTTCAGAATCTATAAAGTGTCTAATCAAGAATCTATTTGTTGCATAAATGTTTTAGTCTACTCTTTGATTTGTCTTGGCCTTTTGGCTAAGATCAAAGTGTAGTATCTGTTCCGATGGATACTGCACCCCATAGACTGGTATTGTCTTGGCCTTCGGGGCTTGATTTACGCTGGTCTATGGGTCTGTCCTGTGCAGTTCTAGGAGGTTCACCTTCCCAGGCTTTGCCTCCCCTCTTTGGGGAGGAGTAAGTTTATTGCTTACTGCCTGAGGCGCCTCTACCGGGGAATGCCGACGGGGCTGCCCAGGCAATTTTTAAACCCCACTTTCTCGACCCGACCTTGGGTCACATCTTGGGGAGTAAGATAAAAACTGGCCTTGTGCCTAACTCCTGGAGAGGAGTAAATCAATACTCTTTGATTTGTCTCTTCTGGTTATTTAATGTTGAAACGCAACACTTAATGAAGGCTGCTATTTAATCTTCAGCTGAAAGTGTTATATAGTCAAGTTGTTGGCGAGAAAGAACACATTTAACACAGCTTAATAACAAGATAGAATAATTTCCTTATTTGTTGTTCGACAAGTTCTGAAATAAAAAGTTCCCTCTCAGTTCATGATCTTTGTAGTAAGTTAGTTGGAAAGAGTTCTCTGAGCGCAATATCAAACAGGGTACTAAGAGTTGGCTGGCTGACAGTTTGATTTGCTTCAGTGAATAACTTACATGTCTATCTCTGGCTACAGTGATGTTTCTGCATGTTCTATTTTCATCTATATCGAAAAAAACCCAAAAACTTTCACCGTATTCATTTTCTCACCCTGCAGACATAAATTCTTAATTGACTTCCTGTCTGATCCCATGCATCTCGACCTTCCGTAACCTCCAACCTCTCATGGCCATGTATTCTTCGGGTTGTCTTTGAATGCTTATCATTGAACGTCGATAAAACAAAAATCGCTGGATATTCATCACTGAAACTTGGTCGAGGAGTCAGGCATAGTCTGGAGTTTATTTGTATCAAATATTAGTTCAATTGCTGATCGAGAGAGAAGATAAAGCTTGGGATGGTGGAGCTCCTAGGACTGAACAGAGCCATACCTCAGCCCGGCAACAAAACTGTTGGACTGAATTATTATACAAAAAAAACAAAACATCTTTGTGCCTAATTCGTCAAATTTTTTTTTTTTTTTTTTTTTTTTTAATTTTTTTTTTTAGCAAATAAATAATTCGAATCAAAGTGTAGTATCAGTTCTGATTGATACTGCACCCCATAGACTGGTATTGTCTTGGCCTTCGGGGCTTGATTTACACCGGTCTATGGGTCTTGTCCTGTGCAGTTCTAGGAGATCTACCCTCCCAGGCTTCGCCTCCCCTCTTTGGGGAGGAGTAAGTTTATTGCTTACTGCCTGAGGCGCCCCGACTGGGCTGCCCAGGCATTTTTTGTAGGCCAGAGTGCTCACCTTCTTGGGCGCTGGCTTTTCAGATCCCACTTTCCCGACCTATTGTCACATGTTACCGCTGTGCGAGGTAAATAAATAACTGTTCTGATACATTTTATCTTTTCTGTCTTTAGTCAGTGAAAGAGAAATCCTCCTAGACTGAGGCAATTTTTTTTTTTTTTTTTTTTTTTTTTTTGTCTGAATCCAGAGTATTCCTTTTTGGAGAGCTGAATTCCCCCACATTAAAAACCGACCTAACTCTGCCCTCGTGGGGAGACAAGTAAATAGGATCACAAGTATGTCCCTGCATATCATTGAATGGTGATAAAATAATGACTGTTTGACATTCATGACTGAAACTTGGACAAGTCAGGTATAGACTGAAGTTTATTTTTACCAAATATGGTTGGATTGCAAAAATAGTTGTGAATTTTATTAACGATTCCATGAGTTTCACCATGTACAATGTCATAGTTACTTCCCTTTAGTTAATTTGTATTAAGAAGAATCAATTTCAATCAATTTTTTTTTTTTTAAGACTAAAAGATTGTTCACCTTACACAATTTTATCACAATCTAAAAAAACAAAAACAAAGCAAAAAAAACCTCGTCATTAACACCCCCCCCCCAAAAAAAGAAATAACTAAATCTTTTATAGATGTGTCTCAAATTTAAGATTAAAATCTGGTTTAACCAGAGTTATCTCCCTTCTGCCAAATCTTTTTTTCTTCGTATTTTAATTGTAAAATTGTCTTTAAATGTGGATACATCATAGGATTCTTTTTGTTTACTTAAATATAAGATGTATTCCTGCATGACTATTTTCACCTGACAACTTTTCAGAGAAATGTCAAACTTTTTTTGGAAAGAAAGCGAAATTATTCAAGTGATATCACGGTTAATCTTAAAAAAAAAAAGAAAAAAAAAAAGCATGCAAATTCCTATTGTTTACACAAGGTCGGCTTATTTTTTATGAAAAATCTTTTTTTACATGCAAATAACTTCCCACACATTAGTCCCTCTGAATTTGAAGTTCATGTTAATGATGTAAGGGAGATAACTTATCTCGATTTTTATGCTTGTATGTTGCAATGAAGAAGTAACATATTTTTCAAGAATATTAAACCTTTTATTTATCAAAACAAGGAATTAAAAAAAAAAATACACAAAGAATCTGAGATTTCAACAATGTTAAACTTTCTATTTATAAAAACAAGGAATTTTTATTAAAATGTTAATGAACAAAAGCCTGAAAACGAAACAATGTTAAAAAAAACAATATTAACGAACGAAAACTTAAGATGGAGTACTTTTACCACATCTGGGGAGGTGCCGCTCAGAGGACCCTTTCTGCCTTGACAGAGTACAAAAGACTTCGAAACCTAGTGGGGATGTCCTCTTTTCTTCCCTACAACCATTTTCTCGAAGAGACGTTGCTAGTCTTTCTCTACTCTCGTTATTTCCATGGTAGATGCTCTACTGAGCTCCAATCTATGATCCCCCCCCTGTAAAACATTGGCAACAAAAACTCGTCTAGCTACAACCACTGTAAATAATTTTTCTTTCCTCCTGTGTACCTAAAACTAAACAAAACTTCCATGAGCAAAGTTTCTTTCCAAGAACTGTCCATCTGAAACAATACCACGAGTCTGCTTCCCAGTTGACTATAGCATGGTCGTTTTCAAGTCCAATATTAACAAATTCTTGTTGAGCCGTCTTCTTAAATAATCTAATTTCTGGTCAATTTCAACCATTGTTACCAGTACTCACTTTATTGTTTCACTGTCCGCTTGACAAATCCTTAACCCTTATTATCGAGTGGCCTCTCGGCCGTGATAAGTGGTGACTCGTTAGTACATAATTTTTTTTTTTTTTTTTTTTTAGAAACCAGGGAAATATTATTTGCTCTCGAATAACGATACGAGGAAATACTTGGCTCTTCTCGTCGCCTCTACATGAATTCAATGAAATGTAAAGGAAACATGTCCTTGGTCTAGTTTCATTCTTGGGTTTTTGTTTAATTAACGTTTTTTTTTTTTTTTTTTTGCTTTTTTTTTTTTTTTCTTAGAAATTCCTTGTTTTTGTAAATAAAAGTTTAATATCGTTGAAAAATATTTGTTATAAAATAAAAGCAAGGTTCTATGTTCGAAAAGATTCATCTGAAGAAGGTTGGAAGTTACCGCAGTGGAAACGTTGTGAAGATAAGAACGAAGATAAAAATGGTCCTATAAATAATATATATATATATATATATAAATAATTTTTTTTTTTTTTTTTTTTTTCTTTTTTTTTTCAGGAACTTCAACAGAATGTGAAACCAAAATTGGATTTTCTTGCAGAACGTTTAGAGAAAGCCGATCTTGCATGTTGGAAAGGACCCATCACCAATTCCCCTTTGTGGTGACTATTCACCACTGCTACTACTACCACTACTGCTCCTACTCCCTACCTCAGACTCTCCAAAGCTTTACTCCTGCCATTCATGACGCTAATTCTTACAACTTCAGCTATTACGGCTCTTCTGCTGTTTCCGTTCTTTAAGAGCATCATTTTATTTTCCTTCCATATTTATTTTTTTCTATTTTGTGCGTTTGTGTGATCTGTAAAAAAAAATTGATTTTGTGTAAATGAGTATTTTTTTTTTTGCAAAATGTTGTGGAAATAGTTGAAATATTTCTGGGATTTAAAAAAAAAAAGAAAAAAAAAAGTAATTGGTACAAATTAAAAAAAAAAAGACTAACAAAAGCATCGTCATTTTAGTAAAATTGTCTCCTTAGATCTTCTCTCAACTAATATTCATCAGAGGAGTAATGTTTTGAATTGAATATAATGGCTCAATTATATATTCGATAAAATCCTTATAAAATATTTGGAGAATAAACAAATTCTTTGTGTTTACAAAGCTATGACTGTTGACAGACAGGAAACATAGATTGCCTCCAAAACTTCTTCGTTGATCAGCTTGTCTTTTTCACATCAGATGTAGATTGTATGTTGGCCAAGAAGGAAGATGGAATGGAGAGAAAGAGATTAAACAAAAGAAATAAAGGAAGATTTGAAAAGAAGGAAAATAGATGAATATGATAAGGAAAATGGAATGAAAACTAAGAGGGAGAAATCGAAAACGACTTAATGAAAGAGGGGGAAAATAAGGAAATAAAAAATGAGGAAATGTTAAGAAAATTAAGAAAAAAAGGTAAATCAGAAATAAGCAAAGAAAGAGAGGATGACGGTAATAAAAATAAAAAAGTTTTAAAATGTGAGCAGAAGGTAAGACAAAGAAATGAAAATAAAAAAGAAAGGATAAATAAGTAAGAAAAGAATATTGAAAGAAAGAATAAACCTGAGAAAATAAAATGATTTTTCTTCATGAAATTCTATAATTTACATCAGTTTCGATGTGCCATTGCTTGAGGCCATTTTTGGCAGAGTCACTCAAGTCTTCAGCTTGCCTTTTCCTTGGTTACCCTCAGCTGAGATGTGTATGGCTATTTATCCAACCAGATCTTCGTTCATCATACCACCGCACACGGTTTGCAATGCAGATATGATTCCAGTCCGGGCATCTTCAGCCTCAATAGCAAAACTGTTAGATGAAAAGGTGATTGAGCATAACATAAGATTTTAAAGCGGTCTTATTCTCTGAATGTTGTCATGAACATTGTAAGGATTTTCATTGAATATATAATTTTGCTTTCTCCGATAAGTGAGTTAAAAGATCTGAAGAGACGATTTACTAAATCTGCTATTTTTAAATAAATAAATTAAAAAAAAGTTCTTTACAATTATGATGCCATGAAAAAAAAGTGCTTGATTTGTTTTAAATGTTAAATTTTTAGAGTGGCTATTCCAGTAGTTGTACACTCTTAGAACTCTGACCATTTTGATAAAAAAAAAAAAAAGTAGTTTTTATTCTAATTTAATTAAAAATGTTACTTATTACGCAATAACATTACAGGTTTCAACCAAATAGTTTTCCTCTGTATACTACATGAGCAAAAAAAAAGTTTTTGATTCTTAGTGAACTTAAATTTCTAGGGCTTCTCTAATTTTTAGAAATTACATAATCCTTGAAGATATGGACACTACCAGGTTCTATCACGCCCACAGAAAGGTTAGGACAGATAGTATCTGCCTGACTCCCAGAGCACGTCCTTGGACGTTATGGGGAAAACAACATAATTTCGAAAATGAGCAAATAATCATTAAAAATAAATGGTAATGGTTAAAGTTATTTAAAAATTATTTGTATGCTAATAAATTATTTAATTTTGGGAATAAAATTGAATTTAGCAAAAACTAGGAGGTAAAAAATAGGTTCACACAAATAGTGAATTTTTTTTTCTTTCTTTGCTGCTGTAATCTAATACAGAGGCAAGCAACATGGCTGAAACCCAAAATGTGATCATGTAGTAAGGTAAAATTTTGAATAAAAATTACAAAAACCAAACTATCAGGTCATCCCATTAGTTATGTCCAAATTTTAATTCTCTGAAATGTAATACTAAGTAAGAATGTTTAATTTTTATTGAACTATATATATATATTATATATATATATATATATTTATATATATATTATATATATATATATATATATATATTTAGTTCCATTAAACATTCTTGCTTATTTAATTTCAGAGAATTAAAATCCGGACAGAACTTATAGGATGACCTAATGCTTATTATAGAAAAGCACACAAATTCTAATATTTTATGACTATTAGTCCCTATGTCCAAAAATTTGATTATTTAAAATAAAAAAGTAAAAAAATAAATAAATTTCCCTTTTCATGGTTGTAGGAAGCATTAAAAAAAAACAATTCTATCTCTGTTGCCAAAATTGAATCAAACATCATGCATAAAACACCCCATAAAAATCGTATTTATTACTTTTCTTAAATTTGATAATTGTCATAACTGACGAACAAGCAAAAAGTCCCCAAATATCTGATCTAACCAGTTTTTCTTTTTTCTTTTTTGTATATTTTAATATTTGATTTGATATTTTCTTTAATGGATTTGATCTACTCCTCCCCCCCCCCCCGAAATATATATATATGTATATATTGATTTTGTTTCCGACAAAGTTAAAAAAAAAAATGTTTTTTTTAAAAAATCGTATCAAGATAAGGGGTTTTTATAATTGCTCTGGAATCATATATTAAGATCTTTGAATCAAAAGTGTAATATCCATCGAGCTAAAAGCACTCGATTTTGAATACACAACCAATATATATATATATATATATATATGTCCATTTATTCGTGAGTATTTAATGAAATATTGTTTGCCCAGTATTAAAGGAGTAATTTTCTAAATTTATTTTTTTTTAAATTGAACATTTTTTTTCTCGTTATGGTTTGTCTGTTTTATGGCATATCAACGTTTTTTTTTTTTTTTTTTTTTTTTTTTTTTGTGTGTGTGTGTAATTTAGTGCCAAAACACTATTGTAGATGATTCATCCAAAATGAACTGTTATTTTAAATTGGGCTTCCTTTTTTTTGTTAATCGCATAAGAATATAAATGGATCCAATGAGATTTGAACCCGGATCTACGATTCTGTAGACAGTGTTGGTAATCATTGCAGTTTGTCTCTCTGCATTAAAAAAAAAAAAAAAAAAATTTTAGCTAAAACCTGAATTGAAGTGGTGCTGATATAGCTGTTACCGATGCTGACTGTGGGATCGCCATACCGTGTTCAAGTACAGTCGAAGATATTGCTCCATCTTTATGTGCTCCCTCCTGTGAGTACCCGATTCTAAAATAGGATCGGAGAAACAAATACTAACATCTAAACGAAGCTCATTCATTCTTTTTTTTCTTTTTTCTTTCATCGTCCCTTATACCTTTTATATAAGCATAATTGCTTATTTCATGCGTTAAGAGTTTCACTGTCATCACCCGCATTCCTCTCCTGCCATGTCTGTCCATTTTTTATACCAGCAGGAATGCCCGTCCCATGACATCTTCATAATATCCCCCCTTGAATAAATGCAAATGCAAGAACCTCAAAATACTTTGAAACAACAATAAAAAAAAAAAAAAAATAAAAATAAAAAAACTCTGCGGGAACAGAACTTTATTTTAGAAAACGTTGAATTTGGGAGTCTATAATTTAATGTGATTTGGCAATTTTAATTTCTTCAAAATCGAAGATAAAAGAACTTTTAGTATTATTTGGATTATTCGGACTACTTTTCTCATCTTGGATGTCATTCTCACAATTCTCCGTCTTGTTGAACTCTGAAACTGTACGGAATTTTGAACGTAACCCTTTAAATAATCCACGGAGGTAGCTTGCTCTGATTCCATCAGCCATGACCAGGTAGAAGTCTTACGTAATTCTTGTGTTCTTAGTATTGCATGAACTGAGAATTAAACCATCAACCTCCAGAAGATTGTCGCTTAGAACTGATTGTAACTTAGCACTTATATCCGTTGTGCCATTGGTCCTTGTGGAGAATAACATCCAAGATGAGAACAGTAGTCCGAATAATACAAATGATCAGTCCTCATCTAAAAAATTCCAAAACAAAAACTTTTCAGTTTAGTACTCCTTATGGATTTGAGTGCACTTAGACAGCAGACACATCTCTCATATTAATATTAAAATGACAAATATTTTCTGTTTGCAACAAATGTAAGTAAATACAATGAAATGGTAAATACTAAAAAAAAAAAAAATAAATAAATAAAAATAAAAAAGCCTTTACTGGGATAAAAATTAAGTGTTTCTTTAAAGAATCAACACGGGTATCATACTTGAATCTATATTATTCCTAATCTTCATAACCCCCCCCCCCCGATGCAATCGCATTTGAGATGGGTGTATTTACATGTATATTACATATGGCAATGGCTGATTCTTTAGAAAATGACCAAGTCTGTAGTAGAATGCGGCTTAAAAATGGATGGTCACATTTAATGCTATAAAGACAAAGCTCCTTTCCTTTTTAAAAAAAACAAAAAAACAATAAGAAACCTTTCCAATCATCGATCGCCATGGCTAATAGTAGGGGTGGGACGTAATGGGTGAAAATTTCAGATTCATGCGAGTAGTATTTTTTTTGTGTTCATTTATACATAAATAACACTAAACAATCAAACATTTAAAAAATTTTGCAAAATTCAGAAGGTGCAGGCCAAAAATAGCCGTTAGGGCTCCATGGGACTCAAAATCCATCATTTTTCGGTGAAAAAGTGGTTTCATGCGACATTGCAGGTCCTAAAACATCCTCAAAAGCTATGAATGGATATAGATGGTTAAATCTGATATAGTACTTTAATTTAGGACCATTTTCAGGCTGTGAAAGGGTTTTCATGAATGTAAAATAGCCAAAAACTAGTGGCCCGCACCTTCTGAATGTTGCAAAATTTTCAAAATGTTTGATTGTTTAGTGTTATTTATGTATAAATGAACACAAAAAAATACTACTCGCATGAATCTGAAATTTTCACCCATTACATCCCACCCCTACTAATAGCACCCTTCCCAAGAGTCCAATGTTCAAACTTCTTGGCCTGACGTTTTTAGGCAACATGAAATGGAATATGTACATAGATGTTGTTGCAAAAAAAGGGTAGGCTCTCTTTAGCGGATTAAAAAAAAAAAAAAACTTCTCACATAATGTGCTCTGAACTTGCTGCACTTATACCCCCTAAATAAAAATGCCCCCAATCCACCCGACTGGCTGCTAAATCCCACCCCTTCACTATATAGGTCCCTAGATATCGGAAGATTTTCTACTCCGATAGCCTCTTTCCTCAAACCGCTTAACTTTGGAATTCCATTGCTGCTCCCTGTTTCCACATCTGTACCAACATGCTGAAATTTAAATGTAAACAAACCTGCCCAACTCTCCACCCAGGTTGCTCCCCTATAAATCTGGCCCCAACCACAGTAGCCCCTTATGCTTAAGTGGCACTATGCCTTGTTTGGGGGGGGGGGATGAATAAAAGTGTGTTTTTGGTAAGTGCTTTGGAAACTAGTTTCCTACAAAAATACTGTGTGATATTTCTAAATTCAAAGCGCAGATCAATAATCTTTCGTATCTCAGTTTTAATTTTAAAACTCATATTAAAAAATTTTCTGCTGAATATTATCAAAATCAAATCCTTCCATGATCCGATAGATCAAAGGTTGGCAACCTCCAAGCAGTGCCGTATTAACCCATGCCAGGGTCCCTAGGCTTAAAATTTCTTATGACTGCAAATTTTAAACTCTCCCTTTTGTCAATTTATTACAATAAGACTTGATGCACCCTTTGTGAACCTGCGCTTGTGTGTGTGTGTTCACTGCACAGGTTGTCTTCGTCCGAATTTGGTGCTGATTTTGACACTGGCCATAGTGTGAATCGTGTGTTCTTAGTCACTTGCTGCAACAAAAAGGATTTTCCTTTAAAACTAGATCACAATTCAAATTTAAAACCAGTAATAATGTTTTATTTCAAGGTTACAATGACATCTGGCTTCTCCATAGGACGACAGACTTGCAAAATGGACTCTTCCAACCAAACACCAACAGTCCCTCTGCCCAAGAGCCCTGCTGTCCCTCGGACCAAGCAGAAACCAACTGATACCCTCTGCCTATAGTGTTAGAATATATATATATATATATATATATTGGTGTGATTTGTGGTAAACCACAAAGCCAGTCTACTTGAAAATGATGGGCTGTTTTATCACTGGACATAAAAACCTACTGACCAGGAGGCCTCTTATCTGGAGTGGACATCAATTCTGTAAGATTTTGAGTGTTCTGATCTTCCAGCATGAACCTTGTTTTTCAAAGGGCCAAGCCAATCTCTTGGGTGGTTTAACCCCGAGCAAGATATTTTCCCATCATCTGCCTGCCGTTTGCAGCATGCATCTATGCACCCTACTCAACATTACACATGTTTACACTTTTTTATCATCTTTGTTTCAAGAGGGTTCCTATAAGTTTCAGTGATGAGCAGGGTGCATTTGCTATCCATAGTGTTAACATTTAGCACTTAAAAAGGTGGTGTGGGGGGAGGGGCCCTCTATTCTTATAAATACTATGCCACTGCCTTTGGGTCGGATCTAGCCCTTAAAGAGATTTTGAGCAAACGTCAGCATTTGGTTGCAAGAACAATTTTCCTTAATCGACAAAATGTTTTTGTTATATAAAATTCATTCAGTTCACAATTCGAATAAAATTTCTTCTATGTGGTAGTACGGAGTTGAGGAAGATAAACTTTTTTTGTAATTTTAAATAATTCTTTCAAATTCTTTTTACTGGATCGTCCTTTCTTTCATTTACCATTTTCTTCTTTCATTGGATGTTGCTATGTATGTCTGACATGAAATGATCATCAATGTCACCCTATCATACACTTTCTGTTTCTCATTTAAGGTCGGCCAGAAAAAGGAACTATTTAAGTCATTTTCCAGTTTGGTTTTTAATGGGTCTTAATTAAAAATCCTCCAAATAAATTGCATTTATTTTATCAAAATTATTTTTTTCTTCTTTTAAGCAATGTTAAAAAAAAAAAATATCAGGTTATCTCCCTTCCCAAAAAATTTTAAGATGAAATCTGAAATTAAGTTTTCAAATTTACTTTTGTTACATTTATTTTAAAATTTTATTTTAAATAAGAAAAATCATTGCATAATTTACTTGCATGACTTATGTTTTTTTTACTATTTAAAATTTTGTTACTGGTACAGAATTTTAAAATGGTAAATAAGTTAATTTCAGTAAAATTGTCTCCTAAGATCTTTATTGAACTAACGTTCATCAGAAGTGTCGTTACAATTTTAATTAAGTAAAATATTCGACCGTAGATGCGTGGAGCTCAGGAATGTGCTCAGGGTTGCTGTTGGCAAAATTGATAATTTTTTGTCAGTTGAAAGATCTTTTGGAGACAAGTTGCACTAAAACTTAACCCGCTTTTATTAGCTACTAGTTGGTTTTGCCCGCTCACTATCGTTTCGAGATTTAATCCCTATTCACTACTTGAAATCATTGAAACTAATCTTTGTTTATAAAAATTTAATTTGCATATGTGATTATACTTTTTTTTAAATTTTTTTTATCAGTTATTTTTAAGATTAAGCCTCCCCCTCTTTGCTCATAAAATTTAATTGCATTACTCTGAAAATTTACAATATTATCTGACTTATTAAAAACTGGTCAACTGTTTATCTAGCTCATTTTATTTTAGTATATTTTTAATTTATTTGGAAAACTGTTTTTCAGAGACAACACCAAATTTTCTTATGGCATCATTTTTTTAATCTTATTTTTTCTTGATGTTATTTAAGAGGTTTTTTTTTTTTTTTTTTTTTTTAAATTATGAACCCTTTTTTTAAATTAAAAATTTTTTTTTTTTTTTTTTATTTAAATTTAAAAAAATTTTTTTTTTTATAAAAGTTGTATCGACCCTATAAAAAAAGTTGGTAAAATGACCCTTTTTAATCTGTTTTCATCACAGATTTTGACAAATACTGCTGAATATTTTTCATAACACAAATCTTGTCAAATAAGTATTATAACCTTTTGTAACTGCAAATGACTCGTGTTACGGCCGCCACTACCGTCATTATTATTATTATTATTATTATCGGGTGGACGAATATTCTCTCCAACCTTTCTGCTGAATTGTCAAGCGTTGCTAACATTTTATTAGTGATAATTTGACCATTTAAACAAATTAAACCTATTTTTATATCCTTGAAATAATGAATATTTCTTCCTTTTTACTGAAGAGTTTTTTTTTTGTTGTTGGAAGGGGTCATGTGATATGCTAGATATTTCGCATTTAAAAAAATTTCTTTCTTCTATCGAACATCTTATTAGCCAAATATTTCTACACCCATTTAATTAATGCCATGACTATCAATTGCATTCACCTTGGACAATCGGATATTTCAGCAATTTTCTAGATTTTTTTTTTTTTTTTTTTTTTTTTTTTTTTTTCATTGCTAAATGTGCAGATTGAATCAACACAGTATTTTCCAAAAGATGAATGGTATATTCGCCATGATATTTAGTAATCTGTAAAGCCCCAAAGGGAGGGAGGGTGAGTGAAGTGACAAAAAAAAAAAAGAGACTTATTTTAAACCTGTACTTAACTAAAATGAGACCATCTTATAAACATGTCTTCTCTCATCGAAGTTTCCGTCAAGAGTCTCAGAGATTGGCAACCTCCATTCTCTCAGTCGTATGCTTGACATCATTTCCGCCTAATTTTTATCATTTCCTATTCTCACGAATCCCAGTTTTTTTCCAGGGCAGAGTCGACCCCCTCCCCCCAACCTCTTCATGATCTCTGTCTAGAACATGTCCTCTTTACAACATAATGCCACATCCATCTGAACAATTATATTTTAACTAATATTTATACCAGTAACGTACCTGCCAATATTTAACAATAGAACTGCATACTAAAATAGACACCACATGAATGTTACGGACGTCCCTGATAAATTGGTATTATAGATCCGATGGGACTCTAACACACTACGCAGTGTTCGTATCCACTTTGCCATCGTCCTTGCCTGATATGAAAAAAGCAGTTTTAGAATGTTATCAGTTTAGATACAAAAGTTGCCTTTGGAACATTTGGCTTGAGTGAAAGAAAAATGGAAAATTCAAAACTTTTGGTGCCAAATCTTTTACTATTTATTGTCATCTCACCTTTCTATTTAGTGCCCTCTTCAATTGAAGGTTGCCGAGCATTTCTGTTGCTTTACGTAATATAATTTTTTTTTTTTTTTTTTTTTTTTTTTAAGGAGACTGATAGAAACCTGGATTTCTAAATAATAGACTACTTGCTGGAGCAAAGCTTCAGTTGCATCTCTAAAAAAAACAAAACATCTCTCATCCAGTTTAAAATAGAATTATCTCCCTTAATCTTGATTGGTTCTACAGTCAAGGTCCAGTTTTTCTAATAGGAATTCATCAATGACAAAATGGGAAGAAAGTTAGTCCCTTTTTTTTTTTTTTTTTTTTTTTTTTTTTCTTCTTCTTCTATAAACAATCTAGGTCCGCATTGGATTGAGAAAGCGGGGAATGTGGACACAGACAATTTTTTTTCTTTATTATTATATATATATATATATATATATATATTAGTCTCGGAAGTTTCTCAACCATTAAAACTATATAAAAAAAAAAAAAAATATATAAAAAAAAACTTAGTCTCAAGTCTTCCAGTGGAAAATCACTCATGTAAATCAATTTATTTTTTACAGTTATTATATTAGTTAGTTTCTAACACTATTTTAAGGGATCATCAGTTGTTTACCATGAAAAACTGTTTCGATATATTCAGTGTTATAACAGAAATAGCAAGAGTGTGCAAGAGGCTTATATATATATATATATATATATTATAGTCAATGTAAACTATACATTATTTTGATCATTCATCAGTACCTTGATTTCATGGAAACTCTTCCATAAAACCGAAGGTACCGATGGATGATCCAAATGTATAGTGTCCAGTGTATATAATTATACTATAAATGTGATGTATCTATATCTGCTTGTTTTCAATTGTATTAATATACAAAGCCGTATAACATGATCAAACTACTTTTCTCGACTAAAATTTTATGAGAAATCCAATGCTTGCATTAGTTTTGTATTAGGGTGTTTTACAATATAGTGTGTGTCTATTATTTATAACTTTAACATGGTAGAAATTAAAATAATGAATAAAAAGTGTGTGTGTCCAAATAAGGAGCATTCATCAAAGTATTATGGTTGTTTACAGCTGTTTCTAGGCAGTGTTTATTTTAAGTCATGCAATGAATCATAAAGATTATATTAGACGATAGAAAAAAAAGTAGATTCCAGCAACTATATCTTTATTTTCCAGTAAAGGGATTTTTTTTTTTTAATCGCTCCAGGCAAGTCATGAAGCCACTTAATGTAAGGGGCTAAAAAAAATACTACTTCAAGGTCAAAAACTAGCCAACGATAAGTGTTAGATGGATAGATTTGAACCCAGAAAACAGCAATTCTTCTCCCTTTGTCAGAAATATCGCTCATGGAATGTGAGGACTAAAGGACAAAATAAGGGAAGCGAGAGTCACGAGACTGCCGAAAGTAACTAGAAAATAAAGATAATGTCGTTGGAATCTTTTTTTTTTTTTTCTATTGTCTATTTATAAATGCTTTGGAATTATAAATTAATATCCATTGCGATTAAACACGGAAGGTTTTACTACAAAAGTGTGATCGATTGATTGACAAACAATGTCCTACAATTATTAACAACAAAAAAAAATCGCCGACTGTGAGCGAACACTCGGCAGATGCAAACCCCTTTGTGCCTGATGATTGTTCAAGAATGACAACTTAACGTTTCGGTAGGCGATTTTTGCATGCTTTTATAATTTCATATATAATAATAATATGCTAAGGCAATTTCGTGTTCATACGTACGTTATCACCCTCCACCTTTTTTTTTTTTTTTTTTTTTTTTTTTTTTTTTTTTTTCTCTTTAAGATGGGATTCCTCTACTGCCGAAAATGTAATGCAAAAAAAAAAAAAAGAAAAGTAATTTTTAACTTTCATCTGATGTCGCCGTTTTTAAAACTAAAATACACTTTCTTAGCCTTCAGGTTAAGATCAAAGTGTAGTATTTTAAGAAGGGTACAAAATATATCGTATATGAAGAATACTACATATATATTTTGTATATGTAGGCAACAAATATTAATTTAAACAAAAAGGAACAGACACTTAACGGTTGTTTTTCATCTATTCTTCCAGGGATTTAACTTTTTTTTTTCTCTCTCTATATTTGAGATAAATAGAAACTTCCAACATTCATCATGCCTACATTTGTCATCAGGGTAGACATGTTTTTTTTTTTTTTTTTTTTTTTTTTGTGCAGATCTGAAAAATTGGAAGGTCTTGATCATTTTCCTTTTCTTTAACTATTAAAGTAACACATTTAAACAGTGTTGTCTTCATATGACTCATTCTATTTATCTTCCTCCCACAAGGTAAGATGTGACACAAAGTCGGGAAAGAACCAGCGCTCGAGAATTTGAGCACTCTGGCTGTTTAAAAATTGCCTGGGCAGCCCCGTTGGCATTCCCCGGTAGGGGCGCCTCAGACAGTAAGCAATAAACTTACTCCTCCCCAAAGAGGGGAGGCAAAGCCTGGGAGGGTGCACCTCCTAGAACTGCACAGGACCGACAACCCCCAATAGACCGGCGTAAATCCAGACCCAAAGGCCCGGACGATACCGGTTTATTAGGCAGGGTAAAAATGACTCATTGTTTGAACTCGCATTCAAATATATACAGACGTGTGGAATAAGATACACTGCTGACGATCGGATCTACCATGAAACTGCAGTAAAGTGTTAAAATAAACCCTTTTTAATTATTTATTTATTTATTTTTCTTTTTCTTATATTTCCATTTTGCTGGAGATGGGGCATCCTACCGGATGCCAGACATTCACCGGCTATTTCAGACACTCCAGCCTAGAGATCTCCTCAAGATTCTAACCGTCCCTTTAAGTGTTTGTTTCAAAGGAAAATAAATTTTCAACAAAATGAAATGGTATCGAATGAGATAAGCAAAATAACAAACTAATTAAAATTATTGACACAGAAACATGTTTAAAATGTTCATTGACTTCGATATTTCAACTCACTTTGCAAGGTTTTAGTCATTTCATGGCTATCATTCCATGATTAAGACTTGGCAAATCAAGTCGAAATATCAGTCAATGAACTTTTTGAAACCTGTTTCTGTGCCGATATTTTTAACGAGTGTACACCCTCCATCAAAAATGACAAAAAAAAAACCCAACTGTTTCGCTAGTGTTCACACTAATATTTATATTCATATAAAATGTTTGTCAAGGAAGTTAATATAAAAAAGAAAGAAAGAAAAGTCTAAAACAAGAAAGTTATAGAAGTAAAAACGTATCGGTCTAGAAAATGCAAAGGAGAGAACGTCTCGTTATGGAATAGTGAAGGATTTCTTTCTAAATTAATTTTTCGATGGCTGGGGGTGTGTGACTGACTTGTTATTTGCTTTCTCCATTTCTATAAACACTTGAAACAGTTTCGTTAGGCAGTTTTTTTTTGTTTTTTTTCTCACTAAATTTTGAGTGACGGGGTTAATATATATATATATATATATATATATATATATATATATATACATTGGTCTTTATTATAGTGGAAAATTAGTTTGTTTTCTCTCTTATCTTCTCATTCCATACACATCCATTTCATATGTTATATAATGACCGTCCCCCTCCCGTCTGTCTACAATCTACTACATATGTCTGTATGTTCTTTACATCATGCAAGCTCGACTCCTGACATAAACGGATGGTTAACATGTTAATCTTGCAGATACGATGCTTCAAAGTCTAATCATTATTCGATGCTCCAGTTCTGTGTCCTTGTGCCAAACGAAATAGGGTTCTTTCTTAGCACCGAAAACATTTCTTAATTATTTTCTTTGCCTAGGCTGATCAACATTAATTATTTCACCATTTTAGTAGATGGTGGTGTCTATCCCTCCCCCCAAAAGTTCTAAATAAAAATTTCTTAAAAAAAAAAAAGACAAAAAAAAAAGCTGTGCAATTTCAGAACAAAAGTGGTTATATATTTGTATGAATGTTTGTAATGATAAAATACATGATTTATATTTCGCATAATATTTATGTATCAAAGAAGTATTTACAGATATAGTATATTTTGTATTAGTTTGTAATTGTATAATAAACATGTAAGAAAAGATAAATATTTGTTTGTGTTTATTTTTCTACTCGGCATCGGTTTATCACCGCGAGTTTAAGGCATTTGTTTTTTCCTGTTTAACTAGGTTATTACAGAGGATATGACAAAAAATGCTGCAACAATATCACCGCTTTCCATTTAGATTGAGCAGGACAAAAATGGCGCGGTAATGTCACCGCTCCCCCTTTCGATTGAGCAGGACTGAAATGGCGCGGTAATGTCACCGCTCCCCCTTTCGATTGAGCAGGACCGAAATGACGCGGTAATGTCAATGCTCTCCCTTTCGATTGAGCAGGACCGAAATGGCGCGGTAATGTCACCGCTCCCCCTTTCGATTGAGCAGGACCGAAATGGCGCGGTAATGTCACCGCTCCCCCTTTCGATTGAGCAGGACCGAAATGGCGCGGTAACGTCAATGCTCTCCCTTTCGATTGAGCAGGACCGAAATGGCGCGGTAACGTCAATGCTCTCCCTTTCGATTGAGCAGGACCGAAATGGCACGGTAATGTCAATGCTCTCCCTTTCGATTGAGCAGGACCGAAATGGCGCGGTAATGTCACCGCTCTCCCTTTCGATTGAGCAGGACCGAAATGGCGCGGTAATGTCAATGCTCTCCCTTTCGATTGAGCAGGACCGAAATGGCGCGGTAATGTCAATGCTCTCCCTTTCGATTGAGCAGGACCGAAATGGCGCGGTAATGTCACCGCTCCCCCTTTTGATTGAGAAGGACCGAAATGGCGCGGTAATGTCACCGCTCCCCCTTTTGATTGAGCAGGACCGAAATGGCGCGGTAATGTCAATGCTCCCCCTTTCGATTGAGCAGGACCGAAATGGCGCGGTAATGTCACCGCTCCCTTCTTTCGATTGAGCAGGACAGAAATGCTGCAGTAATGTCACTTTCGAACATCACTCGATCCCAAATGCGTTCAAAATGTGTTCATTGAGTCTAAGCAGTTCATGTCATCCACATGTGACCACTTCCCTATTACAGCATTGCAAAGAAAAACTGGCGACAAGTGTGAGTTGCAGAGTTGTGCATGGTGGTTTCCTTGTTTACTCTGACTCGATGTAACTCAATCGGTAAACTAAGACGTAGCGGGATGATTTCATAATAGACATGCTGTTGCCTCATGATAATTCGGGAGATGCGCCGGAATATCTTGAGAACCAAAAAGAGTTGCCAGAGATATATCAACGAACCAGAATGCGTGTGCGGTGCAGACAGCCAAACAACTTGGCGCATTCTTGAAGACTGTGCTCTTCACCCTGAACTTAATGGCTGTACGCGATTGACTGATTGCAAGTCTGATTTTCTGCTGCGAACATTTAAAATCCTGATGCTTCCTGAAATAGTGGTCTTCTGTGAGTGGTAAGACACAAATATGCAGAAATAATTTAGATGAAAACGATTCTGTATAGATCACGAATAATAATTATATAAATACAAGTGAAAGAAATTACTTTGAAATGAGAACATATTTAATTGTCTGTTGCTTGTTGCCATTAGATTTGAAGATCCCCAAGTTGTAGCCTGTAGGGAAGTGATCCTGTAATATTGTTTTCCACAGATGGGAAGTTCTTTGTAAAAAAAAACTCTATTCATAAAAATTCTGTTTGATATTAGACACACGGTTGAAAAAAGTAAAGTTCTTTGCAATTGTGGTAAGAAGACGAGTTCTTGACGAGGGACCAAAGATTGAAGCTCAGTTGAGCACCTTCCCAAAAAACTACCGAGAAATATTTTATTTTTTACAAGTTTAATGTCTGTATTTTCTTTGATATCATACCAAACTGAATGGAACCATGATTTTGGTCGACTTTTGGTAAAAGTCCGAGTTGTATTCTCTTGTAATACTTTTATTGATGACAAGTATTTAAGTGAGTCCTGAAATTTGTAGGTCATACTATATTGTACTTTGATTATTTTTTGCTTAGCCTTGTGTCGACTTCTTTTAACATTTAATGTTTCGATCTAAAAATCTTTGACTTTGGTTGACGGCCTTTCTCATTTCCTGAAGAGGCTGTTGAGTCTGCTGGCACCATCACAGAAGTCCATAATCCTAATTATCTTCATTTAAATTCGAGCACAAGGTGGAGCTGGTGCTAGTCTGATTGCAAGAGTTAGGAATGGATGCGGTAAGTTCAGGGAAGTCCTGCCATTACCAGCCAGCAGAATATTACCGCTGTCCACCAAGGAAGAATCTATCAGGCATGTGTACGCAGTGTGATGTATAGAAGTGAAACCTGACCAGTGAGGGTTGAGGACATGTGTTGTATGGATAGAAATGATATAGGAATGATACGATTGATGTGCAATGTGAATCTTAAAGACAGACAGATCTGATGACCTCAGAGGAAGGTAAAATCTAGACAATATAGGGAGATGTGTTCAGACGAGGAGACTTCAATGGTATGTTTATTGTATTTACAATTAGTTTTTGCTTGGTCTTGTCTCAGCATCCTTAAACATTGAACGTTTCGATGCCAAAGTCTTTGACTTTGGCTGATGGCATTTGTCAGTTGCCGAAGAAGCTGTTGAGTCTGTTGGCGTCACCACAGAAGTTTGTAATCCTGCTCTGCTTATTACGTTCATTTAAATCTTGTCGCTTTCTTTCTTTATCTTTCTTCTTGACGACTGTGCATGCTTTTGGTTAGGAGCAAAGTGTAGCATCTGTTCTGTCGTCTCCTGGTTGGAGACTGAGGCAATTCTAATTTTTGTCCCAATCCAGAGTGCCCTTTTTTTTGGGGAAGCTCGATTTTCCCCACATTAAAAACCGACTTTGTACCTAACTGCCCTCGTAGGGCGGCAATGATGACTTTATGTTGTATTACGGTTGACTAAAAAGAATGACGATACTGGATCTTATGAAAATATCTTTATTGTTGGTGACGATGAGGATGGCGGGTCTGGTACGAGTGAGATGCACACACAGGAATCTGACGGTTGATTATTCTCCGAAGCCTGATCGTCAGAACAACCCCGATATCAATTTTGGGTTATTATTATATAACAATTTTGTGGCCACCTCAAACACCACCATGGTACGGCATTGTTATGTAGCCCCCCCCCCTCCCTACAGGGCGTTTTATTCAGTGACAGGATTTCAATCATTTGACAATCCAACAGATCTGTTTTGGTATGACTCAATTGCACCTGGCATGTACTTCTTGTCAAATGACCTTTCACCTTCCAAATTTCTCTTTCTTTTGACATTGATCTTATGTTGGTTCTTCCAGTTTTAGGTGCTTTATTTTTATTCAAATGACCTTTTGGTCATCCGATAATTATCTTATATTTTGACAATCGTCAGATGCATCTTCCTATTGTCAACATGACTTTTCCGTACACACGGCCTGGATATTTTACATTTATAGTGAAGTAAGAGTTGTGCAATCCCAAGCTGCACTTCGGCATTGTTTAAGTCCAGTGTCATTATAAAGAGAAAAGTAGTACGCATAAAATGTGTGTCTACCCGTACGTCGTAAAATAAGAAAAAAAATTATAAATGTTATGACGGTTGTATGGGAGCCTATCTTCGCATGGACTGATAGACAAACTCCTAAAATATTTTAGTCGTTATGTAATTTGTATACGGGTGTCTGTACACGCCACAAACACGTATGTGAATTAGATGGCAAAATAATAAGTCTCTTTATTTCTATATCTATCTCTACCTGTATCTGTCTGTCTGTCTGAAGCCAAATTATACTATTACTTCTATTAATGTACAATTGTACAATACTCAAGTCATAGAGGCATAGTGTAGTATCTGTTCTGTTATAATAAGACAATCATCCCAGACATTACCTCCTCCTTTGGTTGGTGGGGGGGTAGTGTAGTATATGTTCGTTCTCCCAGGCATTGCTTCCTCCTTGGGGGGGGGGGTAGTGTAGTATATAAAGAATACTACTACTACTATATAGTAGTAGAGGATCGTATAGAAGTAAAGAGACTAATTTGTAGTTATACAAGAACAATGTCTTATTGGTTGTTTTGTTTTATGACATATCAACCCTTTCGGGTTATTTAATGCCGAATCAGGTCATTTTGGTAAAAGTTTTATGCTTCAAATTCTTTATATCTTCAAATATTTATTCATTGTGTTTGGTTTAGTCGTTTTGTAGAGGAAAAAATGTTGTTTTTGTGTTTAGCTTTGCAGACCATGATTGAGTTGTACAAAGGAAAAGAAAAAAAAACTAGCATCAATGTTTGGTGCATTTTAAGTCAGCAAGCCGGTATCTTCAGACAGCCTGATCTCGTAGCACTAGAAAGAATGTCTTAAAAGATATGTCACGATTTATGAATTTTTAAATGAAATTAAAGTAGAATGTGTGATGGCTGGTAATAATGGACACAAATTAACATTTATATTTTTGCCGAAATTTGTTTTGGCTCAGAGTATGCTTCCCGAATTCTATAATGATGTCTACAGTAGAACACGTTTGATAAAGATAACTGGCGAAAGAAAGACAAACACATAGATATGGTTAGAATAAGCAATTTAATGCTAAAACACAACAGGAATGAAATTAAGTTAAAATAAGAATATAGGAAACAAAAGGTTTTTCTTTTGATGGAGCTCGAACATTGTACGTGACATATAACACATATTTTTATGTTGCGTTCAAAGTTGCCGTTCTCGGCCTTTTGGCCGGGATCAAAATGTAAAAAAAAATTTTTTTTTAATTTAAAAAACCCTAAGGAAAAATTTTAAGATTGCCAACTTATTTTATAATAGCCTAAGTAGGACGGCCCCTAGAGCAAATGTGGTGTTATGGTGACTGAGATGATTCTAGTTAAGAGCAGGATAGACAATTTTATTACCTTAGACAAAGGATGACAAACGACACCCCTCCCTACACATTTGATGGCCTTGTGCCTAATTTATTTTGAATATAAATATGTATTTCCTGCAAATAAATATTTCAAAGTGTAGTATCTGTTCCGATGGATACTGCACCCTATAGACCGGTGTGGTCTTGTCCTTCGGGGCTTGATTTACGCCGGTCTGTGGGTTTGTCCTGTGCAGTTCTCGGAAGTCCACCCTCCTAGGCTTTGCCTCCCCTCTTTGGGGAGGAGTAAGTTTATTGCTTACTGCCTGAGGTGCCCATACCGGGGAATGCCGACGGGACTGCCCAGGCAATTTTTAATGGCCAGAGTGCTCACCTTCTCGGGCACTAGCTTTTCACGTCCCACTCTCCCGACCTTGGGTCACATCTTACCTTGTGGGAGTAAGATAAAACTGGCCTTGTGCCTAACCTCCTGGGGAGGTAAATAAATTGTACTTATCTGTTTAGATATATGGTTCAACTAAACCACATTTTCTTCAAATAAATAATCCATACAGTTGTGTAAACTTTTTATCCGACAGGACACAATATGTAGCCGACTTATTCGATTATCTCTTTTTCGCCGCATTTTTCCCCACAACATCACGCTCCAAAAATTAAACTCGATTCCCCAAACCTCATGCTCAAAACTGAATTATCGTCTGCTGCTTCCAGTTTCATTTTTATTTCCCTTATTACTATTTTATCAAGCCAAGCCCGGCGAGTGACCAAGAAGAAAAAAAGAAAAAACAAACAAACAAGAGAGTCACTCACGATGAAACACCGCATAGCTTTCTCTCCCCTCTTTCTCTCGCCTACCTGGTGATGTTGTAAAGACAGAGAGAAAGAAGCAGAAAGCATAATACATTGTGACTACCTTACCTTCCTTCTCTCTTTTGCATATCCAACTAGCGCCGCGCTCACGTGCGTCTTTGTTTTATTTTATTTTTTTTATTATTAATCTATTTCAAACTCAATCGCTTAATTTCCTGCCTATGGAATTTTTTTACTTATGTATATGTTACGCCACAAATGAATAGTGGTAATGGTTGTGACCCCGTTGGGTCACGGGTACGCCTCGTGTTGTATAAACTGAAATAAGAATTGCGGACAGAATTATAGACAAACATCGATGTTGAACATATAACAGATCAGATTATTCATTTATTTATCTTTTTAGTTTTTTAGAGCTACTGTGAATTAGGATGCCCCTATAAATCTGGCCTCTAAGTGAGGACTTGTGCGTCGAGATGTTTGTTCACATTACATTTAAATTTCTGCATGTTGGTACAGTCGGGGGAGTAGGGAAGGAAATTCAAAGGGAAGCAGTTTAAGGAAAGAAGCTATTAAAGTAGAACGCTTTCTGGAATCTGGGGATCTCCACAGTGTAGAGGTGGGATTTTGCTGATTGTCGAGTTGGTCAAGGGTATTTACGTTGACGGGGAATAAATGCAGCAATTTCGTCAGAGCACATTCCATTGAAGTATTTGTAAAACAAACACAGATGCAACATCACGGCGATGGGGCGATGGGGCGAGGGGGGGGGCTGTAGTTTGGTAAAAAGTGTGGGACTTATTAGATTAGATGCCTCTTTTTTGGACCCTGTCTAAGAGAGAGAGAGAGAGAGAGAGAGAGAGAGAGAGAGAGAGAGAGAGAGAGAGACTAGTGGTTGGTGCACCAGCCCAGATGTGGCAACAATAATCCATGCATGGGCGAATGATGGTTTCATAGAGATATCGGATACTGGCAGGTATGAGAAGTTTTCTAGCCCAGTAGAGGGAGCCAACCTTCTTTGCAGCAGACTTGGCAGTATCTGCTATGCATTTGTTCTATTTATTTTACGAGTTGAAGATAGACTCGCATTATTCTTTGTACCATTTTTATCCGAGATTCTTCACTCTTTCTCAATCCCGAAACGAGATTAATTATTCAAAAAAAATAAAAACATTGGCAAAAGATCTCTTAATATGATGCTTAAGTAAGACCAAAGTAGCACGGCGGTGTGGTTAGAGGCACGGACTGTGGGCTATGCATGATGGGTTCAAATTCTGTCGGGGTTACTGCATCACTTTCACTAATACCCTTGGAAAAGTATCAATCCATATATCCTTCCTTCAATTATGGATTAGATAGTAGGGTAGACTAGACTCTCAAGTCTTGGTTGTGCAACTAATCTAGGAGAAGGAAAAATCTGAAATAACACCAGTCTTTCTCTGCTTTTCCCAGCATTGCTTCCAGTTGTCCTGGACTTCCTGCCACTGGACTCGAGCAATGCCGGTTCAAGAGAGGTGCAGTTGGTGATTGTGCAACCCTTGCTTTACTGTAGACTACCAAGACTGAAAGAAGACCTTTCTTTAAATAAGGTCGCAACAACCTTACATAGAAGGTTGACGAAAACTTTGGTTATTGATAAATCTGTTTAGAATGAGGTACAGGCTTTACGTGAATAGTGACAGGAGGAAGTTTTTAATTCGGCCATTTTCTCGAGCGCTCGAGAAAATGGCCGAATTAAAAACTATCGGTGAAGTACTATACGGATTGCCACCTGAAACCAGAAAGATGGCTCGACGGTTTGAGAACCTCACGAGGAAAATATACAAACGCGAAAGTTCCGTGATGTTCAACAATGCTTGCTTAGATAATGACTTGCTGCCTAAATATACATATATATATATATATATATATATATATATATATATATATATATATATATATATATATATATATATTGTGTTAGAGTGAAATAAATTCCAGAAGGAAATCCGGGTATGAGAGCTCAATGTAATAAACAGAGCAAGATTAAAATAAAGTAAAGTAACATGGAATCACATAATCACGGTGATTATGTGATTACGTGTTATTTTACTTTATTTTATATATATATTTTTATGTATATATTATTATTGTTTCATGCATCCACATAAAATGTTATCAGGAGATATAATTTTTATGTATCAATTTTCAGTATTTACTTCAACAGTGCTCGATACGATATGAAAATATATTTATGGCAATTAAGCTATACATCCCCGGAGGGAATCGTCAGGCTAAAATGCATGGAGTAAGTTTTGCCGGGATAAGTCATCTTTTAGAAAACAGAACAATAGAATAGGAAATACGAAGTAAAATCAACCGAACCTTTGTTTATGAGAAGCCCAACGATTGGCTAAAAGAACAACAAACAATCTGATTGGTTAACTAGCTAAACGTGTATATAAAAACACCCGGCAAAACTTACTCCTCCGGGGATGAAGCGCAGAAGCTTCTGTGTAGCTTAATTGCCATAAATATATTTTCATAACTTACTATATATATATATATATATATATATATATATGAAGCGCCCTTGTCATTCCTTACGTTTCATGGGTCGGTTAAAATGATTACTAATAATAATAGTAAAAGCAAAACAACCGATAGAATTGTACCAAATTTTGCATGACGATCTCTAGGGATGCCGGGTGTAATAACGTTAGAAATAGGATCTAGACTAAAAGTCGCAAACAGTCGGTATATATATATATATATATATATAGATTTGAGCATGTTGTTTTGCTGAAACTTGGCTATTTTATAATTATTGTTTAACTTATTAGCTTATCATTTCTTTAAAAAAAAACACCAAAAAAAAACCACCAAAGATCCCCAATCCACTTAAATAAATCTAAAATAATTTGTAGAGGTCTCAGCTATATACAGACATGGTCTGAAGAATACAAAGCGAAAAAATGCCAATCACCATGCGCTGTTGATTACATGTCTATAAACTTAGATGCATATAGGCTCTATTACTAATATTGAGCACTCTCCCTTATAAAGGAAGCAATATATATTTATTATTTATTAATGTATAGTTTTTCTTTATCATGCTGTAAATATTTTGCTAATGCTCTTCCTTCGTCTTTTTGTTCAGCGTTTAGTTGTAACAGGATACGAGGAGTAAAATAAGGTAGATCCCTAAAGATCCCTAAAGATTCCTAAAGATCCCTAAAGATCTCTAAAGATCTCGACTCTCTGAGGACAACATTTGCTTTCTCATCGACTCTTTGCACTAAACGGGGAAGATCATGAATCAAGATTATTTCTGTTTCTTGTTGCCACACGGGACCATGGGGAGCAGGTAATCTCTGGATATTTACTTACAGACACGCTACTTTCGGGTGCGATCGGATTGTAGGGGAGGGGGAAGGACCCTTCATTAAACAAAAACATTGCGGCGTCAGACTTTATTTTCCTCAGAGACAATGCAAATAGGTAACCTAACCCTAACGCCGCCAGACATCGTTTCGTTTATGATGTCTTCTATCTTTCGCTTTCTTTCACTTTATTTTCTCCTCTAACACATGACCTTGCTTGACCAATCAAATCGTTTGGTTTCTCTCAGACTTGTTAGAAGCAGCAGCGGCAGTGAATGTTGTTTTAACGTATCGACTCTCGACTGTACTAAATCTTCAATCAGCAGTTTCTTTCAGCCAACCAGAGAAGCGAGCACATTCACTTCCAAATCTTGCGCGTATTATAAAAACCCAAACATAGCATTTTTCTTTTCTCTTTTCCGGTATTTATCTTTTACAGACAACGCACGTGGCTACATCATTCAAAGCTAACCTCAGCCCCTGGTCGAAGACCCTCGACAGATGCAACGACAGACTTTCACAAACTGCAAAACACAGTGCCAACATATACACACAGCTAACTAAACTCTCCCATACACAGTCCATACATACACTCTCTCACTGGCAAAACAGGTACACTAATATACACACATATCTTCATGCCTATCCCATGTATACACATATAAACGCACACGGTGCCAACCGAAATGAACAGGTCTACTCGATTTCTCCTTACAGATAAAACACCTTCTTTCACCCGGAATGCTCCTTGGACTCTTTGAACTCTTAACATTTACCTAACTTTAGTTTTGGCTCCCATAAAAATTGTCTATACCATATTGATATATTTTCGTCTATTTCAAATTCAATATACGAATAGATACTTTAAGACGTCAATGTGTGTCACTAAAACAAAGCAAAAAAAAAACGCTCGTTATAATTTGTGACGCCCAACGTGATGTCTTTTTATCTTTTGCTTTCTTTCACCTGATCAACCAGAGCCTTTGGTGTTTCTCAGATTTTCCTTTCAACTTGCAATTTTCTTTTTACCTTTTTTTAAAAATTAATTTACTCATGAGTCACTACTTATCATGGCTAAAAGCAACTGGAGGATAAGGATCAATAAGATGTATAGATTATCAGTTGAATGATGAAGAATATTATGAGAGGATTGAAAATAATGAATGGAATAGACAAAATTTGATGATGGTCTATAAGAAGTGTTTATTGACATTGGATTTGAAGATGACCATGTTGTATCCCTCGGGAAAGCAACCTTGTGGTACAGTGTTCCATAAATGGAACGTTCTTCGAAAGGAACTCCATTAATAGAAATTCTGTTTGATGGATGGAAGAAGAAAGAAAAGTTATTTTCAGTTGTGGTAAGATGAGTTCTTACTGTGAAAGTTTTACAAGGAGGAATCAAAGATTGAAGCTCAGTCGAGCATTTTCCATGAAAATAATGATAGAGTAGAGAAAGACTAGCAACATCTCTTCTGTGACAAAGGGGTGTAGAGATCATCCCCACTAGATGGCGATTTTGAACTCTGACAAGGCAAGAAAGAGTGCTCTAAGTGGGGCCTCCACATATGTGGCAACACTACTCCATGGACGTATCTGATTCTTATATAGGTAAGGGATTGCATTAGAAAACATAATGATCCAACCAATTTCTCAGCAACTTTAACAACAGATTGAATATAAATTCTATTTTAAGTCTAGAGTAAAAATCAGTCTTATGAGCTTATCCAAACAAGGGACTTCCCCAAGAAGAGAGACATTCATTTCAACTGGAGAAAAACAAAGATTTGAACAGTGGTGATGAAATTATTGCGCAAATGGACAGTCCTTCGTGTGATCGTCTCAGTGGTTTCATCTGGACCCCCGTTACCCTGTTTACGTTAAATGTAGTTCGCCGAATCCATAACAAGGATAAATTTTATAAGAAATTTCTTTTACCATGTTTCGTTCGACTGAGTGTATGTGTGAAATATCTCTTTCCTCAATTTTTGCAGTGTCATGTTATTATTCATTGACATTCTTCAGTGATATTTTGTATGGTCAGCTTTGAATCTTGTTCCAGTGTGAACATGTTGTATGCGCATTGTTCGTGCATTCACTGCACTGGGCGTAATCATCCCACACATTGTGCCGGTCCAAAGATGTTGTTTGATCTCACTCAGTGCTGTAACAAATACTCTCATGCCAAGTTAAAACCTTGAGTCCAATTCATGAACAAGTAACAAATTTATTTGCTGAATGTTAATGGCAGAGTTGCAAAATGAGATCTCTATATCCCGGCGAGGTGGAAACAAGTCACCCACAGTCCTTTGGCTAAGAGACCCAGATAGGCCATCCTGCCTCCACGAGCCTCAAGCTTCAGCTGTTCGTCGCCAGCTATCCCAGCAGACCCCAAACTTCCTGTCATACCCTGTGGGCCAGCTCTAGCCCCTCCCACCTATTTCTTCCTGTTGATCCGGTCTTTTCACTGGTCATTGGTTGGTCACCCAAGCACTTAGCCACTTAAGATCTCAACCTGAGATAACTGTCAGACAAAGAATTATCATGGCGACAATCTATGAACATCCCAGCATGAGTCCCTCTGGAGTGGCCAAAAACAAAACCAAAGGCATTTTCACTTTCTTCCGTGCCCCCCCCCCCCCTCCCTTTCCTCCGGTCCAAGCATCTGACATTTACAAGGTCCGCCATTCATATACATTACTAAAGAAAATGCACACTAGTTTTTTTTAATAATAAATGTGATCTTATTTCAGTGTCTTTTGGAGACGAAAGACCTTGAAAAAATATGAGACATTTGAACATATTTAGAGTGAGTGACCGGATCTGGGTCGCCATCTTGTTTTTGTAGTTGTGTTGAATACCGGCTTTCTATAGGGTAGGATGAGAGTTTCACTCAAACTCGGTATTATGTTCTTTATTCTCGTTAGTTGATTTACTCTTCTTCTACTAATCATAAATGCATAAATAATAATAATAATAATAATAATAATAATAATAATAATAATAATAATAATAATAATAATAATTATTATTATTATTATTATTATTTATTTATGCATTTACATTAATGATTACATACTTTTTTTTTTATTGCTTCCCAACTTTTATAATTAAAGTCATTTGGAAAAAAACAGTTGACACTTTGTTTACAAACAATATTCTTACTTCAAGTTAGCTGCTGCTGATTTGTTGTTGTTGAGCGAACTGGACTTCTGCACACGAAGATCATGCTTCAGGATTGTATGATCTGTATAAAATCCTCACCATCGGCCAAAGCTATTCGTTAGACCTGCAAAACTCTAGGTTCACCCCCAACACCGAGAGCAGCCATGGCCCAGCGGTTAATTACCAAGTTGGGGAAGGTTTGACCTGGAACACACAAAGGAATGGCAGTAACACATGCGCAGTAGCAACGTTATTATCGTCAGTCTATGTATTTACGGTTCTGATACTTCCTTGCTTGACACATGCAAAAGAAGAGACGACCAGAGGACAACGGATCCTGATTTGGATTCCACCTGGATTTTTAATATTAGCTTAGTTGCAGCCCTAATACTGCAGACCTGTCCACCATGAGTGACCCGGCCAGGAAACAGAGTTTCAGATGGCACAGCTCTGACACTACCACATTTCCACCGTCCCTACCAATATGAGGAAGATTTAGATTTTAGGAGGGAGCTGCTGCTGATGTTCAATATGATGTCATTTGGTAAATAGATATACATAACAAACAAACATATTTTGCCACCACAAATTACACATACATATTTAAGTAGAGAATTTACTCTACTTACACAAAAGTATATATTTTGTAAACTTTGTGAAACAAAACTAAACTCATGTTTCCTCCACAAATAGGCCGCCAGATGTTGTCTGCGAACACTGTCGTTTTTGCTCTATCTGTGTCTGATCGTAAACATGAGACATCCACATTTATTACATCAGAGTTGCTGCATAATTACAAGTTCTATTATAAGAACGAACATGTGTGAATCTACAACAAAATCGTATCAAAGCGACAACATCTTTTTTACAGTTCACAGGTTTATTAATGTTATATCTCCCTTGTCAAGATCTTGTAAAACCGTACTTGTTAATTGGCCTACATTAAAAGATTCCCTACTTACCCACTCCTAAGCTGGCTTTTGGGAGAGAGGGAAGATCAACATGAGCCCTAATACATGCCTACTTCTTACTCTCGCTGCTGACAAAAGGACTGACTATTATTTTTCCAACCCTCGCCACGATGCCATTCACGAGATCTCGTCTTCACCTTTCTAATTATACAGCAATAGGACTTCCCAGTGTCCATTCTCCCTTTTCTCAAGGTTGCCTATGAGGAAGAGCATTTTCTAACAGGCACTTGTTTGTTTTTTGCCTCTCGTCAACTGACTAACTTGATTGTTGACTGTTTCAAAATGTCTCTCTTTTCTAACACATAATCTTTTTTAACCAATCAGAGCCTTTGTTATTTATCAGACCTCATTCACTGTCCAACACAAACAGCCAAGAAGAACACAAAGGACAACATTTAGAGAATGAAAGGGAACTGAAAAATACACAGTTATGATTGGTTGACCAAGATCATGTGATGTTAGAGAGGGATACTTTTGAAATAGTTAACTTAAAGCTGTTTACCGGGAGACACAAAGCTAGACTATAAGAGTCATATGGATCTTGGTGTCCTCATGACCACCTGAATAAGACATATTGGAAGTCATAAGGCACTCACACATTGGTCAGTGTGGTTGTGGTTGCTTGTTCCTTTAAGGGTTGCGTAGATTAGCCAAAAGGTAACCCCAATCACTGTTCCTTTAGGGATCACATGAGTTAGCCTATATTAACTCAGACACTTAGGGCTCCCACATCTTTTTTCCCCTTTTCACTACTATAGTTGATGTTGGTACACTGCTTTACGACACAAGCTCCAGATAGCTGTCGCAAGCAAAGCCTTCTTCCTACTACTAAAAGAGCTAACAACTGCATGAGATTTGAAGTGAGCGTACTTCTTAAGTTCCGCGAATGCACATATTCGCAAACCCTAATTTTCTATATTTATTGTCAGTCCTTCCTGTTGCAGCTCATATAATCAAAAAGTAGAGTTTATATACTAATGACATTACCTCCTATGCAAATTGACTGCCAGAGCCATCTAACTTCATAAACTCCAAACAACCAATCTGCAAAGAGGAGATTATTCAAATAACAGCTATTGATTGTCGGAGCTATCTAGCTTTAGAAACTCACGTGAGGAAACTTGTAGAAATCTAAATGCTTAAGGCTTTCTCCCTCTCTTTTTTCCATTTTCACTATTGCAATTAATTGCTTTACAACACAAGCCCCAGATGGCTGTCGCAAAGCCTTCCCCCTTACGACCGAAGCCTGAAACATGCGCACCTGTTAACAGAACATGCGATCACGTCAAATAAGCTCTGCAGATGCACAAGTTCGCAAAACCTCTTTCTGTATATGACACGTTTCAAGACTCCAAGCATAGTTTTGGGACACAATTGCCATTTTAGGTCAATTTTCAAAACAGATAATGTATAAGTGTTATACCATTTTTCTAAACCAAAATTTCACGAGGAATCCAATAAAACAAAAACGAATACAAAATTTTGATGGGAAACCATGTTTTCAAGCAATTCTTTCATGACGGCCGGAATCGCACTTCCCGTTTTTTTGTCCCAAGGACCGTATCCTGCAGATTGCGAAACTATTTAAGAAAATTACTCAAAACCTATCAATCATAAGTGTTAGGCCATCTTTCTTAACCAGAATTTTGTGAGGAATCCAAAAATCCCTTCTTTCGCCCTCTCTTTTTTTCAAAAACCATAGTTGTTACTAGAGAGGGTCGCTGTGTGAATTATTCTGAAAAAAGAAAAAGTATTAATCAGAATGACATAGCCATCATGACTATTTACATATTTACATACAGTTAAAAGGACTACGTTTTTAGGTCAGAACTGTTTCTCCTCACTACCGATACAACACACATACAAGTGAAGATCTCACACAACTTCCTTCATGTTAAGGGGAGGATTTTTCACACCTGCTCCACGTGAAAACCTTCTTTTCAGTTCACCCATAACACTTGAATAATTCATGAGGGTATTCCTTGACTTCAAACAATACGATGGAGCTGTGAAGTGTTACTTCTATACATCCAACCTATACTGCCTACCATGACATATAAATCCTTCACAAGGGAAACCCTCAAAGCAAAAATGAAGGGTGAGTCACTTAGTTTTCAACCCTGTTGGAGGGAATAGTTGTGGAAACCTATCAGAAGTGATATGACCACTTTGTTAGCACATAATTTGGTATCAACTGTGAAAAATACTGCTGGGGGACAAATTTGGAGAAAAAAAATATTACTGTAAAAAAAAATGTACGTCTTCAATTTGGCCAAAATCAAAAATTCCTGATATACAAGTTATTCAGATTGATATTTGTGACAAGTTGTATAGAAGGGATTTTTGATTTTTCGAAAATTGAAGGCAGGTTTTTTTTTTTACAGAAAAAATTATTTTCGGCTTCACTTTTCACCCGGTCAAACAAAACGTGCAATATTTTGGGAACCGCTAGCCGGTTGCTGCTGTTCTAAAGCTTAAATGAAAGCTAACTGATCAAGGTTACTGAGAAATGACCATAGGGACAGTGTTTGCTTCGTTTGTCATCATTTTAGAGGGATCTTTGCCAAAAAGACGCATTTTTTGACCAAAATCGGGAAAAAATTGTCACAGCCTGTAATTGAGGAGAATGGGTAAAATTCGAAGAGAGTTCTATGAGCAGCGTTTTTTTTTTGCACAAATGCAATTTTATACTATTGTTGAACGAAAATGATTATTTACTTCCCTTAGTTTCATGTCTAAAAGTGATTTTTGGCTCTTCTTTGTGGTGAGGTAACAAAAATTGTCACTAAAATATCTCCATTTTAGGCCTTTTTTTCAGTTATATCGTTTTTTTCCGGTTGAAAACAGGTATATTAACCATATAAACCTATGATTTTCTGAAAGACAATTTAGTTTTGCCTCACATATCACAAGAATAGCTTTGTAGATCATTGTGTGACTGATCAGTGATTTTTGACTTCAATTGTCCCAAAACTATGCTTGGAGACTTAAAACGGGTCATATTTACCTTTGACGACGAAGTTATTGAGGTTGTTCAGAAGTTGTGTTACATTGGTAATACCATTGGAGCACAGGGTGGAGCAGGTGCTAGTGTGATAGCAAGAATTATGAGTGGATGGAGTAAGTTCAGGGAACTTTTGTCATTACTAACCAGCAGAGCATTACCACTGTCGATCAAGAGAAGAGTTTACCAGGCTTATGTACTCAGTGTGATGATGTATGGAAATAAAATCTGGCCGGTGATGGTTGAGGACATGCGTCGCATGGAGAGAAATGATATGACAATGATACGATAGATGGGTGATGTGAGTCTTAAAGACAGGCTCAGATCTGATGAGCTCAGAGGAAGATTAAATTTGGACAGTATGGGGAGATGCCTGCAGAACAGGAGGCTTCGATGGTATGGCCACATTGAAAGAATGGGTGAGAGTTCTTGGGTTAGTAGATGTAGAACAGTTAAGGTAGCAGGGTCAGCCCACAGGTGAAGTCGAAGGAAAACATGGGCGGAAGTGATAAGGATAGACTTGAGAGAATAATGATGATGATGATGATGATGATGATGATGATGATGATGATGATGATGATGATGATGATGATGATGGTGATATCATTCTTTATTACTTGCCTAAATAAAATTGTTCAATATACATGGTTGTTGTTCCTTTTCTTTGAAAGCTGTCGCTCCAATTCAACTTTCAGCTTATCTTGGGCACATTTCCTTCTTTCTCTTGTACCAGAATTGAACTTTCTTTTTAGGATAAATATCTCCGCAGAAAATAGATAATGTCTCAGAAACTTACAAAACAATTAACTAATAAATTAATAAATTACACATTCTACAGCATTTGTAATCTTCAATTCATGTATACGGCCCAGCCAAAACGAAGACAAAATATAAGATGTCAAACCAAACATCGTCCACACGTGGGAATTCCGATAAGGCCACTAAGACAATAAAAAAGAGTGTCCAAAAGCTATTGCAGTTAAAGATCTCCACTTTTCCAAGCTGCATTGGAATATATTCATACAAAAAGATATATCCCGCTTTATAATAAAGACCAATGTGTATTTATATTTATATGTAATAAATGTACTTCCCTTTCATCACACAAGTAAACACCGCACTGGACGAAACCATTTTAAGTCTTTAATGTAATGCACAAAATAGCAAGTCAGACAACCCCCGCCGTCTGAAATGGATACGGAAAGAAATCCTCACTCTATTTCTATAGTGAGACGGTTTCTTTCTTTTTTCCTTTCTTCTTTCTATACAGATTGATTCGTTTTTTACTTTTTTCTCTTTTTTAAAAACTTTCCAGTTACAGAAGTTATTTTAGTGTAAACACTGGCGAAGCATGATTTTTTTTCTCTAATTTTTAACGGCGGGTATACATCCGTGTTTATATAATCAGTGTTTTACATGTTGATATTTTCTGAGCGCCCATGCAAGTGTTGTTGATTGATACGACGTCTGACTAGAAACTGGAAACCGAATTGAAATCCTCTGGAAGAAACCGGATATAATATGTGTAGCCTGCTTTGTAGCGAGCAAACTTTTGAAGTATTCGACTGTTGACACGCGTACCAGTGTACTATATCCACCTGTATGTAAGAATAGACATCTAGGTTAACATTCTAGATGCGTATAATACAGTGTTCCTTCTCTTTTTGGCCCAACCTTACACAACTTGCAATTAAACTTCATTGAGAATTTTTGGAGATATTATAAGAAATAAACAAGCAAACATGGGCAAGTTCATAACGTGTGAATGAAATTGGATACCAACTGGTTTGGTAAGATTACTACCTTCGTTTCTCTTCTTTTTTTTGTCCTTTTCTTTCTTTCGTTCTTTTCGTCACGTACGAAAGAAAGCAACACACAAAAAAGGACGATGGAAAAGTACTAAAGCGGTTTAGTGCAGTTTGACTAGATTTGAAATTAAAATATTTGAATTTTGATTCATGAACCAATCAGAGGACGATCAAATCCCAGGAATAAAATGGTGTTTTTGAGCCGATCACATGATCAAAACAGGTTAATAAAAGCAGCGTCGATTGATGGACAGACAGAAGGATTTTGACGGACAAATGATTGCAGTCGTTTGGATAGAACGGATCATCACTATCATCCAGTCTTCAGAGTCAGCTCAACCGCCCAAATCAAATAAACAACTACAGCACGAACAAAAATGAGGAAGATTTTTCTGAAATAAATGAAAAGCAAATCGATTTCATTTCTTAATAAATACAGTTTTTTTTTGAGTATTTTAAAGATTTTTTAAAGGGCATAATATGGGAACATTATCCCATTTAAAAATGCAAATATTTCAGATTTGCATTAAATTGGATCCGTAGTAATTAGAGACCAATTAAGCAAGATTCCCTGAATTTCAATTTCTTCTTGTGACCTCTTAAGTTTAGGCCTTACATTTTCTAAAATCAAAATCATGTAATGGATTTTGATCAAAATTAGAATAAGGATTATTGAGGCTATCTTCTTTCCCCTAAACAAAACTGACCAAGCTAGTAGTAACCTGACAATCGACAAGCAGATACGTGATAATTATTATAAGTATGGCATTTAAACAGATACAAAACCCCAGTCAATTTAATTTTGATTATAAGTTGTATTATTATGTTGTAGTGGAAACGGCAATATCAAAGTTGCTTGACTGAGCTCTAATCTATGGTTCTCCCATGTAAAACATTTACAACAAGAACTCGTCTAGCTACAACCACTGTAAATAATTTTCCTTCTGTGTATCTAAAACTAAACGGAACTTCCATGAGCAAAGTTTCTTTCCAAGAACTAGCCATCTGTGGAACACAATACCACAGGGTTTCTTCCTAGTTGACTATGGCATGGTCATTTTCAAGTCCAATGTAAACAAATTCTTGTTGAGCCATCCTCTTAAATAATCTAATTTCTGGCCAGTTTCAACCATTTTTACCAATCCTTACGTTCTTGTTTGACTGTCCCCTGACAAACTCATTAACTCTTATCCTCGAGTGGCATATGGGTCTTGATAAGTGATGACTCGTTAGTACATAAAAAAAGACAATTCACACAAATAATAATTAATATTTATTTAATTAACAAGCTTGATTTAAAAAGAGTCTCTGTAATGAAGAGAGAAAAGTCCGTATTTGTAAGTAAAATCTGAAACAAAAGATTCATTTTTTTTTACAGCAGGAGTCGCCATTGTGCATCTGCGTAGTTCGCCTGCGAGCAGTTTAGTAGTAACTGTGGGCTGTGCAGCTTGCTATGGGAACGACGGACAAGAGTTTGTGTGGAAGTTTTAGTCTAACTAACTGACTGTCTGTTGGCTCGTTGCTTATATAACCGGTAACTGGCTCCCAGTGCAACTTTTAAATTTAATGTCGGTGTATCATTCTGGACTTCTGATTGGTTGAAATCCAATTTCAGTAACCAATCAAAATTAAGTATTTTACAAAAACTATTTTTCTGCTGCTGCTACTGCAGGAACAAGAGTCCACAACGTAATACCAAAATACATATGTATTTACTTCCATTCTTGTTTGGTGTATTTATATTGAATGTCTATGCTATTCATTTTATTTCAATACTAGCCAAAACTTACCCGCTCTCTAGGCAGCAATTAATCAAGCAGTAGCCTTCTTTACAGAAAAACAAAGAAACAATTTTCATTTTACACTTTGGTAATTTGGTTAAAAAATAACAAGAAGAGGATTGTCATAGTGTTATTTGATATATTCCAATGTTGAGGAAATTTACTGTGTATGAAAATAGTCAGATTTTTCTTAATTAGAAAAAAAGAAAAAAAAGAAATTATTTGATATTGTCTTTTCGATATACAAAATCAAGGGATTTGATTTTGTATAAGCATAAAAATTAAAATGAATTCTCCATTAAAAACTGGTTCTATAATGAAAGGAATTAACGAAAAAGCGGAATGTTAATTGATCAAATAAAATAATTGTATATTCCTGATTAATTGTAAATTTATTATTAAAGACAGAAAAATAAAAACCTGTCCAGTGATGGTTGAGGACATGCGTTGCATGGAGAGAAATGATATCAGAATAATACGATGGATTTGTAATGTGAGTGTTAAAGACATGCTTAGTTTTGATGAGCTAAGAGGAAGATTAAATCTGGACAGTATAGGGAGATGTGTGCAGAAAAGGGTACTTCGATGGTATGACCACGTTGAAAGAATGGATGAGAGTTCTTGGGTTAGTAGATGTAGAAAAGTTAAGGCAGCATTCCAGTTCAGAGGCAAGGGCCAAAGTCAGAAGTGATAAAAATGGACTTGAGAGAAACAGAGATCCATAAAGACCTGGCTAGAGATAGGTTAGTTTGGAAGTCACTTTCTTAAAACCGTCCAACGCATGCGAGCAGGTAAAGCGGACATTAAACCGATGATGATGATGATGATGATGATGATGATGATGATGATGATGATGATGATGATGATGATGATGGTCCCAATGTATTTAAAAAATAACTTTTTATAGCTTTTATTTTTTGATCCAATAATTTGGTTGTTCATTGAAATTCGTTTTTTACTATTCCAAAATTTTAGTTATATGGTGAGATATTTCAACGGCCCCTATTCTACAATTGCACCCAAATCTATAGCTCTCCCCCCCCCCGATGACATGTAGTGAGGTTCACCTTGGCATCATTCTGGAAACCTAGGGACTGACTTGAACCATCAGACCCTTCTTTGTTGGAATGAGGTATGGCCTGGCTCGGTCCTAAGAGGTGCACTCTCTCAGGCATTACCTCCTCCTTCGGGACTGGGGGATTGGTTATTACCGATCACCTGAAGCGCCCATACCGGGGAATACTGATAAGTCCGTGCGTGACTATTTTTGTACCCGACCAAGAGTGTAGATCTTCCTTGATAAAATTAGAATCAACAATCATCAAAAACTCAGCATTCAAATCTATCCATAATGGCTCGGCCATATTTGGCAATTAATTCCACAAAACATTACAATGACTAATTATCATGATTGATATTGATTACGGCTGATATTGAAATTATTATTATTGCTATTGTAACTCACTAGGAGTTCTTACACTGGTCGGCATTAATCACAGTAATCGGTGGTGTTCTCTGAAGTTTGAGTGGCAACAATCCTCTCCAGATTTCCAGTACTCTCCACCTCTTTCGATAATCATTGCAAATTATTTTGTGTTATCGCAACAGCCGCTTACGATTGATTTCCCGCTGGCAACGACCATTGGTTATCTGAGATTTGAGTGGCAATAATCTTCCACAAAGTCCCAGTACTATCCACAGCCTTTCAGTGGAGATCTGGTTAGTACTCTCCCTCCTCGGTCTTTCCATCCTACTTCACAGTCATTTGTGTGGTATCAGCCGAGTCTGGTGCCATCACAGAATGTGTTGTTTTTTTTGGGGGGGGAGGGGGAGGGTAGTTTATGATATCTCTTGCTCGTTCAGTTCCCTTTTGTTTGCGGTTAGGTGTCCTTCGGCGAATCTGAGGTTTGTGATGGTTCGTCCACCAATGCTGACTGTGCCCACGACCTCAGATTCGCCGATGACATTGATGGACTTGCCGGAAATCAAACAGAACTTTCTAATCTAGTGAGCCGCCTCGACAGAACATCCACGAGGTACGGAATGGAGATCAATGCTGAAAAAACGAAGCTGATGACGAATAGTGGGCAACCATTATCAACAACGATAACAGCCAACGGCCAAGAACTGGAAACCGTAAACCAGTTCAAATACCTTGGAGCTATACTCAGCAACAAAGGATCCAAGACTGAAATCCTGGCAAGAGCAGCACAAACGGCAGCAGCACTTGCAAAACTGAAATCAATCTGGAAAGACGGAAACATTAGTCTCCGTTGCAAACTGAAGCTGCTGCATACACTAGTATTATCCATCTTTTTGTATGCATGCGAGTCATGGACCTTGACAGCAGAGCTCCAAAGAAAAATCCAAACGGTAGAAATGAGATGCTACAGAAGAGTGCTTGGCATCTCGTACTCAGACCGTGTCACAAACGAAGAAGTTTGCGCGCTCATCAACGCAAATCTGAACAACTACGAAGATTTGCTGACAACTGTAAGAAAAAGAAAGCTTGGATGGTATGGTCACGTGACAAGGGGCAGTGGTCTCTCCAAAACCATCCTGCAGGGAGCAGTGCAAGGCAAGAGAAAGAGAGGTAGACAACACAAAAGATGGACAGACAACATCAAAGAGTGGACGGGCTACAACTTCGCTACAACCCAGTCCATTGCCCATGACCGTCAGAAGTGGAGACAGCTGGTGTGGAGTTCATTGGTGCAGCGCCCCTACGACCCAGGAGGAGGTTAAGGGACCAAGTCAAGTCAAGTCAAGTCAAGTCAAGGTGTTCTTATTATTTATTTATTTTTATTGCCTTTGCGCCTTCCACGTGGCTGGTCAGCGTTTGTAGTTGAATTCTTGAAAAAAATTTTTAATGCTGCGTAAGACGTTTTCATCTATATGCTCTTTTTCTTTGTTAACAATAAAATAAAAAATTATTAAAAATAAAGGAGAAAAAAATGGTTGACATGCATATTTGTTCATGTGTAATGTAAAAAGAAAAATGTTAACAATACTAACAGTTTACAACTTTTTTTTCAAAGTTCGCTCATAAATGTTTTTATCAGCATACGACAAATTTTAATTGAAAAAGTTCTTTTTAAACACAGTTACTTGGAAAGTTGAGCAAATATCTGGTCACCGGCTTTCTTCTTCTTTTTTTTTCCAGTAATAAATTTTCAAATATTACTTGTGATTTTGAAAATAAAATAATTTTTATCTCCTAACATTAAGTTAAGAGATAAAAAAATATTTATTTATTATACTAATATTAATATTTTAAATAATTATTACTCCTCCTTTTCCTTTGAATATTAAAATGTGAATATCTGGGCTGCAAATCTTAAAGTAAAAATACGATGACTTCACTTTTACTTTATTTGTTTATACTTCGGATAAACAACTATTTAATTCAATAAATCTTTTAAATACTTAGTTGTTTTGAATAAATAGAAAATATCCTGGATTCTTCTCCGATATTTTCAATAAATCTTTTGAATAATTGTCGTTTTTAATAAATAGAAAATATTCTGGATCCTTCTCCGATATTTTCAATAAATCTTTTGAATAATTGTCGTTTTTAATAAATAGAAAATATTCTGGATTCTTCTCCGATATTTTCAATAAATCTGGTTAATTCGGATTCAGTTTTCCAAATGTAATAATCTAGCATTTAAATAATGCCATTTTGTCACAAGTTAAAGCAATAGTTAATATTTGGGATTTCCAAATATAACTTTAAACAATGACTTTCCAGTCATACATATTTTATAATTCTTGGAATTTTTCCAGGAAAATAACTTTAAATTGTCATCAAATTAACAAGAATGTTTGCAGTCCAAAAATTGACTCAATCGATCAATAAATTAAATTCACATCGAAATTAAGAGATAAATACCTCAAATCTATTACGCTTATTTGAAAATGATGTTTGAAATTATTCTCGACATCATAATATCAAGTAGTATTGGAAAGGAGTTAAATAATTTAACGTAAACACAAACTGTATCCACAGAGATGAAAAAATAAGATGTTGATAGTTCGACACCAATTTTCATCTGACAAAATAATCTTTGAAATATTCTATCGTCAAATAAACAATTTACCTTTTTAAAAAAATTGTCACATGACTCAAATAAACCAATCAAATAATGACCCGAAAGCACCCATTTAAAACTGGATAAAATATGTCGTCTGGCCAAAACATTTTAGGCGCGATTAAATAAAAAACTTGAATCCGTTAAAAAACGAATCATACAAACTTATATTTTCACTGGGCATTTTAATTCAAAATGAAATATGCCCATTTAAAAAATAAATTCTAAAATAGTGGGTATATGTTACGACGCTCAGCAGAGGCGCGAACGGGGTCCAAAAAAAGAACGAGAAAGAGTTTAAAAACATAAATTTGCAACAAGTAAAGTTGACTTATGTCTAGAATAGACATTTTTCTACTTACCTATGTAATTTGTTTGTATTTTTACGTAGTATAAATGGCTTTTTATTAGATGTTAAAAAAAAATTTCTTGTTTTTTAAAACATCTAGTTTCTCAAAGAAAAATGCCGGCCAGTCCCTCTATATTATTACGTAGAGCGGCCATTTTGAATTCTTCGAAAACCGTGTGTTGAACTTAAATTTCTAATAAATAGCACTTCAAACGGGTTTAAAATACAAACAAATAGCACATGCAAGTTTGAAACTAACTTTTACAGCTTACAGTTACTTTTATTTGTTGTATATTTGTTTTTTTAGCGTTTTTACTCTGCTGAGTCTCGTAAAAGATGCCCAAAATAGTTTATGTGTGTTGGTTTCTGCATTCGAGGATTTTCCTCAGGATTTCAGCTGTTTTCATCATTGCCATCCGTTGTATAGTCTCGGTGTTTCCTTTGATTACAATTTGTCCTAGTCTTCTTTCCAGTTTTCTCGGGACTGTTTCTAGTGCTCCGACGACGACGACGACGACGACGATGATGATGATGATGATGATGATGATGATGATGATGATGATATAATTCTTTGAAAATGGCTTTGAGTAAATGAGGTATAGTTCGGCTTGGTCTTAGGAGGTGCACCTTCTCAGGCATTACCTCCTCCTTCGGGAATGGGAGATTGGTTTATTACCGATCGCCCGAGCCGATTCTACCAGGGAATTACGACGGGTCCATTCACGGCTATTTTTGTACCTGACCTTTACTGCAGTTGGAAGCAAGTTAATCTCGAGAAGATGTAGTCACATGGTGCGCAGAAAGCTCAGCGTTTCACTTTTTAAATTTCGCGTTCATTGTGACCTGACCCATTTTTGTTGTAACACCGCCCTACCGCCTCCCATACGATAATCCCAGTCGCAATAAACACTTTCCATTTTCCTTTACCCCATCCCCCCTCATTTGTTATATCTCCACCCTCGTGCCGAGGTATCGGCGTTTTCCTTTGTTATTTGCTTTTTTCCCCCTGACAGGAGGGCAACGGTGCATTTACCCAACAAAAGCCTTTGTCGAATATCCTCATTTCCATTTTGAACCGGCTGTTCTGTAAAGCCCGCTGACCAGACGTGCCTTTCTATTTACGACATCCTCGTGACAAGCTTTACAATATTCATTTTCTTTTCCTTTCAGCCGTGTCCTCGAATTTCTATGAAAGGCGTTGTACACCAGCCGGTCTGTCACTCTTCGGTTTGAAATAGTATTTTCGTTAGTCTGTCACGCTGTAACAATACGGTGAGGTGTTCTTCTGCGATTCCCACGGTTATCCGGGCGGCGGCAGCTTGAGTCAGACATGGAAGGAAATGATACAAATGGACTTGAAGAAAAGAGGGATGAATAAAGATCTAGACAGAGATAGGTTCATTTGGAAGTCACTTTCATAAAGCTCCTGGCTTTTCAAATCTTCTTCTTCTTCTTCTTCTTCTTCTTCTTCTTCTTCTTCTTCTTCTTCTTCTTCTTCTTATTATTATTATTATTATTATTATTATTATTATTCTTCTTCTTCTTCTTCTTCTTCTTCTTCTTCTTCTTCTTCTTCTTCTTATTATTATTATTATTATTATTGTTATTATTATTATTATTATTATTATTATTATTATTATTATTGTTATTATTATTATTATTATTATTATTATTATTATTATTGTTATTATTATTATTATTATTATTATTATTATTATTATTATTATTATTCTTATTATTCTTATTATTATTATTATTGTAGATGACATGAAGCAGTTTGCTAAGAAAAAAAGTGTAGTATCTGTTCTGGGTGGCGATTTCATACCCAAATCAGGTAGACAGAGTCTTAGGCATGCTATGGCTGGTGTGGCCTTATTCTATATCCGTCTGGGGTATGGCCCTGTTCAGTTCTAGGAGAAAGGGTTAGTTTATTGCTAATCGTCTGAGGCGCCACCGGGGAATGCTGACGGGGCGTCCCAGGCAATTTTTTGGTCGGCCAGAGTGCTCTCCCTTTAGAGCGCTGGCTTTTCAAATCCCACTTTCCCCACCGTGTGTCTAATCTTCCCACCGTGGGAGGGAGATAAATAAAATCTGTTCTGATACTACACTTCAGCTGTTCTGTCCTCGGTCAGTGAAGGAGAAATACTTCTAGAGGGAGGCGATTTTAATTTTTATCCGAATCCAGGGTGCCCCTTTTTGAGGAGCTGGATTTTCTCCACATTAAAAAGAAACTCTGTGTCTTACTTTGCCCTCGTGGGGAGGCAAGTGCAAAAGGGTCATGCATCAGTATTTCTTTTCTTCTCTTCTTCTCTCAACTTGTAGACTTTTTATTTTCTTTTTTTAACAACAGCTCTTGTAGAGAACACTACAGAGTAATTTACTCCTCTCCAGGAGTTAGGCACAAGGCCAGTTTTTATCCTACTCCCACAAGTAAGATGTGACCCAAGCTCGGGTCGGAAAGTGGGGGTTGAAAAGCCAGCGCCCGAGAGGTGAGCACTCTGACCATCAAAAATTGCCTGGGCAGCCCCGTCGGCATTCCCCGGTAGGGGCGCCTCAAGCAGTAAGCAATTAACTTACTCCTCCCCAAAGAGGGGAGGCAAAGCCTGGGAGGGTGGACCTCCTAGAACTGCACAGGACAATCCCATAGACCAGCGTAAATCAAGCCCCGAAGGCCAAGACAATACCAGTCTATAGGGTGCAGTATCCATCGGAACAGATACTGTCGAGAAAGATACACTACAGATTCATTTAAGATTTAACATTGAATGCCTACTTGACACTTACCTCGAGTGTCTAAGGTCTCTATGTACAGGGGTTTGTCAGGACCACCTGCCACGAGGATACTTCCTCCTACAAGTAAACCCTGACTAAATATTCAACATAACATAAATGTTCGTAGCCCAAATAAGATCCCCTCGGTATGGCTAACCCACACTCGCTTATAAAAGGAATGGTGCACCGTCTCCAAGTGATGTTACCTCTAGTAACGGCACTAAGCTGGATACTCCACCAGACCAGATGAATTCTTATCCTGGAATCCAATAAGGTTAAATGACCACAAGAATAATATACTGTAAAATAGTTAACTGGTTAAGTAGTGAGAGGAAAATTAATATTCTTAACTTCTTTACGAACTCAACGTTTGACAGGTAAAGGAAAACTTTAATGTAATATTCGAATATCTATGTATCTCATATAGAGATCGAGTGTTAGCCCCAGGAAGGGGCCGCTTGATTTCTGAGAACTTCAACAGAACAAAAAAATCCACCTTCCATTTATTTTTTGTCATCTATGGTCACTACAAACATGAAAAGGAGTTTGTCAATGAAAATCAAGGAAAACATTATTTATTAACAAAACATTTATAAAACCATAGTTTTACATAAATATAAAAGTCATTCTTAGTCAGTAAATATTCATTTAATAAAGTTTATACAACTCGTGTTTTTGGTAGAAAAATGTTAAGTGAATAAGAAGACACGAGGGCTAAGGATGTGTATGTCATATTTGTGAGTATAGATATGCGTGTGTGAGTAATATGCGTATGTGAGTAAAAGACAATATGGCACTGTGTAAGCATGCGTTGGTTTACTTTGTTCTGTTAGTGAGTGCTTCTGTTCGTCTTACCTTTTGTCAGTGTGTGTGTAGATGTGCGCGAGGCGAGGTAAGCTTGTACGTGAGTTTTGAAGTATTCTTTTCTTTTCGCCTCTCCCTCGGCAACAGGCACAAGGGGGGGGGAGTTATCGTTCTTGGGTCCTTTGAGGTGCACCGGGTTGAATCTCTCTGGAGAACTGTTTATTTCAACGTCTCTTATAGGTGTTTCTCAGTTCGTGTTGACATAGACTTGTTAAACTTTTGGTTTGAATCAATACTCATCCGTTGGGAAATATGAGTTAACACGTTCCTGTGAACACTCGCTTGCTTTTGGAAGTGAAGAAGAAAGCATATCGAAACACACCTGAGAAAGAAAGAGAGTGTCTATACAAGCCATTCACTTTTTGGCGTTCGTTAGAATCGCATCTCGCTCCACCACACATCTTTGCAATTTTACCCCGACGTTTTCATTCCGATTTCTTAATTCAACAGTATATTGGTATATCTTGCCTTCTTACGATATAATGGCATAACCACCGAGAATTGCCACTTCCGGTTAAGAATGCGTTCAACAGTCAGCAGTGAATTGCGAAAATCAGTTCCCGCTATATTGCGTTCCCGCCAAGGGCTTTGTTAACTATTCTTATTATTGTACAAAAACACATTTTCTTTTGTTTATTAAATTGTTAGGTGAAAATACAGAATAGTTAACAAAGCCCCTCCCCGTGTTAAGAATGGCTTTCTAAATAATAACGTTATTATTTAGAAAGCCATTCTTAACATGAGGAGGGGGGCTTTGTCAAAAATATTTCCTTTGAGTATTTGTAAAAAAGAAAACATGTCAATTATAATGAATATATTTGTATTAAAAATAAAACTCAAAATTTCCAGTGAAAGAAATCGCTTTTCACAATTTCTTATGTGTTGGCATAGATTTTCTTATATGTAAAATACACAGGGAACTGAATTTCGCAGTTCACCGCTGACTGCTGGACACATTCTTAGACGGAAGTGGCAACTCTCAGTCGTTATGCCATTATACCCTTCTTACTGTTTCGTTTTGGTAATCACGTAGTTTCCCGACCCATGTAATTTTATCGGAAAGGCGATATGCAGTAGCTCCAAAATTGTATATATTTTTTAAAGATCATGACATGCTGAGTGTATTGGTGTCAAAACCAATTTACTATTACGTATGAAATGGGCGTAAAAACATGTTTCAAATTAGCCGACACAAAGTGTCTTCAAGGCAAAATGCAAGATGGACGTTTCCTAAGCTAGTTAACCTAAATAGTTGGACCGGAGAATGGTTAAGACGAAACGAAAAGAAGTACTGTCTTATGGTGAGTTATAAAAGAAGTAAAGTATCTCACTTCTCACACAATCCCCTTTACCTTTATAAAAGTCAAATACGTCATAAGATCGAGTACTGCTGCCACATCTGAGGAGGTATCGCTCAGAGAACTTTTTCCTGCCTTGAAAGAGTACAAAACCCGACTTCGAAATCTAGTGAGGGGTCTCCTCTTCTCTTCCCTATAGCCTATTTCTCACAGAAGAGAGGTTGCTAGTCTTTCTCTACTCTATCGTTATCTCCATGGTAGATGCTCGACTGAGCTCCAATCTATTGTTCTTCCTGTAAAACATTCATAATAAAAACTCGTCTAGTTACAACCACTGTAAATAATTTTCCTTTCTTCCTCTGTGTACATAAAACTAAATGGAACTTGCATGAGCAAAGTTTATTTCCAAGAACTACCCGTCTGTGGAACACAATACCATGGGGCTGCTTCCCAGCTGACTACACATGGGCGTTTTCAAGTCCAATGTTGACAAATTCTTGTTGAGCTGTCCTTTTAAATAATCAAATTTCGCTCAGTTTCAACCATCGTTACCAATCCTCCCAAGGTATTGTCTCACCGTCAACTTGACAAACTCATTAACCTTTATCCTCGAGTGGCCTTTGGGCCTTGATAAGCGGTGACTCATTAGTATAAAAAATCATCTCATAATATTCTTCATCATTCAACTGACAATCCATCCATCTCATTAACCCTTATCCTCGAGTGGCCTTTGGGCCTTGATAGGCGGTGACTCATTAGTATAAAAAATCATCTCATAATATTCTTCATCATTCAACTGACAATCCATCCATCTCATTGACCCTTATCCTCGAGTGGCCTTTGGGCCTTGATAGGCGGTGACTCATTAGTATAAAAAATCATCTCATAATATTCTTCATCATTCAACTGACAATCAATCCATCTCATTGACCCTTATCCTCGAGTGGCCTTTGGGCCTTGATAAACGGTGACACATTAGTATAAAAAATCATCTCATAATATTCTTCATCATTCAACTGACAATCCATCCATCTCATTAACCCTTATCCTCGAGTGGCCTTTGGGCCTTGATAAGTGGTGACTCATTAGTATATGAAAAAATAAGAAACCAAAATCCAATTAATGATGTGAATGGCGTGTCTTAAATAATAATATAAGACATACCAACTCATTCGGACCACATCCATTTTCAATCTTCGGGTGGCATAGGTGTCACTGTTAATTTTGATACCGCAACGAAGCCCCCCTCCCCTAGCCCCCAAGTTACCCAGCCGCAGGTAATTTCGCCCCTTTTCTTCCACACTCTTTCTCTCCTCTTTACAACTCGCTAACAACTGCAGTTGTGCACTTTTCAGCCTCTGTCGAAACACGTCATCAACTACTTACCCTCAATATAAGGCAGTTTTTTTTATATACATCTTTGTGGATATCAAGTTACAATCAGTGCAAAACTTGAGGGGGAAATAAGTATGTCCCTTGGCAGAGCTAATTCTTCTCTCTTCCTATAATCTAAGAATGCTTACTTTTTTTTTTCATTCCCACTCAGGTATATCGGAGAGTAAGTTTGCTGGCATTGTGTACATTACATGCATAACACACACACACACACACACACACACACACACACACACACACACACACACACACACATATATATATATATATATATATATATATATATATATATATATATATATATATATATAAATATAAAGCCTTCTCGATATAGATATTAGATAATGGCGACCGTTATCAGTTTGTATGTGATAATATCTCTCAATCAAAAAGAGAAAGAAAAAAATACGATAAAAACATCTCCATTTCCTCTTATTGTTATCAGGTTCTTCTTTATCTTCGTTTTCTTCTTCTATATTATTATTATTATTATTATTATTATTATTATTATTATTATTATTATTATTATTATTATTATTATTATTATTATTATTATTATTATTATTATTATTATCCCCCTTTGCTTCTCCTTTTTATTTATCTTCTTCTAGTAGTAGTAGTTGTTGTTGTTGTTGTTGTAGTAGTCGTAGCCAGACTTCTGTATAGGGCACACGAAAATCGTGCCTCGGGATTCCCTGGTCTGCATGAAGGCATCATCTTTAGTCGCCGATATTCCAAGTTCTTCTTCTTCTTCTTCTTCTTCTTCTTCTTCTTCTTCTTCTTCTTCTTCTTCTTCTTCTTTCCTTTTATCTTAATGATCGACCCGGATTTTACTTTTTATGTACGAATTCCCCTCGGCACGAACGAATAATCGCTGCTGGCTGCTGCTGATTTTTAGGAGCAATTTGTGCCCGTCATTTGGGAACTTGCCAAATTCCGACAGTTACGGAGTTAAATATTTAATCAGTGCTAGTGAGATGCTAAAACACAATGTTGTACAATTGTCGAAGTAAGCTATTTGTAGCAATCGGTAGAAGCCGAAATTGGCAAGTTTGCAAATGACTTGCAAAAACTGTTTGCATAAGTCAGCCACAGCAGCAGTAGCAGCAGTAGCAGCAGCAGCAGCAGAGCCCATGGGAACCCGTTCAGGAAAACTTAAAATCAAACGTAGGAAAATAGTAAGAATTTCTTTTCGTTTCTAATTTATCGCTATGCAAAAATATGTGTAAAAATAAAGTTAAACATGGAAAATTCCATGCAAGATTAATTTAAGCAAGAAGATAGAAATTTCCATTAGAAGTTAAGTTAGAGTTGAAGAGCGGGTGATGGGAATATTTGCTGTAAAAGAATAAAACAGCAGAGACCATATCACCATTGAGTAAGCATAGTTTTGATGTTTATTTGAATTGTTATCCATTATTACAATTACCAGGGAAGAGAGAAAGACGACGGCTACCGTCATCACAATCAGAGAAGAAAGAAGAAAAGAATACGACTGCTACTGTTACCGTTGCCGAGAGACGTCACTATCCAATGGGTCAACTACTTACGTTCAAACATGAGAGACGAACAGCTGTTTCTGTCGACATAAAGAAAACGACGGTCAATCTGTAGGGAGATCGAGGAATTCCCCGTGCAATGTTACAGTTAAAAATTTTTTTAAAATATTAATAAGAATGTCACCGAATAGCATTAAGGAATTAATTTTTAAAATGCGATGTAAAAAAACATTAAGTTTACCTCACAATCAGTTGTTTATTTTGTAGGCTCAGTATATTTAGGAGTTATTTCCCTTGAACTATATTCAAGTTATCTCCACTGAAACACTTCTATTTAGACGCATTAAGAATAACTCACTTCACGGATGCTTTTCCTCTTTCTAGCCTTGGGCTACTAGCTAGTCGAACGTGTCCGGCCTAGCTCTATATTTTTACATACTTTGACGCCATTTCGATAGATCTTGCTTCTAGTCGCAGTTTAGATGAAACTCACAGACAGTCAGCCATCTTAGCATGCTCCTTTTCTACTAGTTTCAGAATTCGTTCTCAGAATAGTTTCTAGATAATAACCCTCGTGCATCTCTCGATGAAGTGTTTTCCCTAGCAATACATGTTTATTTCGATCGTGTTTAGGGACTATTGACGTGGACTCTTTTGTTAGTAACAACGTCTGTTATTTTCATCACTCTTATGTATTATGTTTAATTATGCCCTTCTTACGTTTGTCTTTAATAAAACTTTCTCTGTGAAAAATCAACGTATATATATACACGGCTCATCAACCGTTTCTTTCTTCATCATTATCTTTTTTTTCTTTATATTCTGATCTTGTGTTATCAACACTAATACAACATATTAAACATGGCGGCGCTTGTGTAGGAGAAGGGTCTCCAACTCGTGCGTTGCTACACAAATATAAATATTATAATTTTATACTAGTTTTATTCTAAGGATGTTTTTTTGTGTGTTAAAGAGTGCAACAGGGGTCTGAAAAGAAATCAAACTCGCAACGGAAAATCAATATCTTGAATCATATTAAAGTTATCTCCCCTGAATTATATTGAGAAACAAGAGGATGCACGCTCTTCTGTTATGAATTACAAAAAAAGATTGCTCCACGCATGTGCAAGATTCAAAATTGCTATAGTTGCCCATTATATATACTCAACCATGGCCCCTTTCTATTGGTCACAGATGTAGTTTTCAGATAATATCAAAGTACGTTGTATTTACTTTAACAACGTCCATACATATCTCTATAAATTGTTTGCCTTGGCAATTCATGTCTATTTCGATTCTGTTACGGCATTATTAATGTAAACTTTTTCATTAGCACCTACGTCTGTTATTTCTATCATGTTGTATTATGTCCAACTTACGTTTGTCTTTGTGGGTTGCTTCTACTGACCAAAGAAAAAACGCCAGTCCACAATCATTACTTTTTATTTACTTTTTAATTTCGTTGAACGCTTATATTTTTTTCCGTCTTACGAACGTTTCACAACCCGTAAACAATGACGTGTTTTCTTTAGTCAGTGGAATGCAACCAATCAATATATATACTGTGAAGCCGGAAACTTAACTTCATTGAGCTTGCAATCTGAAACAATTTGGATAATATATTAAGAGATATATACCTTAATAATATATATATATATATATATATATATATATATATATATATATATATATATATATATATATATATATATATGGTACGTCAATGAAAATTAGTAAGACCTGCAAATGGAAGCAAATCGGTATTTTCAGTTGTTCAAAACAAGGAGTAGTTTAGTTAATAAAAACATTTATTTTTCATCTCTTTCTTTCCTTAAACCAGGCTTTTCAAAGATTAAAATCTTATCATCAGAGGAAAAATTATGATTGATAAGTTGACAGGGTGGGACTGTCAAAGTTCCAAATTTGAAAAAGTTTTCTTTTAAAATTAAAAATTAAAGAAATTCAAAAAACTTCTTTAAAAAATGTTTCCAAAAGGTTCAGACGGGCATGGGAATCACCAATAACGAAATCCAAAAAACGTAGGGCTCAGAAATATTGGTAAATCCGGAGGAATCTGCATAAAAATCCAACGACGGCGATTTCACTCAGGTCTGTTGTCCACGGAGAGGAATCAAATAAAAACGGCCATTTCATATATATATGAAGAGAAGCTGAAGAGAGTCCGGCATAGGAGACCAACTATAGGTCCCCTTTGTTTGGATTTGAAACCGACGGTACCGATGTTGTCCTAATCTTATGTAATTACATATATAAATAAATATTACGCTCTTATTTTTGAATTTTTCTTAATAATGGAGCACTTTGCTGGGGTTCTCTCCTACTAATCTTAAACGCACACAAATAGCTAAAAAGGAGCTTCACGAACTGTTTAAGAACTTCGGTCTAAAAATAACGATAGATATTAATAGACAAGTAGTTAATTTCCTGGACCTAACACTTAATCTACATGCCAACACTTACGAGCCTTACCACAAGCCAAACCAATCCCTTTATTATGTCCATAAAGAGTCTAACCACCCTAGATCGATTATTAATTCTATAATACCTAATGTCGCCAATACAATATCTAGAATTTCGTCTAACAAGCAAATATTCCCGGAAAGCTCCCAATAGTATGATGCTGCTTTGGAAATGTCAGGGTATAATTATGGTATCAAATATATAAACGCATTTGAGCAGCTTGGAGGGACAATTACTAAGAGGAAACTGCTGGATTCAGGTCCAATGTCATCACCCACAATACGGCCATGACAGACCGAGCTAGGGGCACTACTAGAACTAATAACACCAATAACAATCTAAATATTAGAGCCCTGGACCAGAACGGTACGATGGATGACCAGAATCAAGTGGATACCATCCGCAAACATTGGAAAAATAGAAGACGGACCTGCGCCTGGTTGAATCCGATTGCAGTAAAAATGTCCAAACAAATATCTCCAAACCTTTTTTATTTTTTATTTTAGAAGACAACTTTAGAGCCCAGCATAGTTATAGCAAACTATTTAATAGCAACCCAATCAGAATCTCATACTCCACTGTACCAAACTTGGGCCAGCAAATAATAGGCTCAAATGCTGCTAAATTCATTAAATCCCCAAAACTCAGTGGCCTCCGAACCGAGGACCTTGAATGTTACTGCAATGATCCAAACTTGTGCCCTTTGAATGGCTCATGAGAGCGTCATTTATAAATGCACAGTAAAGCAGGGACCACATCAGCCCAATGAGGATACTAGCAATGAAACTACTGGTGCGGATATTGGTATCGATGATGACAACGTCCTTGTAAATATCCCTACGACTACTCCTTTAAGACTCCCTTCTAATGAAACCGTATATTTGCACGCTACAGCGAGGCCTATCAAGCATAGAATATCTAGGCACATCTACCGCTTTAGAACTAAAGCTCTTGAAACATGCACAGCCCTTACTTCCCATATTTGTTCTCTTAAGGAAAACAACACCCCATATACTCTTAATTTGAAAATAATTAAACGGGTAAGGTTCTGTAAACCTATGGATAGATTCTGCAAACTGTGTAGGGAGGAATCCCTATTCATTATTACATACAGTGGCCCTTTACTAAACATGAGGGAGGTGGTGTTGTCCCCGTATATGCACAAGATGTGGTACAAGTATAATCACTTTAAGGTTGGTAACCCCTTCATTTTTAATCGATCTGACCCACTACTTCCACCAACCTTGAGTTCTGAGTGTATATACCTTCAAGTAGCTTCCTTTGGCGACTGGGTTCGAAGCCTCTAATTTATTGCTCCCCACCCCTACTGCGTAATCAGCTTCCTCCCTCAAAACCTTTCCCTCTATACATCATCCCATCCCATACTGTTACCTACCTAAGGAATATAATTACCTGTCCGTCCTGAAACTTTATTAAAACTTGTAACTGTAATAGTTACAACCTACCCCGTAACTATGACCATTAGTTAATTTTAGAAATAAGAATCCCTGCTTGATTAAACACCACTTAGATTCATACACCCGTCCATCTTAGACTAACAATGACACTAGAATCCCTTTAATCCCCCCAACTTTAATTAATAGTCATTCTAGTTAGACTGAATATGAGCCCCGGACCCTAAATATAGCCTAATATTACCCCAATTCACTGACATAGGCATTAAACACCAATATTCATGAGGCATACTATTTAATTAGAATGATTATCTACCCCTGTATATAAAGATCAAATGTAAACCCTAATGCCTATTATACATAGCAACCTTTGGCAGATTAGTTAATAGCTGATTATCTTAAATGACATCTAAATTTCTTGGTTAGCATGCCATTTGCTGGAACTATAGTGAGGATCCTTTACTTAATTTCTAGTGATTGAGACTTTTATTCCACACTACCTTCCTAGAGTTTTAGAGCTTTTACCAGTCCTTTCCCCCTATACATAGATTGAAGGTCTGGGTAGTGCGAATATTGACCCCTTCCTCATAGTTAATTAATTGTTATGCTATAGCTGGTTTTAGCTCCATTAAATTAGCAAGCTGTAATGGGATTCACACGACTTTACTAAAAAAAACTTTGGGATTGACTAAAATGGTTGACGGGTCTCCCTTTGATTGTTCTAGTCCTGCATCAGGATCAAAGCCAGAGAGGTTTATTTTTCCTCCTTGACACCGACTCCAGCTAACCGGTGTAAATCACTCGCCTAAGATGTCAACAGCTCTAAATGACGCAGCAGGCCAAACAGATTTTACGGTCGAGTAAACAACAACCTTTTCTATGAAACTTTATGGAACTAGTAAGCTGACATATTTCCTTCCCTTTGAAAGATATCCATTTACAACGCCCCCTATTTTACCACGATAATTGAGACCCTTAAGTTGCGAATTGCTCGGGCAAAAGTATAGCTGGCCATGTAAATTTGCACCCCCCTCACTGTCTGAACTCTTCGATTCAAATGAAATCAAATTGACCCATATCTAAAAAATAAAATAAATAATAAGGACAATATAAAACATTTATTCTTACCCATTCTAACTCGCCTTTGAGCGGTTGTATTTTTTCTTCTTGTTGTTTTTTTTGTGTGTAATTTTGTCCAAATATCTGTGTGTCTAAATATATATATATATATATATATATATATATATATATATATATATATATATATATATGTTTGTATTATACAAACATATATATGCTTATAAAAAATAAAGAAAATATGGTATAATAATTATACAATTTCTATAAACTATTACAAAACCATATCTTCTTTATAAAAGTAAAAATAATAAAATGATATATTATAGCGATTATGAGCTCCCATATAATCTCTGAATGTTGCTAACAATCTTGTTTACATTTCATCGCTTAAAATACTGAGAAACTTTACTGTGTTTATATAATAGTGCTCAATAATAAATAGAGCTATTTGTATGAGGATCTGTCATTTTCTCATAAATAAAACAGACATTGTTTTTTTTCCCATTTGCCTGATTATGCCGGATTTATAAGCGCTCCGGCTGAAACATGCCATGACGTGTAGCCAGATGCTTGCGTAAATAACACACACACACACACACACACACACACACACACACACACACACACACACACACACACACACACACACACACACACACACACACACACACACTCACACACACACGCACACACACACACACACGCACGCACGCGCGCACACACCCACACACACACACACACACACACACGTGATGGAAAATGAAAAAGGTAAAACAAAAATTATTTATATATTCATCAACGTTTCTGTACCCCACTCCCCACCTCGCGACATCACCAGTTTGGCCGTTCCAAGTCCGGTTGGTCACCCGGTAGTGCTCGGGAGAAGTTGCCGTTCTGGTGAAAGTTGCCGATGTTGAAACGCCTGGTCCACCGACTACTCACTCCTACATTGTGTTTGTTTACATCAGTGAGCAATCAACCGGGTTGGGTCAACAACCTTGTCTCGCTGTGAAGAGAAGGATCATTAATGCAGAACAGTTGAATGAAAGGAATTAAGTTCGTAACGAATTGGTTTGTGTGATTTTCTTAGAAAAATAATTATTTAAAAAAAAAATGATTAAAATTAATGTACACTGGTTTGTTTCCAAAATCAGGCCGTTCGATATTATCATAGTTTAATTGCGTGTGTTAGTCGGATCGACGAGCGTTAGTAATTCTGGGCGTCTGGATCGCTCTCAGTGAAAATATGTTCTCAGTTCGAGACGAGAAAAGAACATATGCACAAACTGTTATGATGGGTTCGGTGGGGAGAGTACAGAAGGGAGTTCTTTCGTCCGATTCTCTCGTAATTGACGGCCTCACCAACTGACGGCGTCAGCGGCCGACGGCCTCTCCGTCTCTCTTTCTCTCTCCGACTGTGACTAAACTGTCTTTGTAAACTGTTCTCGCTTGCTTTTTATTGAGACATACTTCGATTCTATCCATGTGGTTTTTCATGGTGGTCTCCGATTTATCCTGAGAAATAAATTTTATTGCGTTTATCCAGAGTTTCTAAAAGTAATTTCGACACAGCTGCCAAATTCGTTTATGACCGTTTCACTCAACCATAACCCAAGTTCGTATTTTTGGCAAATAACTTTATCAGACCCCCATAAACGACAGCTGAAATTATATTGGACTCTGCCGAAGGATAATTAACCAGCGTCCATCTCGGACGACCCACTTAAGACTAATTCACCTGATTCTGAGAGCCGCGAACCGACCGCAATTCTAACTCTCGCTGAGTTCAGCTGTCACTCTCATATCGACTTAATTCTTTTTTCTTTATCTTTTGATAAGCCTATAAAATAATAATTCGTTTTTTTTCTCTCATAACCAACTGTGCGATCCGTTCCGAGATTTTTAAGGTTTTCTTTCTGTCTATTCATACTAACGCGGTAATTGCACTATCGACCTTTGTAGGCTCACAGTCAACTTATACCGGCGCTGTATCTTGGGGCCACACTCTCCGTGGCGCTGCCCGACACTGTCACATTTCGTCTTTATTTCAAGATTTCCTCAAGATAATTGATAACAAATTCTTGTCGAGCCGTCCTCTTAAAGAATCAAAGTTTACCCAATTTCAATTATCGTCTCCAATCATCAAGGTGTTGTTTCACCGTCCATCTGACAAACTCATTAACCCTTATCCGTTAGTTGGCTTTTCGGTCTTAATACGTGGTGATTTATTTGCACAAAAAACAATAAAAAACACAATGACGGACAAAGCCTTTCAGCGAGATACAAAGACGCGTCCTAGAACTTTGAAAATACAAATTGAGGGAACCAAGAAAGGACCAGAAATACTTTTTTCACTTCAAATGCTAAGCCTTTATCCATTATATAGAAAATATTCGTAAATAAACTGAAATGAAAACTGCAATGTATCAAGTAATTAAAGATGTGGCCAAAGTGTGAACTCAAGGAAAAGTGTTCACATTGTAATGTATCAAGTTACAGCCATTGGGTGAAGTTTTTGATTGGCCCAGAGGGCGCCTTTGTTGTAATTGTTGTTGTTGTTTTGATTATAAAAAGAAGAGACTTTAACAGGTATGCACTTGCTTCAGTCTTGACACTTAGTGAATGGTACAGACTTAACAATTGGCGACGAGGTAGTAGAAGACAATGCGAGGAAGGGATTTGGAAGATTAACACCAACATGTGCTGGAAGTTTTTAAGGAAAAAAAAAAAGTAAACACACCCATTGGATGTGTTCGGAGTTCCCAGAAGCATAAAAAAAATGGCATTGATGGGCACTTTACGGGAATGGAACGATGTTGAGGTGTCCTGGATTAACTACATTGAACGTGTTGAGTTTTTTTTTTATAGCCAATGGTATTGAGAGTGAAGGGAAGAAAAAGGCGATTTTATTATCGGTTATTGGTGCAAAACACTATGCTGTGTTAAGAGGTTTAGCAGATAATCGTCTGGAAAAGAAAACGTTTGATGAACTAGTTGGGCTGATGCAGAGACATATTAAACCAGCACCTAATGTGATTCATGAAAGATTCTTGTTCAACACGAGGGACAAAAGGGAGGAAGAGTCTATAAGTGACAATGTGGCCGCATTAAGGAAAATGTCTGAACACTGCAATTTTGAAGAGAGGGTTGGTGAATACATATGGGACCGCTTAGTCTCTGGAATTAAAGATGTGAAAATCCAGGAACGCCTACTGACCGAAAGGGATCTAACGTTGAATCAAGCTATTGAAATAGCAGTGTCAATCGAATCAGCCCGGAAATATTCTATATCAATGCAGGAAACATTTCCCGATTATGAAAACCCAATACACAAATTACCCTTGAGACGGGAGTGTTACAAATGTGGTAGTACCATACACACGACAGATAAATGTACATTTAAAAATAGTGAATGTTACAGATGTCATAAGACTGGAAACACCCGCAGAAAGTGCAGGCAGCAACAAGGTAAATTCTTAAAAATAACTAAGAAGAGCGATGCAATGAATGTGGTGGATGAAGACCAGACAGTTAAAAAAGGATTCACTATGGAAAGGTTAAATCTGGATGAGAGGGAGGTTCGTCAAAAAGAATTGAATTTATACAATGTTTCTAACTTGCAAACACCACCGGTAAAGGTGGAGCTGTTGTTAAACAAAAAAGAAAGTTGTCATGGAGGTAGATACAGGAGCATCTTGTTCGGTCATTAGTCTAAAAAAATTTAAAGAGCTGGGTAGGATTCAGGATTTAAAAAAAGCACAGTAAAATTGACGACGTATACTGGTGAAATAGTAAAACCTCAGGGGACAACAGTTGTAGAGGTATTACATGAAGGACAAGTGAACTGTTTACCACTACTGGTTGTGAAAGGAGAGGTACCAACTCTACTAGGTAAAGATTGGATGAAGAAGTTAAAGCTGGACTGGGAAAGGCTGTTTTGTTTAACAAGGGAGAACCCATCGAGGCTTAAAAAAATACTTACAAAATATGATGCCTTATTTAATGGAGAAATGGGATGCCTGAAAGACTTTCAGGTGAATATACCCATTGATAAAGAAGCCAAGCCCAAATTTTGTCGAGCCAGGCCTGTACCTTATGCTTTGAGAGAAGGGGTGGAGAATGGGTTTAGACCGCCTAGAAAACCAAGGCATTTACAAAAGAGTAGAATATTCTAGATTGGCTGCACCCATAGTGCCCGTTGTTAAAAGTAACAATGGGGGGATCCGAATATGTGGGGACTATAAGCAAACCATCAATGCAGCAGCTCCATGTGTCAGCTACCCTATTCCTCGAACCGAAGATATATTTGCCACACTTATAGGGGGTGAAAAATTCTGTAAACTGGAATTAAGCCACGCCTATCAGCAGCTGAAATTGGAGGAAGGTACCCAGGAATTGTTAACTGTAAACACACATAGGGGTTTGTACCAACCCACAAGGTTACAGTTCGGGGTGCACAGTGCTACAGGCATTTTTCAACAGGAGATGGACAAGCGATTGAAAGATGTTCCTTTCTGCAAGGTATGAGTGGACGATATACTAATTTCAGGTCCCGATGATGACAGCCACTTAAAGAAACTAGAGAGAGTATTACATACGCTGAGCATAGCTGGGCTCAAATTGAAAAGAAGCAAGTGCGAATTCCTTCTTGAAGAAATAACCTATCTAGGCTTCAAGGTTAGCAAGGATGGTACAGCTCCTCTACCAGAGAAAGTGGTTGCGATGGCAAGAGCCCCCACACCCAGGAATATTACAGAGCTGAAAGCCTATCTTCGGGCAGTAAATTATTATCGCAGCCATTTACCAAATTTGTCCACACGACTTGAGCCACTGCACAGTCTAATGAGGAAAGGCACAGTTTGGAAGTGGGAAGCCTGCTAACAAAACGCTTTTGAAGAGACAAAGAAAATGCTGTGTACAGCACCCCTTCTGACTCATTTTGACCCATCTAAGCCTACACTTGTACAAGTGGATGCTTCTCCTTATGGCTTGGAAGCTATGTTGGCTCATAGGATGGAAGATGGCAGTGAAAAGCCAGTATGTTACATCTCCCGAACGCTCTCAGATGCTGAACAGAATTATGCACACATTGAAAAGGAAGGGCTTGCCCTGGTTTTTGCAGTGAAGAGGTTACATCAATATCTGTTTGGAAACCCCTTCACGATGTTCACAGATCACAAACCGTTGTTGGGTCTATTTGCAGAGAACAAGCCAATTCCTGCTATGGCAGCTGCCTGGGTTCAGCGTTGGGCCCTATTCTTGGCTGCCTATAATTACAAACTAGAATATCGAACTGGAGCCCTCAATAGTAATGCAGACTGTTTGAGTCGTCTTCCACTGAAGGCTCAGGAAAAAGATATATCTAAATCCACTAATGAAATATTCATGATGGATCTTGTGGAAGCTCCAGTGAAGGTTGAAGCTGTGAGAGCAGAGACTAGAAAAGATCCGATCTTGAGTCGGGTATACAAATTCACCATGAATGGCTGGAATGGGGTCAGTTGGAATGAACAGTTAAAGCCCTATTTTAATAAACGGGAGGAACTGACCTGTGAAGATGGCGTGTTACTGTGGGGAAGCAGGATTATTATTCCTCCTAAGTTGAGAGGAAAAGTTCTGCAGCAATTACACCAGACTCATGTAGGCATTGTGAGGATGAAAGCATTAGCTAGAAGCTATGTATGGTGGCCAAAACTGGATGGAGATATTGAGTGGACCGCCAAGGGGTGTGAAAGTTGTGTGCTAAATCAGAAACAGCCCAACAGAACTCCAATTCATTGTTGGGAATATCCAAGTCAGCCCTGGGAAAGAATTCACATAGACTATGCTGGTCCAGTTTTTGGACACATGTTCTTACTAGTGGTTGATGCCTACTCCAAATGGATGGCGGTTTGCATAATGAAGAAATCCACTGCTGCAGCTACCATTGAGAAGTTGAGGGGAATCTTTGCGACTCATGGTTTACCTCTGCTGGTTGTGAGTGACAACAGCCCTTGTTTCTCCAGTGATGAATTCAGGAGGGTTTTAGAGGCAAATGGGGTTAAACACATATTCACGGCTCCTTACCATCCTTCCTCCAACGGCCAGGCTGAACGCAGTGTGTGTACATTCAAGGAAACAATGAAGAGGATGGACAAAGACACAAAAACATCTCTCGAAACAAAAGTCAACAGATTCCTTTTTAACTACAGGACAGCTCCACACACAGTAACTGGGGTTCCTCCAGCTGAATTGCTGTTCAAGCGACAATTAAGAACAGCCTTTCATCTGTTACAGCCAAACAAGTTTAAGAGCAGGGTATACAACTACAAAATGGAAAAGAGTACTAAGATCATGACACCGTGCCGAAATCATGGGGTGGATGATCCAGTCCTTGTGAGGAATTTTGGCCCTGGTCAACGGTGGCTGGAGGGTATCATTACGAGGCAGTTGGGTAATGTCAATTTTGAGGTAGAGACCGAGAGAGGAGTTACACGGAGACATTCAGACCAGATCATTAAAAGGACAATCCTGGTCCCAGAAGAGGATGTGTCTGATATGAATGATGCCGCAGAGGACATGGTGACAACCAGTACAAGGGAGTCTACTGAGGAAGAAGGAGTACCTGAATTGGTAAAACAGGATGAGGTTGAGGTGGAACCTATAGACTTCAAACAGAAAGCATCGCCTATTCCTCGGAGATCTGAGCGTGTAAGGAGAGTTCCATTTAAGTTAAGAGACTATGTTTAGTGATCCATCTAAGAATGGAGGGATGTAATGTATCAAGTTACAGCCATTGGGTGAAGTTTTTGATTGACCCAGAGGGCGCCTTTGTTGTAATTGTTGTTATTGTTTTGATTATAAAAAGAAGAGACTTTAACAGGTCTGCACTTGCTTCAGTCTTGACACTTAGTGAATGGTGCAGACTTAACAAGAAAATAAGAAAACAATAAAAAAACAAAACAAAAAAAACACACGAATAGTTAATTAATTAGAAATTTTCAAAACAATATGCAAATTAGTCAGTCTTTGGATGTCGATCGCATAATTATGACTGAGTATATTCGAAAGCTGTTTTTCTACCATGAAAATGAAGTTGGCATTTTAATCTCACTGTCTGTGTCACAATGGCTCAACTTTATAAATGCAGAGATTATCATATTGAAAACTTTCCCCCTTTTTTTAGCTTGCATAACAACTAAGTTAGTTAAATGTTAATACTTTTCAATTATTGCACGCAAAATAACCGGATCTAAAAAAAATCCCGCACTTTCGTCTGCAGAATTCAGGGTGACCCCCCTCCCCTCCCTGATTTGTCCTGTGAAGACCTTCTTTAGTTCAGGAATAGTTTGGGGATTATTTTGATAGACATTATATCTCCGAGATAATCCCACAAATAGAAATCGGTGGGGGGGGGGTGGGATTAAGATCCAATAAGTGTGAAGCCCATTTAAGATCACATCTCCTACTAAGGAGACGATCACCAGTGTACCTGCATTTCAACGAGTCATTTTGAAGAGTGGAGAGTTGCCCTATTTGATTGAAACCACTGTTCACACTTCAAGAGGTGTTCTCTTCGTCTGCCCAGGGCGCCAAAAAGTTCTTAACAACCAGTATTTATCAATGCAGAGGTGCACATTTGGAGCATATCACTGAACAGTGATAAAATAAAGCCTGTTTGACATTCATAATTGAAACTTGGTGGACAAGTCAAGCATAGACTGAAGTTTATTTGTATCAAATATGGTTGGATTACAGGAAGGATTATGAATTTTATTAACGATTCCATGGGCGACACACAACTCAACATAGCCGACTATAACTAAAACCTGTTCAATTGAATGTGACGTCATACAAGCTAGGTAAATAATGATAATAGAATCAGCTTTAAAAAATACATTAGAAAAGTAAAAAATAAATAAATAAGTACAAGGAACATAAAAAAGAAATTGCTCGATTTATATTAAGTTTCGCTAAGAACAAACAAAGAAATGGTGGTTGCACATGCGCAGAAACAACGTTGTTATCTTCACTTCCGGTTCCGTGTCTGACACGTCTATGCTAGGGAGGGCAATGAAAGGTTGGACTTTAGAGGGAGGGGGGGCTGGTCTAAGGTAAATATTACTTACGTGCCTTCACGGCGGGCGACCTTTTGCGTAGCGTAGCGATTGATTAAACGCGTGACGCGGCGATCTATCAAACGTGCGTTCAATAAACCGCCGTGTCTCACTCGACTGCGTTTTTCACCGCCGAACCGGATCATAAATCACCACTCGACTACTTACATATGCCGTATCTAAAGTGGTTGACAGCATGTAATCCATTGACACGTAATTAATTTTATATCAAATGTAGATAAAACGTACTCGACACCGAGAAAGGAAGAAAGAAAGAAAAAAGCTGTCGGTTGTCTTGTGTCGAGGTCTATTGATTTAATGATATAAATAGCGGTAATTATGTAGTTTCCCGACCCATGTAATTTTATTTGAAATACGATATGCAGTAGCTAAAAAATTGTATTTAAAAAAAGAAAGATTATGACACGCTGAACGCATTGGCGTTAAAATCAATTTAGTATTACATATGAAATAGGAAAAAAACAAAACTTTTTAAATTAGTAAATTAGCCGGCGCGCGGTTCTTACTACCAATAGACGTTATCTAAGCCAGTTGATCTAAAAATTTGGAATGGAGACTGGTTAAGACGAAGCGAAAAGAAGTAAAGTCTTTTAGTGAGTTATATAAAAATAATTTATTTAAAACTATTAAAATATTTATAAAAATACTTGTTTCACATGATTTATTTGTTTTCGCAGCATATCAAAATCAATTTTATAAAAATATCTTTTCGCTCCGTCTTAATCAGTCTCAGTTCCAAGTTTTTAGATCAACTGGCGTAGATAACGTCCATTGCCAGGAAGAACCCTGTGTCGGCTAGTTTACTAACTTAAAAGGTGTTTTTTTTCTGCATTTCAGATATAATACTAAATTGATTTTAACGTCAATACGTTCAGCATGTCATAATCTAAAAAAAACAATTTTTGCGCTACTGCATAGCGTATTTCCAATAAAATTACATGGGTCGGAAAACAACATAAAAATAACCGCTTTTTAAACATTAATTTCAGAAGCATATACATTTTTGTCAGTCTTTTCATTTTTCATTTTTCATCGCGACTCGATGTGAATTTTAAAATTTTATATCTTACTAGCACGACATTGCCCGGGATTGAATGAATTGGTGCAATGATACAATAATACCGTTTTTTTTAAATTTATTAAAAAAATTTTTTTATTAATGATGTTTTTTTCATAGGCGACACATTGATTGTCGTCAATGGTTTGCGACAGCTGTAAAACGGAAAATGGCTTTAACGAATACGGAATAATTCTTTTTTTTTATTTAATTATTTTAAATCTTAAAAATACGAATGGTAATTATTTAAATGTTTACACTTTCTATAACACACAAACACACACACAAATATTGGCTTTTTTTTACAGAGAAAAGCTATATAAAATAGAGTGATATTTTCCTCTGTATCATTGACCATCTAAAAAAGCTACATAAAAAATCTATTTAGCCAGTAAGATACATCAAATATTGGTTCGTATTCTAAAAAAATATACTCAATCTATTTTTATTTTTGTTATATTTAGTCCGATCAATTGTTTGTCTTGATTACTAATATCATAGACTGAGTCGGAGCAGATAACCCTCTCTCACTTACAAGCACTCTTCCTGCACCCCGAACCACAGTGTACTTATTTTCTTTCACTATTCACCAGTTGAACATATTAAGAGTGGACACATATTTTACATCAACAGATACGAATCAAGAATGCTTGTTTCAATAATTACTTAACTATAAGCAAATTGCCGAATGTTTGATAGTCTTGACTCTTAAATTCGTTAAAAAGTACATTTTACACACGTTCAACACATAAGAACATTTTTCGGCGTTCACACTGCTTCGATAATTAAAGCAACACATGCAGTTCATTGAGTAACAATAAAATGGTGTAATGAAAATGCGAAATACATAATCACTTCGTACTTTTATAAATAACGCTTCGTAGCGTTATGAATAATTAATTTGTTTCGCAATTGTTTCAGGAATTTTTATGACGCCAGTCAACGGACGATGGGCAAACTCGTTTATTTGAATTTAGTAAACAAATGAAATTGTAAAGTAGATTGATGAAAAAATATCAGAATTCCGACCAGAATTATCTTTTGGGTTGGGAAACAAGGAACATGAGCGGAATGTGGAAGACATAAGCGATATTATAAACCGGACCCCACTCTCTTCGACACCGTGGGTATCGTTGGCCACTCACGCACAGGTGTCTGATATCCTGGTCGCGGTGCCAAGTATAACAGATACCCACTCTGATCCTGCGTCATGGAACCCACTTATAACATGGTACTCCACTCGTGTCTCAATCTCTGTGCTCACGCCTCTGGTTCTCTATACAGAGATCTTGCCAGACCATGAACACTCTCTGGCCGATCGTCGTAGTGGCAATAACAAATATCTCGGTCGAAATTCCTCCAGGTCGGATGATGATGATGATAGCTGGCTTTGTCGATCTCGTCTCTGGGAAGGCAATATTATTCAAGCAGAACAAATCAATAATAGTAATGCAAACAACTTGGCGAATTCTTTTTGTATGAAATAATTATTAACAAAGATAAAAGAATTGGTTTTAAACGTTGAATTAAAGTCTATCTTTTGATACATGTCTTGGCGTTAATCTATTCCGTGATCTCTCTGTGCGTGTGTGCGTATCCATTTACAACGGTTATTTAGTCATAAGTTGAACTAACTTGTCTAATTAAAACGATGGGGAGAATACTTCAGCCAAGCGCTCCGCTATCCAAACGAGAGGCCGAACGCACGACTTTTCTCGTTCGGTGGTCGCCCAAGTCTGTCTGTGTTCTGTTTTTTCGCTTACGCAGGCACACATGCACACACGCGTAAAAACACACGCACATGCTTTTGCAGAGATTCGAGTAGCAAGCTAAATATTAAGTAACAACACACTTATCCTTGAACGTTGTTATTGTGTTTATCGACCATTATTAAACAAAGAAGGACTATTAAAACAAAAAAGATAATAATTGAATGTGTTTTTTGTGTTTTGTGTTAACTAGAAAAAAAAAAACGACAACGGATCCAAAGCTGAAAAGTTGGACACCAGGAAAATATGAAGAGTGTTTATTGACGTCAATCGTGACACAAGCAACATAGATAAATAGACAGACAGAAAGGGAGCAGAAGATAAGACAGAGGGAGAGAGGAGCGAATTTACACAACCAGGCATACAGCAGTCAACACATACGCTTGTAAACATGCACATAAGTCTTCGCAGAGATTCGAGTGGCAGTATATCTACTAAAACAACAACGAACACCAACAACATTCTGTTACCGTGTCATCGCATTAATAAAACAGAAGAAAACCTTTTAAATAAAAAAATAATTGTATGTGGGTTTTTTTTTGTGTGTGTGAACTACCCTTTCTCGCCGTGGTAGGAGTGGTGGCAAGTTGGTAGTGTAAGAACCCTGGTTTCTAGTAGGGCCACCCAAGCAAAATGTGTCAGGGGCGGAACTGCAAATCAATGGAGTAAGTGTGACAACGTTGCTTCTGCGTCCAAAGGAAAACCCTTTATAGTGATTATAGTTAGGCTTTTTTTGTTGCCGGTAATGTTTTACAGGGAAGGGACAGAGACTGAAGCTCAGTCGAGCACCTTCCATGAAAATAACGATAGAGTAGAGAAAGACTAGTGTTATTATTCGTAAGCGATGAAGGGAGGTAATTTTTTTTAGATGATTGTTACAATATTTTACCCTAAGTAGAAGAGTGCTTCAGCTAATATATATATATATATATATATATATATATATATATATATATATATATATATATATATATATATATATATATGAAGCAATCCAACAAAAGATATAAGCGTCAACTAATATCTTATAATTAGTGAAACATCCGGATAAAAAAAACTGAAGCTCAATATACTGGATAGAGCATTAATATTATAATATAAAATGAAATAATAAAATAAGGTGTCAATCAAATTTTATTAGAATTCAAAGTTCATGCAAAGCATCCTTAAGTCCTTAGCTCATGAGTTTTCAAAGATAATTCTTCTCTTCAGAGGACCATTACCGCAGTTATACTACTACAGGTAATAAAATTACGCTTTGAAAATATATAAAATTATATACACAAATACATAAAAATACATAACATCAAACATATCAATCCAAGAACATACTTTTGTTGAATCCATACAGTCCATCCAGGTCATACAAGTTGAGAAGCATAATCAGGAAGGACATTACTCCAAGATACAAACAGCAGTCCAAATACGTGAAATTGAAGGGGCCGGCAAAGTTATCCAGTCGCGAAATGTGTCCATATTCAATGTTAATGATAAATAAATCAATCAAAATAATACAAAAAGTCCAATCAAAGTTCCGAAATCCCGACATGTGCAACCCGAGTCAAAACAAAGTTCAAATCAAAGTTTATATTATAATATATATATATATATATATATATATATATATATATATATATATATATATATATATATATATGTATTTAATTTATTTTATTTTATTTTATTTTATTTTATACGTACATAAAAGTAATCTATGGACACGTGATTCTGGCTCACAGCCGTCATCAGCATGGCTAACTAACCCAGAGATCGAACCGTTGATATTGATGTCTATAGTTCAGCGTTTTACCATCGGACCAAGACGCTCTGTGTAGAAATATGTACGATTTTTATCACCTAAATATTTAATGTATTTTTATGTAATTATTTTTATTGGTGATCGCAGCGTTCGTTGTTTTTTTTTTGCTTACTATTATTTCGATTGTCTCACTTTTCTAAGTGATTAAGATGCAGAAAATTGCATTATTAGTCGCCCTTAACTTTATAGGACGTATTTTTCGTTAATATATATATTTTTATTTATTTTATACGTACATAAAAGTAATATATATATATATATATATATATATATATATATATATATATATATATATATATATATATATATATATATTTATATATATATATATATATATATATATATATATATATATATATATATATATATATATATATATATAAAGAGATGGGCGAAAGAAAGAGCGCCTCTAACGAATGGTGTCAAATGAATTCGACACTTCTGTCTCTCTTTGGGCGCGTCTTGAATAGTTGTACGGTTTTCGGGTGTTCAGTGGTTCACTTTGTAACTGACCCAAAATACACGTGGGAAAGTGCATGAAAACTTTTTGATATGTTGATTGAAATGCTGCCAACAAACGTACGTAAACAATTTTTGATACATAAACATTCCTGTGTAAATCATATGAACACATATAACCCAGTAACAGGAACACGCGCGCGCACGCTGGATCGCGCACGCGTATAAGATGGCCAGAAAAAAAAAAAGAAGCGCGACTAATTAAAACTATTCTTTACTATCTTCCTAAATACGTAATCGATTTCTGTCTTCCAGATATTAACAGTTGAACTTGTAGAGGTTGAGAGGTGAGAGATGTTTTTTTTGGAGATCGCCATTTCTGTAGTAGGATCGCAATGTCTGTATTCATCTGACTGGTTTTGTCTGATAAGAAGAAAAAGGGTCACCAAGTTTTCTACCAAAAGGACAAACATCTTCTCTACAATTTAAATTAAATTTTATTCAATAGTTTCTACGACACAGAATATGGGCAAAGTGTTCTAATCGTCCAACGTATCACTACACAAGTGATGACATGTATGTGTTATCTTACCGAACCACGCACCAATCACTCCACAAGTGATTACATGCAAGTGCAAAAGAAAATGGATCTTCCCATTGTCAGGTCCGCTCTGCCCTCTTACCTGTTACTAGTATCAGGTAAACTGGTACCACTCGTTCCATGTTTGGGTAGGCCTTGCCATTTTCCGATGAGGTGGGTCTGTAGACACTCAGCATTATTAAAAACTAGGGCTCTCAAAGAACAGATCAGCCCCATGGAAGCCAATGGCGATCAATACTGATGCGCGTAGAAAATAGACTTTGGGGTTACTCCTGGCAGCTTCCTAACTCTTAGTTACCCCTATTTTATTTTATTTTAGTCCTCGCGTCTCATGAGTGATGTTTCCGACAAAGGGGAAAGAATTGCTGCTTTCTGGATCGGCTGTTGTTGTGAGTGATGCGTCATGGCGAGATTTTCAGTCCTCTCATGTTATTCATCACCATTCAACTGCCAGTCGATCCATCTCATTAATCCTTATCCTTGAATAGTTTTTTACCTTGATATGTGGTGGTTCATTAATAAAATAAAAGAAACACAGTTGTTAGAATATCATTTCGAAAATCAAACTTTCTTCAATTGAAAAAGCTTGTATGTCTTAGAATGAAACGATAAACAATACCTCCTTTTGAAATCGGCGTTAATCCGCTTAACGTGTTATTATCAGTGTTGTAAATTTAGCGGTTTTATCGCTAGATCTGGAGATTTTTATTTGGAATCTAGCTAGTAAAATTTGGACCTAGTGGTTAGCGGTTCTTCCTGTAAAATTTGGATACTACATTTGTCGCCCACACAACCGCAATTTTAGATTCCAGTTAACCTACTTTATGTATTCATTTCCTGTCTCGTCATCATATGAAACTATTTCTCAAGCTATGGTAAATCATCTTACATTACTTACGACATCATCTTACATCACTCCCACATGGTAAATGCAGAACAGTAGTAGTTGTACATTTCAATAAAAAAAAAATCAATATTTAAAAATATCCCCGGGATCCCCCGACCCTATAAACCATAATCCACCACGACTTTATAAATTTTTTTTGAAACTTTACTTTTCTCGATTAGTACAGACCCACAACTCGTACACAAATTACGTCCAATTTTTTTTCACATTTAAATCAAATGCAAATAATATTAAAGTAACAAATAACAATTTAAATAACGTTTTAAAATGTGTATAGAAAACACGAAATATTATGTACATACGTAATATATTTTTTATATAGGAACGTAAAGTTAAAATCTAGCGGTTTCTGGATATTTTTTGTTTCGATCTAGCGGTTTTCGAAAACCACAGTGGGCAACACTGGTCATTACAAAGAACAAACATCACGTTCCATGCGAACTCTAGAAGACCCTGCATTGATTTGTAGCAATATTGGACAGAGGTGTGTGTAAAATAGTGTTAAAAACGGAATTTTCCACAGAAAAAGGGAAAATTCCATTAGAAGTCAAAAAGTAAAATTAGAGCTATATGTTCATGATCTTACGTCATAGATTTCAGCGACACGCAGTCGATAAACTGATACAATCCTGCTCTTGTTTCTCAACTGCGAAGAAGAGTGGTTATGTTTGGGACAACTACTCCCCTTCGCCATATGGGGGATGGGTTGGGGTATTATGTAAGCATACTGTATACTACAAAAAACAAACTAAAAAAAAAAACACGAAAGAATTGTTGAACCCCAAATGAGTGTGTGCTGTTGTTATTAATAACTTTTACAACCGCTGCTTATTAAAAAGAAGAAAAAGATAACTGCTACAAAAAGAAAGAGAACAACATAACCACGACGTTTACTACTGCTACGTGTAATCTACACAACAATACCCAGCTGTTTGCGTGATGAGCCACTCTTTGCTGGAGTCAAAGAATTGATCCACCATAGTGTAAGTGATGGTTCTTATATCATTTGAAAGTCTGCAAAGTTCGTTAAATCGTCATGCGTGGCGTTTCTACTTATGGTTATGTGTCTCGACGCCATTATATTTATTGAGGATGCCGCGTTACATAAAAGTGAATGTCTGCACTTACTTTGTTTCTTTGGTCAGTGGATTCGTCTAGCATTTAGAGAAGTATTTTCTTCCAGCAGGTTTGGTAACAAATGAAGACTCGAAACAAAAGAGGATTTTACATATGTCGACATCATCTTACATTACTCCCACAATTATGTATGTATTGTGGTTTCCTCGTCGGACCTCACCAAGATCAGAACGTCCTCGGAATATATATATATATATATATATATATATATATATATATATATTAAGCAAATGCTATTTAATAACACAAATTAAATGTCTTTGTTTGATGTGACTGTTTTATTTTTTACATTTTTCAAATAGTCCATTTAGTACTTCGGTCAAATTTGTATATATAAGTTCCGTGGGTTTCTTGTTCCATTTTACTTTCTTTTTCCGCGAGTACGTGACATCATATGGCTCAAATCAGGGCCATATAAGGAAAGCAAAGCACAGAAGCTAATCGTATTTATCAAAAGTGTTTTTGCTTTTAAGCAACTTTCCTTTAAACAACAAGGCACAAATGTTTCTTCTTCAGTTCAAAGTAACTCCTGAATTCGTAAAGAGCACTGCGAATTACATTCCAATCTCAACCTATATTCTATCAGCTAACTTTTATAATAAAAGTCGCCTTTGTCTTTTTCAATCATAGCTTACTACTAGTTAACAGCTAGTATCATTGTTGTTAATGTTCTGGTGGTCTTACATGTTATATATATATATATATATATATATATATATATATATATATATATATATATATATATATATATATATATATATATATATCTTTTTCATCTACATACGTATACGTTTCATCCTTTCAGAAATCGTCAGTATAGAGATAATTGTTCATACCGGTCGCCACACTGGAACCTCGTTTCAAACTCAAATTCCGACGTCTTATTCCACGCGGCCACTATCAACAACCCGGTAAATAAGCGAGAGATTAAACCTGTTAAAGGCAGCCGTCGTCAGAGTGTTCGACTGCTGAAAGGGGCATGCATTAAAAACCACGATGGCGGCTGTGCTAATACTACTCACTACAGAGCCCAGCCTAGATTGGGGGCGAAAAATCTGTGCATGTGTATGTATAATCGGTAAGAAATATTTGTGCTAATATGCGGATGTATCATGACTCATATGTGTGTACATATATTCTGGTTACGTATATGTGTTAGTGACACATACAATTTTCCAATGCGTTAATGTGTAGGGGAAGAGGCGACTTAACTTTAGTAAATCGGTGATGATAATATATGACGCGCATAAAGGTCTTCATCACCCCAACCCCACCCCAGTAGTCATAACCTTAGAAAGAACGCCAATGATGTGCGATTGGCACAGAAACATAAATTATTTAGTGTGGGCTGATTTAATGTTTATACATTTTTTATTTGTATACAAGGTGGGGGACGAAAAATTTACAATGAACGTTAAGTTTTTTTTTTCTAAGTCAATCGTTTTGAAAGCTATCATAATCATATATAACATTATTATCCTTGCCTTTTCAGAAACTTTTGCCCATATTAGTAATCAGGAAAGCAAACGTCACACCAAAAGAGATTTCAAAAATAGTTGGATTGTCCATAGAGACTGTTTATAATATAAAGAATAGAATGACCAGTCATAGCTTAGTACTAGTTAACAGCTAGTATCATTGTTGTTACTGTTATTATTATTAGCATTATCGTTCATTTCTCTATCTTCCCGTGGGTAATCTCGTTAAGGTAGTGCTACAGAGCAAATCAATCACCAACACACATTGAAGAAGACTCGACCTTGTTCGCCAGAGCGTTTGAAGCTGTTGTTTTCTTTTAACAATGACGACAACATTGATGAATACAAGTATAAAGATATATATTTATTGTCGGTGGCGGTGAACGAGTGTGGGTATGTAAGGAAAGAAGATGTACGCACCGGAATTTGACGGGTTGTTTTTCTCGGATCCGGTCGCCAGTCAGCTGACGATCTCAATTTCGGATTGATATTATATAACAATTTGTGACACCCACACACCACCTGCAAACTCCCATTATGAGATTTCGCCTTCGCTGTTAATGTAGTCAACGCCGCTATGGCGTTTATTTAGCGTCAGGATATACCCGTCTGCAGCTGCCTTTTGGGATAAGGGTGATTTCTACTCAATCAACAATTATTTTATTTCCGACAATCCACCATGTTTGTTTCCCCCGGCCAAGTGATTTAGACTCAATCAGCAATTATTTTGTTTTTGACAATCAATCATGCTGTTTCTTCCGGCCAGGTGTTTGTCTGTGTCAAGTGACTGTGTCAGCTTGGTGGCATTTTCGGTACACCCGGTTCGAATATTCAACAGTTGTCTCTACCAAGTACTTTCGTAATATCAAACATAGTAACGATATTGTTTTTAAAAGAAATTATCTCATATCTATGTATATATATATTTTTAAATCTTATACAGGATGCCCCAAAACGAACATCCTTGCAGCAACCCTAGAAGAATTTTCTCTTATTCAACTTTTGTACGATTAGTTAAAATAAAAAAATACGAAACCTTTCCAACCATCTATTACCATTGTTAAACGCACCTTACCTGAGAGTCCACCATTTAAACTCCTCGGCCTAACATTCACAGGTAACATGAATTGGAATAAATACAGAGAATGTACTGCCAATTCTGCTGCAAAAAATGTAGGCTCCTTTTACTGGGCTAGAAAACTTCTAACACCTGCCAGTATCTTATATCTCTAGAAAGCCAACATTCGCCCATGCATGGAGTATTGTTGTCACATCTGGGCCAGTGTACCAACCACTGGTCTCTCTCTCTCTCTCTCTTACACAAAAAGCCTCTAATCTAATAGGTCTCACACTGTCTACCAAGCTCCATCTACTGTCCTATCGCCACAATTTTGCATGCCTGTGCTTGTTTTAAAAGTACTTCCGGCGAGGACGGGATTATGAGCGTCAGTTTTCAAGGGATGCTATCGGGACTTTTGCTGCACCCTGTATAAAGAATTAGTGTCCCCCCACCGCAATGGAAAATTAATTATAATTAAAAGCTCTGCGTTCTGTAGCGATAGTCACGAATCAAATTAAAAATAGCTTTATCTTTGAGATTTTTTTTAGGAATTACGCATACTACTGTTCAGTAACATCTGCACAAATAAGAAATATTTGGTTCTGTGGATGAGGAGAATGGAGAATTTTTTATTTATTTTGCAACTTCTAATTTATATGAATTTAAAAAGTTTTTTTCTGTGCATTCTGTCCCATCGCCGCAATGTTGCATCCATGTGCTTGTTTTACAAGTACCTCTACGGAATGTGCTCCGACGAACTTGCTGCACTTGTACCCCCCTCAACGTAAATACTCCCGACAAACTTAACAAGCAGCAAAGTCCCACCCCTTTACTGTAAATGTTTCAAGATGCCGAAAAACTGTCTATTCTTATAGCTTCTTTCTCTCGAACCGCTTACCTTTGGAATTGCCTCCCTGCTTCCCGTTTCACCGACTGTATCAACATGCAGAAATTTAAATGTAATGTGAGCAAACATATCGTTGCGCAACCCACTGCTTAGGATGCCCTCTATAAATCTGGCCCCGAATTCACCGTAGCCTCGTACGTCCCAGTGGCGATACAATTTGTTTGGGTGAACAAAACAAAAAAAAGTACAAAAATCTAAAGAAAATCCAAGAAAAGAAAACTTCATTCATTTCATATGAATCGGAATATTCTACTGTCGGCATTGGTTTCCCCGATATCTTTCTAGTTAGAATTCTTTCTAGAAAGACATCGGATACTTACGTGAAGGTTGTCAACATCCTAAGTGAAAGTTTTTCTGTGGAACGAACTGGATTCGAACTTGGAACATCCAGGTCCTCAGTCTGTGTCGTTAACCACTTAGCCACCGCCACGTCCCAAAACTCAGATAAACTTGATTTATCAACTAATCAGAATACAGAATAATCCATTTCACTAGCGCTAATTTAAAGATTGTTGATAAACAAATAATATTTTTTTCTTCATCTGTGTACCTAAAATTAAACATAACTTCCATAGAAAAGTTTATTTTCGAAGAACTACCCGTCTGTGGAAGGCAATACCACGGGATTGCTTTCCAGCTGACTAAAACGTGGTTGTTTTCAAGTCCAATGTTAACAAATTCTGGTTGAGCCGTCCTCTTAAATAATCAAATTCTGTCCAGTCTCAACCATCGTTACCAATCTCACGGTGTTGTCTCACCGTCCACCTGATAAACCCATTAACCCTTATCCTCGAGTGGCCTTTGGGCCTTGATGAGCGGTGACTCGTTAGTACATAAAAAAGTCCAATTCGATCTGTTAACTCTGAACGATGTGTATCTTAGTACTGCAGAGTTGATCGGTTCCACATGGTTTTGGGTCCTGGGTATGACCTTAAAAGACATCCATTTGGGAGCTGTGGGGAATGTGGAGTTGCCCCTTAGTTGCCATTGCTCCCAGGTCCACTCTGGCCAGGAGTAGTAGTACCTTTAAGGGCCCCATCTATGGGTCAAATAGAACCTACCGGCGCTACCAAATTAGGCTGTCCGAGGTTATTGACTTCGTGACTCAAAATGCACCAAACATTGATGTTTTATTGTTTTTTTCTTTGCAAAACTCAATCATGTTCTGCAAAATCCCAAACAAAAAACAACAATTTCCCTCTTCTCCCCTCTCTCTCCCCCTCCTTTTCCCTCTCCCTTTTCCCTCCCCCTTTCACTCAACCCAACACCATGAATAAATACCTAAACATAGAAAATACTTGAAGCATAAAAACCTTCACCAAAATGACCGAATTCAGCATTAAATAACCTGAAAAGAGTTGATATGCCATAAAACAAAATAATCAAATTTTACCAAAATGACATGATTCGGCATTAAATAACCCGAAAAGGGTTGATATGCCGTAAAACAAAACAACCAAACCACATGGTTTTGATAATGTAGAGTCGAATGTCTTCACATGTTTTATTGCTATAGCGTTGATCGTCTTCACATGACGTTGATAGTCTTCACATTATATTCATACTGTAGTGTTCATCGTCTTTACATAGTTTTGGTACGATACAGTATTTTGCTACCGTAGAGTCGTTCATCTTTACATGTTTTTGCTTCTGTATAGTCGATCGTCTTCAGATATTCTTGTTTGATTAGAGTTGATCGTCTGCATATGCTTTTTTTACTCTAGAGTTGATCGTCTGCATATGCTTTTTTTACTCTAGAGTTGATCGTCTGCATATGCTTTTTTTACTCTAGAGTTGATCGTCTGCATATGCTTTTTTTACTCTAGAGTTGATCGTCTGCATATGCTTTTTTTAGTCGATCGTCTTCGTATGGTTCTGGTACTGTATGTCAAATCTTTCGTCCTAATAACTTTTTTCCATTTTCTTGTAGGCTGATGGGAAAAATATTAATTGTTAACGGTTGGTTAACAATTAATATTTTTCCCATCAGCTTTTCATAAAGCAATTTCTCGTGTCAAACTTGATAATTTTATTCGCCATTTGTATTCCCCCAGATTACAAGTGATCTTTGTGTGCACAATTAAGGGAAACAAACCAGGTATTCAGACACTGAATTCGACTTTGAGCTACCAATAATAAAAAACAAACTATACTTGCTATTCCTGTCACCGGCAATGGTGATCTATAACCACAAATGACATTTTTGAAAAACATAATTTCTCACTTTCAGAATTTGATAATTAAAGGACATCTGCTTTGCATTAATATCACAATAACAGCGACCATTCGTGAATTGTGCTTCAATTTTGTCAGGCCGATATTTGACGAGACTAAAATGGGTAAGAGGACAAGGAAGCCAAAATCCGTAATATCCAATTCTTTGGGTTCTTAATAAGAAATTTAACTGTATAATGTTTTTTTAGTTCGATCCTTACTGAGTCTCTCACAATTATACATTTTATATTTTACAATTATTTTACAATTACATTATACAGTTATACATTTTACATTTTACAATTATTTTATAATTACATTATACAATTATACATTTTACATTTTACAATTATTTTATAATTACATTATACAATTATACATCTTATATTTTACAATTATTTTACAATTACATTATACAATTATACATTTTATATTTTACAATTATTTTATAATTACATTATACAATTATACATTTTACATTTTACAATTATTTTATAATTACATTATACAATTATACATCTTATATTTTACAATTATTTTACAATTACATTATACAATTATACATTTTACATTTTACAATTATTTTATAATTACATTATACAATTATACATCTTATATTTTACAATTATTTTACAATTACATTATACAATTATACATTTTATATTTTACAATTATTTTACAATTACATTATACAATTATACATTTTATATTTTACAATTATTTTACAATTACATTATACAATTATACATTTTATATTTTACAATTATTTTACAATTACATTATACAATTATATATTTTATATTTTACAATTATTTTACAATAACATTATACAATTATACATCTTATATTTTACAATTATTTTACAATTACATTATACAATTATACATTTTAAATATTATTTTCTCTTATTACTTTAGAGTGACATTCATCAAGCAATGTCATAACACTCGTTTCTGTTTTACCCATAGCCGGTGAGAAATTGCAATGTCATAACTTTACAAATAGTATGAGTGTGCAAATAACCACAATAGACCTGATAGGATCTGAATTCGTTATAGACGATTTTATAGTCTGCGACGGTATCCATTATGCCAATCATGCAACCCATTGACACATCTTTCCTTTATAAATATCAATACGTGTTAATAACTTTTTTGTATGCTAAAAATTAGACCCAGTTTCAGGCGGCCTTCTGTCTTGTCTGGTGAATGCCAAAAATACTGTGGTTAGTTTTGGAACTGGTCCTGAACGCTGCAAAGCGCTATGACCTCGTTGCAGTTTACGACTTCGAAGAGAAGAATCAGCATGCAAAATCGGGATAGATAGGGGCGTTTATATCTTAGATGCAACTCATATATATGGGACATAAAGGATCCATAGTTAAGTTAATAAAATATATAAAAGGTGCTGTAGTTTTCTTGAAGTATTGTGTAGAAAGTTTGGGATATCGAAGGTAATGACAATGCGATGTCAAGTTGAAGACACTGTTTGGTTGGTAGAAAACCATCCGAGGCAGAGTTATATAAGACGATAAAATCGAAGAATTCAATAATTTTCGATTTAATATTTACCTAACGTACTTGCATACCATAACATACTTAGCTGGCGCAGCTTGAGTAGGTGTTCGTACCAGTCGGGACACGTCCTCGACAGTCAGTCCGACAGTGGCTTTGTTGCTGTCGGACTGAGGTATAGTTCTGTTCAGTCCCAGGAGGTCCACCCTCCCAGACTTTTCCTTCTCTTTGACAAGGAATTAGTTTATTGCAAATAGCCTGGGGCGCACCTACCGAGGAACGCCGACGAATCTGTTCGGGAATTCTTTGTAGGCCAGATTGTGCTTATCCTAGTGCCCTGATAATTCAAAACCACACATGACCTTGTGTCTAACCTCCTGGAGAAGAGATAAATTGTAGCGAATAAAAGATAGTAAGGTGCCCAATATTTATTATATTTCGAGGTGAAAACTCATTCTAAAAAAAAAAAAAAATCCGAAGTTTCCTCTTCTTCTCGCCTACAAGTGGGAAATATGTATTTTAATTTTAGTTGGTTATTAGGTTTTACGGCATGTCAATCCTTATTAGGACATTTTATGCCGAATTCACACGTATGTTTTGTCTAAGAATGTTTTACAGATTAATACGTTTTGTCAGCGAATATTTTGTAAATCAATAATCTGTAAATGCTAGATTATATTTAACTTATAAATGGATTCCTGGCAAGTACCACCACCCAGGTGAGATTTGACCTGGAAGTAATGGCAACTAAAGAGTGACTCCTTACTCTCAAAAGCTTAAAAAATCAAGGCCTCACAACTGGATGCAGTTTTCTCATACCCAGGCCAGTTGGAGGGAGGAGAACTTGAGTAGTTGGTAGGGTTGGGAAATAAGGTAGGGAGAAAATAAAGGTATAACAGGCTGGGAAAAATTTATTTCGAGGTGATGAGGTGGGGGTAGAGGCAAACACCGTCCCCAAGGGTGTCTAGGGCAGTTGACTGTCTTGTCTGGGGCAAATTCTATTCAACCCATGGATGGGATCTGGAAGTAACTAAGGCGTAACTCTACACTCTCAAAAGGCCCCAAATTGGTGCCTCAGTATCCGATGTAGTCATACCCAGGAGAAATTGTATTTAACTTGATTACGTGAAAAAGGGAAATATTTGAAGTTGCATAATCAGTTTCTGACTAAATCTTAGCGAGGAAAATTGTAATGTAATGTCCGGATAGATAGGAGCGCTTAGCCCTTCCCCCCTCCAGATGGGGGATGATTCAGCCGAAAACAACTCCAAGGAAAAATATCTATCTATCTATCTATCTATCTATCTATCTATCTATCTATCTATCTATCTATCTATCTCTCTCTCTCTCTCTCTCTCTCTCTCTCTCTCTCTCTCTCTATATATATATATATATATATATATATATATATATATATATATATAGAGAGAGAGAGAGAGAGAGAGAGAGAGTGTGCGCGACACCCCCAGGGAAATGTAGTCAAAAGATGAATCAGTTAGAGATGATATGTGCACTCAAATGTTCCCCTATATAAACACAGTAATGGAAGGAGATGAATAGGCATGAAAACAAGATGGAGTAAAAACCCATATATCCAAGGGCACTCTTTCCTGACACAGAGCCACCATTCCTTATTTCATTAAACCAAACAAATGGCCATCAAAATCTCCAGATCAAATCAAATCAATAAACTCAAAACTTATCAGCAACAAAAGCGAGGAAATATGTACTGCCAGGTAAAAAAGAGCAGGTTGTATGAAAGTTATGTATTAATGTGTCCATTCTCAAAACAGTTGTCCATCTCTTGAATGCGTTTGTAGTGGCCTGCTGAACTACATTCAGGAGAAGTTTGTTCATGGAGCAGCGATGCGGACAGAGTAAGCGGCCTTTCGCCTTTTGAATCGAAACGGTCGACATTACAGCTTGTGTGTATGACTGTGGATTTCTCAGCATTAAGCCGGGGTGAAACAAATCATCGAGAGGTAGGTGTATTTTCCAGTTAATGGCGTTGTATGCTGTATGTTGGATGGCGTTTACTGTTACATCAATTTCAATTACAGAGGAGAGAGGTCACTGACATAAAATCTTGAAAAGCTCTGTTGATGATAACTTGGAACAATATCTGGCTTGAAGTCATTCAAAGGGAGACTTGAAGTTGGCTCAACCGTCTACGTCGTTGTGAAGCTGCTTACAGAAAACGGTAAAATAGAAAGTATCTACTTCATCATATCTGAAATCGGAAACTGCGAACCGGTGTTAATAAAAAAATATCCCCAAGTACTTTAGATCGCATAGCTTTTAACGGAATATTTATTTTCATAATTTAGAATTTAGAATTTATTATTTGTTAATGATTGTTACTTTGTAATACAATTATATTTGGTTAATAATTAATAATCAAATTATTCAAAAAAAATATTCTAATTATAAGAATAAGTTTGATTTGATTATTTGATTAAAAATATTTTTAAATAAATATTTTTTTCTAATTATAAAAACAGTTTGATTTTATTATTTATTGTTACACCGGCCGTTCTTACACAGGAGAAACTGCACCGGTTGTGACTATAAATAGTGCGAGTCACCAGAGTCACCAGAGCCACAGAGAAGACAAAGCACAGTCTTGTAACTGTCTAGCCAAGTGCTAGTCACTTTTTTACTTTGTTAATACACTTGTTAAACCAACCCTCGACTTGACTTCCTTTATTTATTATTTACTGTTGGACAACTTCACAACATTTATTAATAATTAAACAAATTTTTGAAAACAAATTATTATTTGCCCACCCCTCAACGGGCGAAAATTTAATAGAGGATTTTTTTTTTTGATTGACGCCGGTTCGCAATTTCCAATTTCAGATACGACGGCCAGGGTGAAGTGGATACGTTATATTTTACCCAGAAAACACACTGAACATCTCATATAACATTTGTGTTTCTTTTCTCTTTTAACAATGTTTCTGCTATTAACAGCTGTATTTTGTTTATTTCAAACAATTACATATGTACCTGTATATTGATTGCGATAAATTTTCTGTTTTTTTTCTTCTTTTGTGTGGGACACCCCGTAGTTAAGATGAATAAAATTTATTTAAAGCTAAGAGCGTAGTTGTCTATTTCTTCGTGTGTATACCAGCATACACGGGAAAGGTATCCAGAGAACATCGTTACCCCAGGACACACGAAGGACTGACAACAATATAGCCTCCACCCATTGGGGTATGTAGGAAAAAACATCATTGCACACTAACACACACATCCGGCGTAGACGTGTAATTTCGCCTAGTATGAGAGAATGCGTTGCTTCATTTGGTCCCTTTCTCGTGCGCATGCGCATACGTGAAAGACGGCAATTTGGCATTGGTTCTAAAAAAACAAAAAAAAGCAACAACAATAACAATAAAAAGACTGCAAACAACAAAATATATACTAAATAAGAAATACTTATGAGCGGCCATTTTGAAAACTGATACGTAATAATTATGATGAGGTTTAACTGCCAATAGTCGTTATCGTTAGAAGCAGTTGATGGGTCAGCATTCCAGGTGGGAAATGTGAGCCGAGGAAGATGCGAGATTTCGTAACGTGTCGGTCGGTAGCGCGAGGGTTTGGGCGATGAGAGTCGGCGGGGAGCAGTTCAGTTGAAAGAAAACGCGGTAATACAAAACTGGAATGTCTTAACGTTTTCTCAAACATTCTCTTCTTTTTCTCTTTCTTTTTTATCCTGTGAAAATATTAACCGGGTTTAATCTTAGTTCCATAAAACCCAGCTTGATTCAAACGTTTACTCCCCGTGACCCGTTGGGTCACAATCGCTAACACTATTTATTCTACTTTCGTTTCATTCGAAAGTTCATAAACTGTGACGTATATCTAAAGACATTCTTCTTGCATGACCGAAACAAATAGTTCTCTTTGTTTCTATATTATCCTTATGCATGATATAGGGGTCGTTGCATGAAGAGAAATGATACAAGAATGATACGATGCATGTGTAATGTGAGTCTTAAAGACAGACTTAGATCTGATGACCTCAGAGACAGATTAGATCTGGATAGTATAGAGAGATGTGTGCAGCAAAGGACACTTTGATAGTATGGCTATGTTAAAAGAATGGATGACAGTTCTTGGGTTAGTAGACATAGAACAGTTGATGTAGCAGGGTCAGTTCACAGGGGAATCTCAAGGAAAACATGGGAGGAAGTCATAAGGATACACTTGAGAGAAAGATGGGTAAATAAAGACCTGGTCAGAGATAGGTTATTTTCAAAGTCCTTTTCTAAAAGCCGTCCAACATACTGTAGCATATAAAATGGACGTTAAACCGAATATGATGATAATATAGAAATAATGTGACTAAATATTTTGCTATGATTTACATACATATTTACGGTGATTACGAACACACGATGTAAATTAGATGACAACATTAAGCAATTAAGAAACATTTAAAAAAGAGAGTCGGTCTTTCTCTAAATGCTCATATAGACATTAAAACTATTCGGTAGTGGTTGAATCATCATGGAGTGGGAGATAGCGAGAGAAATACATAGATAGTTAAGTGACCGATGGCCGTCTTGTTCTGTTAGGAAAAAATAAAGGCTACTTAGAAGATTTTAAATGATTTTTTTTTTACAAATCCCAGAACTAAGCTATGTTTTAGCATGTATTTTGTGTCATTAAAGTACATTAAAAAAGACATAGTTACCCAGCGTAGTTCGGGAGTTAAGATAATACTGTTAAAATAATACACGAGGAATAGCTAATAAATTTGAATTCAGAAAAATAAAAG
>OY744529.1:24845259-24895259 GCA_963556195.1 Sepiola atlantica
TTCTTATTTTATTTGAATCTTTAAGAAGCTTCAAATAAAATAAGAAGTGAAATATCGATTCCCCTTAGAAGACTAAGTTGAACTTTTTGGCTTTTATTCAGTCTCCATTTATTCCCTTTTTCCATTAGATTAATCTCTCTCCCTCTTTTCTCTCTCACACACTCACATATAGAATGAGTAAAAATAAATAAATTTACATTATAATATATATATATATATATATCAATGTTAATTTTAAGTAAATGATATTAAATTATTTTACCTACATACGCCAGCGTTTCAAGCTTTCACTCTCATCAGTATAGAGAATGATAATCTCAGACGGTCACAAGGTTCGAACCCCTGCTACAGAATCAACCTAGACTCCGCAAGCAAGGAATTTAAGTTCTATTTATGCGAAGGGAGGCACACATCGAAAGATTGAGTATTCAACGAACGTTGTCAGAATATGCCTGTCTTCTATTATGCTAGTGGGATCCCGGTTAAAGTAACTTTTCTTTTTTACTACATTTCACCCATATTTTCCATTTCTTTCCCTTCGTCTTCTCTTTTTTCTTCCCCTTTTCCCATCATAACGTATCTCCGCACACATTTTACTATTTTATTCTTTTTTTTAAATAGTTAAATACGTACCAATAACATCTCGTTGTGCGTTCTTCTTTTTCCTATGTTTTTACCGTTATCGAATAAGTTTTGTTACATTCCAAAGACCAATATTTTATTTATCTTATGAAACATTTTTTCAAAACATACCCTTTGGATACAATGTTTCGTTCAGTATGAGATCAACCAACATTTGTATGAGTCCTGATAAAAGTTTGGCAAATTGATTCGAGTTTTCGAGTGTAGTTATCTTTTTGGAGGGGGGATTTTTCTTTTTCTCTTTTTCTGAATTTGTCACCATTTCCTCATATGAGTTTTTGTCTTTTTTGTACTTACATTTGCCCAACTTTCATCAGGACTCAATCTGGAACTTCACCGTATTTTTTTTTAATCGCATGTATTTTTGATGTAACATAATGCTACTCTCTGATGATTGACAAGGTTGGACTAAAAACTACACTTATCCGATTTTTGCCATGAAACACGTGTAAGTGTTAAGGGTTAATTAAAAAAACAACTTTTGAGTGTAAGATGAGAGAAGAATAAACTTTCATCGGAATAAGGAAATAAAGAGATTGTAAAAACTAATGAAAATTATGATTTGGGATTGATTCCTCATGGTCAGTAGAATAAAAAATTAATATATATATATATATATATATATATATATATATATATATATATATATATATATATATATTGGAGTTGAAAAATACTTATAATCCAGGGTTTCGAATCGTGTGACCAGTAGTGAATAGTCATACTTCTACGCTGAAGAGTCTTGATTGAAAAGAGACGAAACGTATACGTCCGTGGATAATAAACAACAACAAATATTTTTCATATTTGTCGCTCCTTAATAATTAGTAGAGCACTTTAGTAGTAGTGCAAATACAGCGTGACGTCATTTGCTTTATAATGCATCATTCCTTAATATAAGTAGAATGCCTGTGTCGCCATCGCCGCTTTAAATGTATTCAAACTACCACAGTTTATCAGCTGTTCAAATATTGGCCGCGAGGTTTAAGACGTTGGATTGGAGTTGAAAAATACTTATAATCCAGGGTTTCGAATCGTGTGACCAGTAGTGAATAGTCATACTTCTACGCTGAAGAGTCTTGATTGAAAAGAGACGAAACGTATACGTCCGTAGATAATAAACAACAACAAATATTTTTCATACATATATATATATATATATATATATATACACACACACTTTTATTATGGGAGTTTACATCGATTGTAGATCGGTGTTCTTTATCTACGTGACTTTATCTATTACCAATTGAGATTTAGTATCTGTTTGTCTGAAACCGAAACTATACTATTGCTTCTATTAATGTAATATTCTGCTATGTTTTTATGTTGAATTCAGTTTACTATACTATTTCAGACTAATGTATTATCTTTCAATGCTCAATTCAGAGGATATAGTGTAGTATCTGTTATGCCGTCATGATACCATTTTCCCATGTATTGCCTTCCCCTTTCTTGAGAGAGAGGAGTAGTATAGTATCTGTTCTGTTATCATGAGACCATCCTCCTAGGCATTACCTCTTCCTTTGGTGGGGTAGTGTAGTATGTGGTCGTTCCTTATGATACCATAGTTCCAGGAATTACCATTTTTTGGGGGGGGAGGGGAAGGAGTCAGGGTAATATATGTTCGTTCGTCATGATACCATGCTTCCAGGCATTACCTCCTTCTTTTTAGGGATTGTGTTGTACCTGTTTTGTGGTCATGATACCTCCCTCCCAGGTATTACTATTTCAATTTTTTTTTTTGGGGGGGGGGTGGGGGGGGGGGTGGGGGGGGTAGTGATAAACTAGCAAAAATATGCGACTTCAGTTCGCATATCTTTGCTAGTATTTGTAATTATTTTTACATATTTAGGGTATGGTAGGGAGGAATCTGAATCACCCAAACAATTGAACGGATTGATTTTTTGAGAGCTATCGTATCAAGGACTATAAAGAACCGATCATCGGACTATTGTCGCCAAAGTAACTGCTGTGTTGAGCCAACATCTAAATAGTCGAGTTTCAACCAAAACTGTTCACTGTGAGTTCAATAAATCCGGATATCACGGAAGAGTCGCCGTTAACTTTCTTTTAAATTTAACAAACATCCCAATTATTATTTTATCCAACCCCTGTATGTGTTCCACGGTGTTTCATAGTGTAATCTGCGTTGTGTATGGGGCCGACGAAGTTGGTTTCATGGCTCACAAAGTGCAGATTAACGTAGATAAACCCTGGTTTATAAGGGTGCAGTAATATTACTATGATTGTTCGGCTGAAGCACCTGCCCACGTAAGGTGATACATCATAATTACAATCTATAAAATATTACATCTCCTACATCTATTTATAGATCTTTATGAAACAGAGAAGTAACCTATATCTTTAATAGTTGAAGAACCCGTCATAGGATCTGTATAATAATAATAATAATAATAATAATAATAATAATAATAATAATAATAATAATAATAATGATAATGATAATGATAATGATAATGATAATAATAATAATGATGATGATGATGATGATGATGATGATGATGATGATGATAATAATAATAATAATGATAATAATAATAATAATGATGATAATAATAATAATAATGATGATAATAATAATAATAATGATGATAATAATAATAATAATACGTTTGTACATTTGTCTGCACGTACGTTATCACCTTTCACGCCAATTAAAAATGAGATCGTCCGATCGCCAATGATGAAATGCAAAACAAAATACCGATTAGCTGATGTTGCTGATTGCTAAACATTAAGATTTTACCAATTTTAAAAGTAATTGTTCCAAAATCGAATATATCGCTATAAATAGAATTATGTCGTTGTTATCGACTTAAAGAGTTTTATCTTCTGCATTGTTTTTTTATTTTAATCTTGATACATCTAATTCTTACAATTTTAAATAAATAAAATAAAAATTACATTCGTTTTATTTATTTAGATGATATTTAGCAAGCGATGATAATTATTTTTACGGAAGAAGAACGTGACAAGTGTTAGTTATTAACCAAGATATGTAGCGCTGTGGCGGCTCTAAGAGCCATTTTTTGCAAAGACGGACAATGATTCTTTGTCTCATAAGAGCTGAAGTCTTGTTGACACGTCGTAGAAGTAGTCATGATGATAGTCGTAGTAGAGTTTATTTCTTGTTGTTGTTGATGTTGTTGTTGTTGTCGTTGTTGTTGTTGTTCTTCTTCTTCTTCTTCCTTTTTGTTCTTCAACGATTGTAATAGATATAATTAACAACAGCCCACGATGTGCGTTTTAATATTTATGTAAATATATTTTTCTTCTTGATAGTAATATTACTAATTCCCTCCACCCCCTTGTTGGGAGTGGAAGTGGATCTCCAAAAAATACGTCTGTTCTGGTCGACAGATAAGCCTTGAAATTATCAAAACAATCGCAGTCGCATTTCAATTGCGACGTCTCCCCACCCCATGACCTACACCTCGTTACCATCTAGATTATAATTCTTATTTACTATCCTGCTTTTTCGATCACCCTGGATTAATCTCGTTACAATATTAATGACTCGGATTGGTCGAACAAGATCACGGCTTAGAGTGATATAACATTGTGTGCGAGTTTTTTTCGATTCCCACGAGATGGTCCGTAATTATCTCGTTTTCAGAAAACAGCTGACATCTCTCGTTGGGTAATGGCGTCTCCCAGCAGCGTTAACAGTCGTAGAGATGCTGTTCTTTTCTTCTTTTTTTCTTTCTTTTTGTGGCTGGAATATAAAAGCGATTAAAAAGAGCAGCAAATAACCCCATTATTTTCTCTGGGATTTAGTTTACGTTTTACAGCATTTAACTTAAGTGTGGCAAATCAAAAAACAAAAAACAAACATGATATTTCAAACTTAAGTGTGACAATTAAAAAGAACAATATATAACTCCCTCATTTGCTCTGGGATTTATTTTTATTTTTACAGCATTTGAAAGCAGGTACATCTCGATGAAATGCACATTTCCGTTCCAACTTCTGTAAGGAGTGGTGGGACCCTCGAAACAGACGCCCGTTAACTTTGACGTTGGACACCCAAGAGGCAGAATAGATAGCGCCAAGCTGTCATGTACTTCCTCACATGATGCAACTTCCTGTACACGTAGCTCTAACCTCTAATTTGACTTCTAATGGAACATTCCCTTTTCTTACTTAATTTAACCTTCCGTGGAATTTTCTGTTTGTAACTTTATTTTTACACACCAAAGCCCAATGTCACTAAAGAGAGCGGTATCTGAAGTAGCCAGTCTTCTTTCCCACGTTCTCCCACCTTTTTTTCCTTTCTGTCTTCTTTCCCTCCTAATAACCCATTTTCTTTCTTTGTTCTTTCTCTCCTACTAACACATTTTCTTCCTTCCTTTCTTCTTTTCCTCCTACTCCCACATTTTCTGCCTTTCATTCTTCTCCCCCCCCCCTACTCCTACCTTTTCTTCCGTTCTTTCTTCTTTCCCTCTTACTACCAGCTTTTCTTTCTTTCTTTCTTTCTTCCTTTCTTTCTTCTTTCCCTCTTACTCCCACCTTTTCTACCTTTCTTTCTTCTTTCCCTCCCGCTTTCACGTTTTCAAAATTAATAGACGCTAATTCTGGGGAAATCAATATTTAAAAAACAAAACCGGAAATGAGTCACCGTTATTTTAATTTTACATTTTAGTAGATGCTACCCGCTACTAACTGCTGATATCCGCCAGTGTCCGCTACTGTCCGCCCGTTAAAGAAATCGCAAACTAATAATTCATTTTTTAAATTTTACATTTTAGTAGACACTGTCTGCTACTCCCTGCTACAACCCGCGAGTGTCCACCATGTAAAGAAATTGCCAACTCATAATTCAAAACAGGTGTCTGCCAGTGTCCGCCGTGTACAGAAATCGACTCTTTTGTACAATAGGGACGGCATTGTGAACTATCGACTCTTTTGTACAATAGGGGCACCACTGTAAACTGTCGACTCTTTTGTACAATAGAGTTGCCGTCATAAACTGTCGACTCTTTTGTACAATAGAGGCGCCGTCGTAAACTGTCAACTCTTTTGTACAATAGCGGCGCCGCCGTAAACTGTCGACTTTTGTATACAATAGGGGCGCCGCCATAAACTGTCGACTCTTTTGTACAATAGGGGCACCGCTGTAACATGTCGACTCTTTTTCGCAATAGGGGCATCGCCCGAAAGTTTTGACGGTTTTGTATAGCAGAGACGAGGCCCTAAACTTTCGTTGTCGTGATATCATGCTCCCAGACATTAACTCCTACTTTTTCATTAAAAAAAATGCTCGATTTAATTCGGTCTATTAATTCTGTATAGTATATTTTAATTCGTCATGATATTTTCCTCCCAGGCATTACCTACACTTTTCGGAGGAGGGAGCACTATAATATACGTTCGTTCCTTACAATACCATTCTCCCAGGATTACTTTCTCTTTTTTATCGAGGAGTAGTGTACTAAATATTCTGTGGTCATCATATGATACTCTTAGGCATTAACTCTTTTTACTGTGAGAGGAGTGTTCGTTTGCTTATTACGTTTTATTTTCGCACACATTTTGGATGCAATTTATTAATTAGTCTTCCATTGAATTTTCTATCCCGAAATAACATTTTAATTTATTTTTTAAAGACTTGAAAATCAAACTTTAATACAATGCCTCAGTCGCTGGCGGCCATGTTGTAATTTCCTATAACTCGATTTAATTGGGTCTGTTATTCTGTATAGCATATTTCTTCGTCATGATATATTTCTCACAAGAAGAAGGGTCTGTCGCGGCAGCTTAGCAAAAATATACGACCGTAGGGAGGATATTTTTCTAGCTCTATTATATAAAGGATAGTTGTCTGTGTATGTGTGTGTATGTGCTTATGTTTGTATTTCTGCAAAAGGCTGACGAGATACTCGACAAAAATATCGAAAAATTGAAAAAAAAAACCGCCGATTCCATCGTGCCGAACCGACACGGAACTTCTCGGGGGTGAGTACCAAATTTCTTCATTTTCCAGTCATCTGTACGTTGTGCGCATGTGCAGTTTGCAAAAAAAAAAACACAACGTTAAAGTGACCTATTTTCATATAAATTTTGCTCTCTGCGTCAGTAATATAACGGTTACGGATAAAGAATGACGACCAGGAGGTCGAGCGTTAGAATCGAATTGACACATAATATTTTTTTAAACGAGAACATACATATACATCGAAGGGGGGTTAGGGCGAAGACAGAGATGGTACGGTAACGGGAAGAGGGGGCGGGGGAGAGGAGGCGACCGAGGAAGAGACAGCTTTTGCTCCGAGCAACGGGGAGGGGAGAGGGGGAGGGGATGACCAGGGAAGAGACAGCTTTCGCGCTAGGCAACGGGAATAGGGGGCAACGTGAGAGGGGCGGTGAAATGGGTCGACCAGGAAAGAGAGAGTCCAGGGAAACGCCGGGTACTCCTGCTAGTATAAATATTATTCGGATTAATGGAAAAGACTTTCGCATTTATTCCTCCCCCTTCTCCTCCTCCCCTTCTCCTCCTCCCCTTCTCCTCCTCCTCCTCCTCCTCCTCCTCATCATCATCATCATCATCATCATCATCATCATCATCATCATCATCATCATCATCATCATCATCATTTCAATCGTAGGGGTGTCTCCTTTCTTGCTGAGATTTTCATGGATTGCTCTGTTCTTGAGGAGAAATCGACTCTGTATCTTCTTGGTCTTTCTTTCTCATCAAATCTTTCTTGGAGTTAACACATTAGCCGCATTGCCTTTTCCGCTTCTCGTAAAGTAAGTTCTCTCTATCGCTCCAAACACTTTCTCACACCTGAGGCTATTCTCTATCTCTACAAATCTACTATCAGACCTTGTATGGGATACTGTTGTCATATTTGGGTTGGTGAATCTCTGCCCCATATGAGGGTTCTCGATAAGGTTCAAAAGCGTATATGTAATTTTATTGGTCACCCCTTCTTCTCTCTCACAGACATAATGTTGCTAGTCTCAGTCTTTTCTATAAATACTATTATGACATGTGTTCTTCAGAATTGTCTGATCTGTTCCCTACTTCTTTTGTTCCAGTTCGTTTGACTTGTTAGTCTAGTGGTTTTCACAAATTCGATGTTTTGCTACCTCGATATAATACAGCTTCTTATTCCAGTAGTGGAACTCTCTTCCTGCTGACTATAGCCTTGGTATTTTCAAGGCTAAGGTCAATAGGCATCTCCTGTCTTTGTGTTAATAATCTTTCGTTCTTTTTAGCTCTTTACATCAAGTGATTTCATGTCTGGAACGATTTCCATTAAAAAAAGTCATTCATCTCAGTTCAGCTGGGTTCAACGTTGCTTTATTTTGCGAATCCGACGAAAATCAGTGTTTTAACTTGATTTGGACGTCTTTTAATAAGGATAATTGTCGAAAAAAAAAAAACGATTTTAATTTGTATTATTTGGATTATTCGGACTACTATTCTCACCTTCGTTGTTATTTTCCGATGGGAGAATAACATAATAATTAACACTTCTACCCGGTCATGGCTGACGGAACGAGAACAATCAACCTCCGTTCAGTTCGAAATTGCGTATAGGTTATCAAGTTCGAACTTAAAAGATTCCCAAGTTCGTAAATATGCACCTGAAGAAGGTCAGATGTAACATCGGACGGAACATTATGAGAATAACACCCGAGATGAGAACCGTTGTCCGAATAATTCAAATAATACAAATTATCAATCCTCAGCTAAAAAAAAATCCGAAAATTAAACCAATTTTATTTAGAATTTGGAGCGAATTAATAGTATAACATATTGAATGGCCTTGTGCCATACCTGGCTTCTCTAAATATTGGATGTCTTAGATGGAGTGAACATTTTTTGCCACCTGTGACTCAGGAACGAATAACTGATTTTCACATATTCTGGGAATTGTACTTCAGCAAGGCAGCCTGCATATATTGTATCGGGTGTCTTGCACAGTTTTTCAATTCTATTTTTAGCCTGGATTCCGCATAAACTGTATTGATTATTCAGCGAATGTATTGATTATTTGGAAGACTTATTTAGAGGCAAGTGAGAAAGTGCCATTAGATCAACATGACCAGCCTAAATAACCGATATTCTGTCTCCATCTCTCTTGAACACTAGCACAGTCTAATAATAACCATAATGGCATGTGATTATAAAAAAGAGACTTATGTTTATGGATGACCCAACTGACCCATAATTTGTCTCCATCTCTCCTGAACACCAACCCAGTCTAATAATACCAAACCAGCAGTGACAATAGGGGTGTAATATTCTCCGACTGTATCAACATGCACAACTCCCCACTTAGGATGCCCCTTATAAATCTGGACCCTAATCACAGTAGCCCCTTACATCTCAGTTATGATATAAATCTGGACCCTAATCACAGTAGCCCCTTACATCTCAGTTATGATATAAATCTGGACCCTAATCACAGTAGCCCCTTACATCTCAGTTATGATATAAATCTGGACCCTAATCACAGTAGCCCCTTACATCTCAGTTATGATATAAATCTGGACCCTAATCACAGTAGCCCCTTACATCTCAGTTATGATATAAATCTGGACCCTAATCACAGTAGCCCCTTACATCTCAGTTATGATATAAATCTGGACCCTAATCACAGTAGCCCCTTACATCTCAGTTATGATATGCCTCGTTTGGGGCAAAATAAAGTAAATAAATAAATTAAATTTTTTTTTAATAATAATAGGTTCCAAGTCAGGCGTTCGTTAATGTGTTAGATAAAACAGCTCGACCCTACAAGAAAGCAGTGTGTGTCGAGAAGGCAACAGCAGACAATGGAACGAAGAGAAAAACAGTGCGCAAAAAGGAACGAGTAAAAACAATTAGGGTAGGATATTGAGATGGCGCATTTGCAGAATGTGTTACGAATGTGCAGAAGATAACGCCATTTTATTTTTTCACAAAAACCTGACAAAAAAGCAATTTCAATGTCGAGTTTTCATTAAAAAAGAAGAATTATTAATAAATAAAAAACATTTTTTTACACTTTTAAATGTTTGTTTATCAAACGGGTTTAAAAACTTTAACAACGTGTAATAGCAAACGAGAACAGTCATAACTTAAGAAAGCTTTATTCGGCATAAACTGTCAGTACAATATTAGTGCTGCTATTTATATGGTTAAGACGAACAGGAGAGTTCTCCAAAGGGGAGATAATTTAGAATAGGGAAATTATTCGTAATTTTTTTTATTACACAACGAACAATGTTATGTTAATAAAAAAAAAAGGAATGTTAATTAACGAACAAAAACTATTATTACCTGTCTTATTTGCAGACAGCTTGGTTAAAAAGACCTTTGCGTATGACACTTACTGACCGACATCACTGTCGGTTAATAAATATCATACGCAAAGAGTATTTTTTGCATTTCCACTGGCATCCCTCTGTAATTTTTTTCGTTTTGGCCTAAACCCTGGGTATTTCGAATGCTCCACACGTGCTGGAATTACCTAGCGAACACAGGAAAGCAGCCAAATATACTTTATTTTCTATTACCTTTGGTAAAAACGAAGTAAAAGTCCAGTCGAAATTAAATTTTGATTTAAGAATAAAAAATGATTAATGAATTCGCCAAAATATTAAATTCCAACAAACAATGAAAAAGTTGGTGCTTCTATATTATTGGGCATATTAAATTTTCATCTCTAATTTAGAAGAGTCTGTTGAAAGGGGAGATAATTCAAATTGTTATTTTTTGTTGTAACCATAAACCCATAAGGAAACTCCAGAGAATTAGTAAGAAAATACATTTTTAAAAGTGTACTTATGCAGTTTATAGGCCGGACTGAAATAATAACGTTATAATTTAGAAAGTCATTCTTAACACGGAGAGGTAGGGTGTTGATTAACTATTCTGTTTATTAAATTGCTAGGTGAAAGTACAGAATAATTAATCACCCCCACCCTCATGTTAAGAATGACTTTCTAAATTATAACGTTATTATTTCAGCCCGGTTCGTAAACTGCATAAGTACCCTTTATAAAATTTATTTTCTTACTAATTCTCTGGATTTTCTTCATGGGTTATGTTCACCACCACCACCACCACAACAACAACAACAACAACAACAACAACAACAAACAGTTTGAATTATCTCCCATTTCAACTGACTCTTCTAAAATGAAAATGAAATTTCATCTGCCCCAATAATAAAGAAGCACCCAAAAGTTTTATTTTATGTAGCCGATAAAGAAGTTGTTATTATCCTGATTTAATTTTTAAAAATGTAGTTTTTAAATTTGGCATTCCCCAAAATAATTAATGAATTAAAATAGTCTTTTTGTCAGGTTTTTTCAAAAAATAAAATGGAGTTGTCTCCCGCATATTCAGTGCATACATCTATGCTATTGTTACTGTTTGTTTAGTATTATTAACCTGACTAGTGTTCAGGAAGTCTGGAGAAAGGTACAAAATGATAGGTTACTTACCAGGCGTCATCCGGGATCCTAATTACAGAAAAAGAGTAAACGTAAACCTAAACAATCTGCGTAATATTATTATTTGAAATGTTTCATTCTAGGATAAAATCAGAGCAAAAATACTTATGCCGAATTAAGGCTCGAACTCACAGACCCTGTCTCTAAGTATGGCATACTAACCGATTGAACCACCGAAGAAAATAAGAAAGCGGCCACGCTATTAAGTACATGAATCACAACAGACAGTTATTTCTTTCTGCTCTCTTTCTCTCTCTCAAAAACTTATCGATTTAGTAAAAAGGTCGACCATAACTCCCTCCCCCCCACACTTCCGACGGTAGCCAAAGAAAACGCTTGAAATATCGGTGAATATCTAAAAATGTATCCGATTAATTTTCCCCTGGTGATCATGAGAATACTGTATTGGGTGTCTACTACTGTGTTTCATAAAGCATTTATTTTGTATAAAGTTTTTTGTTTTGTTAACTAAACGAACCACATCCCTATACGCATTTATTTATGCAAAATCAATATTCTTTTAAGTTTCTGGAGTGAAAAGAACGAAGATTAAAGTAAATATGATGGGACAAATATTAAAGGATGTTGTGAAGTGTCATTTTTGTTGTTTGCAAAATGTGGGAATTTGGTTCGTTGCTTTCAAAATGAGATGAAAGATAAGCCGAAAAGGAAACTTAATGAAAAAGGTAGACAAGACAGAAACGAATGATATATGTATTAAAATAATAATACGAAAACTGTCTTGAAAACAAAGTGTGTTTGCGGCTCAATTAAAATACCGAGTTATCTGATACTGTTAGTTTTAAGATGGAAACATATGTGAAAGAGAGTTCGTTTCAACATCATCAACTCTGTAAATACGTCCAGTGCGAACGAAGACTATTTGAAAAGAACGCGAGAATTGGGCTTTTCGCCCCCCCCCCTCCCGCCAAATAAAGTGTCCAGTGATTTGTCAATATGCGAAGTGTCTGATCCAATAAAATGGATTATTTAGAAGACAAAGGAGGTAATTTGTTAACACAATAGACAAGGGCAGATAATCTATGTCAGGAGATAAAGGAAGTAACATATGAATATACTTCTTTATTTTTAATAAAGGAAAAAAAAGACAGTTTTATTTGGTGCCATATCTTTTTGAGCCATTATTGACTTTCGTGGGCAGCAAGTATTAAAAAATCACCTCACATTCTTTTGTTTTGTTTGTGATTGAACCTTTCTTATATCTATATTAATACAATTATGTAAAACCGTGCGCGTGTCTGTGTATGTGTTTCTCGTTTCTGTATGACGTACGCATTCATTTTTGTTTATTAATTATTAATCGATTATTTATTGAAATACAAAATGCAATAAAGTAAAATTAAATAAGATTTAAAAAATACTATTTAATTACGAAATTAAATCTATCAGAATGTATTTCGGTTTCTTCGTAAACAAGTTAGTCATTTAAATCTTTTGTTAACATAGAGAAAGACCAAAGAGGGGAAAAAAGGAAGAAACAGAACGACAAAAAGAAACAGAAAAAGAAGAACAATCAGAAAGGAAGACGAAGGAAAAAAAAAAGAAGGAAAACAGGGAGAAAGAAGGAAAGAATGCGAAAGAAAAATAAGGACAAAGAAAGAAAAGTGTAAGAAAAATAGAAACAGATAAAAAAAAAGGAATAAAAAAAGAACGAATAAAAGAGAGAAACAGAGAAAGAATAAGAAATAATGGCAAAAAGAAAGAAAACAAAAAAGAAAAACTAAGAAAGAAAAATTAAAACGAGGAAAAGGAAAAGCGAAAAAGAAAACAAAAAAGAAGTAGGAAAGAAAATTAAAAAGAGCAACAATGAACAAGAAAGCATGAAAAAAATGAAAAATAAAAAAGAAACACGCACAAAGAAATAAAAAATAAAAATAAACGAATAAAAAAGAAACGAATAAAAAAGAAACGAATAAAAAACAAATAAAAAGAAAAAAATCAGAAAAAATAAACGAAGGAAAAAAACGAAAAGAAAAAAAACGAAGAAAAAAGAAAGAAAAAAAGAAGGATAAAAGAAATAAAGAAGAAGAAAAAAAAGAAAGCATCTTTGCAGGCATTTCTTTTTTTTTTCTAGCAATGAGAATACGAATCTGGCGCATTCATTGACTGAGCGCAATATACAAAAGGGAACGTAGAGGCCACATTGTACCCGAGTTTTGAGTACCCCAAAGAGCTATGTGGGGTAGGAGGAAAATGGTTGCCCGAGAATTTCGTGGAACCTCAAAAAATGCTTGCTAATATTGAAGAGAAAAATTCACTTTTGTGTTGGTCTTTACGCCTCATGGCATAGCAACTATTAGGGACGAAAACAGTATGACTAATCGAGTGAGGGGTGAAGGATAGACAGGGGCAGGGGGGGGGGGCGAAATAAATATTGTACCCCCTTCCAATAAAATAATTCCCCACGAAACCCTGTCAATTGCGTACTGATATCAAATATATCCATCTTGAATGTTTGTTGCCACAGATGAAACATTTCGGTACATATCTGAAGATCGCATTGCTCAACATTATTCGTTTCTAAATTCCAGTTGTGTCACAGTGGGCACCGCCCTGGTTCAAGAAGTTGTTTTTGGCGTCTTGCAAAACATTTATAACAGCATAGTAATAATGTTTTATGTACAAACCTAGCATATAGCATTACATATTGGGTTGCTTATAAAGTTTTGGTCTTGTTTGGGTTGCAAAAACAGTATCCTTCTAACCCTGTCTACTACTCTTGCATCACATCTTAGTATCGTGTAGCCGTCCATTGTAAACACATCGCATCTGTATGTATCTTTTAGTTCACCCCAAACAAGGCATATTGCTATTGAATCGTTAAGGGCTACATTTATAGGGGCCACATTTATAGGTGGTAACCTGTGCGGGGAGTTGGGTAGCCATATTTTTGTAGCAATATTTTTGCTCACATTACATTTAAATTCCTGCATGTTCCGTACGATCGGGGAAGCAGGGAGCAGAGAGGGATTTACAAAAGGCAAAGGGGTTCGACGAAAAAAAAAAACTATCAGAGTACTGTTGCCACATCTGGGGAGGTGCCGTTCAGAGCACCCTCCATTTGCCAAGAGAAAGTTTTCTAGTTGTGGATGATCTCGTCACTTCCTTATAGAAGAGACGTTGTTAGTCTCTCTCTACTTTATTGTTATTTTCATAGAAAGTGCCTGACTGAGCTCCAAATCTCTGGTTCGTAAGACATTTTCAGTAAGAACTCGTCTCTCTACCACAACAGAATTCTTCCTCCACGTGCTTAGCGTCAGAAGGAATTTACATGGACAGATCTTCTTTGTAGAACACATTACCGCGGGACTGCCTCCCTGCATACTAGAACAAATTCAATGTCCACAAGTATTTATCGCGAATCGTGTCATAAGTAATCAAACTTAGTTCATTGCATTCACCAATTTCGACTGGCAATCACTCCATCCTATTAAACCTTATCCTCGAGTGTGTCGCATAGCCCTTTAATAATTCATACCTTCGAAATCCCACCCCTTCACTCTGTCGTCTAGTGGTTGAGTTCTTTCTTCGCCTCTGTAGTGGCCATCTCCGTGAGTTGTCTGTAACAAAAGACCTTTTTCACTTCATAAGACAACAATCTTTTCATTTTAATTACTTTTTATTCGGCGTCAGTTTCTATTGCCCGTGGATATATTTTGCTCATCGTTGAGAGAGAGAGAGAGAGAGAGAGAGAGAAAGAGAGAGAGAGGGAGAGAAAGAGAGAGAGATTTACGAATATCGTGGTTAATTCTTAGCTAGCTTATTGTCTAATCAGTCTTTTGTTATTTGAGGAGACAGGGGGGATAAGGACATCTCGTACACCCGTATTCTTTTTTAGGGAAAAACATTTCCCGTTCTGACTTGGCTACATCGTAATTCCATCGTCCGTCTTCTGCGCCTCCTAAGTCCGAACTGACTTAAAAACTCCAATTTTCTCACACATGAAAACTGTGACGTCAATATCTCGTGATCATCACACAGGTGCAGGATGACTTTTTGAACTAGGGGTCATCTACTGTCTCGTCACTTGTCATGTTTCGATCCCCAGGAAACAACATCGCACTCTATGCACCCGGCGGCCCGCACTAAATCGCACAAGCCAACCCAACGACCTTACACCCGTTCTCTACCACATACGTCCATTATCATATAACATTCTCATAAAGTTTTTTATAATCCCACAAATTACGTCCATCATTATATAACATTCCTCCCTTACCAACCATTCAAAAATACTAGAGAGGTATTTTTTACGTCCCCCCCCCTTTCATCTCGTTCCATTCAATCTCTAAAATAATCAGGCAAGCAGGAAACCCTTTTTAAAAAAATTCTTATTCCCTTTCTGGTCATCCACCTAATTACCTGTAAGATACGTCTATCCTACCATTCGACCACGTTCGTATTTCAACATGGACCCCAGAGCGACCCCCTAGCTCCCTACCCCCAATGAGTTGTCCAATTTCCATCCGAGCCGACCACACTGCTCTTTGTCTATCCCTTCCAAGGGGGCTCTCCATCCTCGGGGCCGGCACGCTGTCTTTCTTATATCCTTCTTCTAAGGAGCCCCATTTGTTCCCGTTGACCCTACCCCATTATCTTAACGATCCGTACATGCCGGCCGCTTTGTCGCCATGTTAATCCGCCCCAGGCCGAAAACACATTCAATTATCACCAATTTAATTTCATAATCAATCATTCCGATCCGTTATTCAGCTTCGGCACTCTCTACACTGACCCACAACCGCGATGACCCCTCTGTCATCTCATCAGCCTTTCCGTATGTGAAAGGACCCTTTATGGTTTCTTTCAAGTCGGTTACCGCGACCAGGCGTTTGACCTCATACCAGCTGGACAAAATATGCCTCGTTAGCTCCGCTGAGCCGCTTCATACTATAAAACATCACGAGAATTCTCCAATGTAATCCACCGTCAGGGTTTCCAAAATCAACCTCTGACAACCACCCCCTTTCCGAGAGGGGGAGAAAAAATACCACAATCATAGGATCTCACATACACCTTTTATTTTATTTTTTTAATTTGAATAACTCGGCTGACCATTAATTAATTTAATTCCACTTTAGTTACTACTTTATATATATATATTTTTATTATTTTATTCTTATATATTTATTATTTTAATACAAGGAGGAGCAAATAAAAATCAAATTAATGAAGTGAGTCTCTCTCTCAATACGCAAAATTACATTTAAATAAAAAAAAGTCATAGACAACAACAACAAAATTAAGCAAAATATTCCATCCGACAACATGAAACAATACAAGAATTCCTCCCCGATTCCCCCAACAGCATGCATTATTTTAAACAAGGACAAAAAAGTCACCACAAAATGTACACATTTTTTTCACGCATACGTGTGTGTATGTATGTGTATGTGTGTGAAAATCCGTCACTGTCTTTTTTTTCTTGTCTTTTTCCTTCTTTCATTAAAAGTTTCAACTATTTGAATTTGTGTGTGTGTGTTAAGTTTTATTGTCCTTTCTTCTTAAATTTTTTTTTCTTTTAAACTGTTTTTCATATAATTATTTTACAATCTTTCTATTACATGTTTTTTCCATCTATTTCAATTTGCGTGTGCGTGTGTTCGTTTATTGGTCTAGCTTCGTCTTCTTTTTTATCTCAGTAAACAGTTTTTCGCATAATTATTTTAAAATCGTTCTATTACATGTTTTTTTTTCATTTAGTATATACGTGTTTCCTTTTTTTAACGTTAATAAATGCATTGAGATTATAAATGTTCTCTCGTAATTTCTTTTTTTTCTTTTTTTGTATTTTTAAAACTAATCGTACTTACATTTACGTTCCTTTCGGTTTGATCCTCTCATCGCACTCTCCGCTCGTCTCTTTCTCTGTTCGTTCTGTTTTCTTTTCGGACCTCACGCTGTAATACATTTTCTTCTGTTTTCTTTTTCGTTTTTCTTTCTCTTTTTCACTCGTGGTAACCGCGATTCGTAACAAATGTTCATGCTTGAACAACTGGTCATTTGTAACACCAAAAAGGGACATGTCGCATAGCCCTTTAATAATTCATACCTTCGTTCCTTCTCGGTTTGCTCTGTCGTCTAGTGGTTGAGTTTTTTCTTCGCCTCTGTAGTGGCCATCTCCGTGAGTTGTCTGTAACAAAAGACCTTTCTCGCTTCATAAGACAACAATCTTTTTATTTTAATTACTTTTTATTCGGCGTCAGTTTCTATTGCCCGTGGAGATGTTTTGCTCATCGTAGAGAGAGAGAGAGAGAGAGAGAGAGAGATTTACAAATATCGTGGTTAATTCTTAGCTAGCTTATTGTCTAATCAGTCCTTTGTTATTTGAGGAGACAGGGGGGGGGGAGAGAAGGACATCTCGTACGCCCGTATTCTTTTTTTAGGGGAAAACATTTCCCGTTCTGACTTGGCTACATCGTAATTCCTTCGTCCGACTTCTGTGCTTCCTAAGTCCGAACTGGCTTAAAAACTCCAATTTTCTCACACATGAAAACTGTGACGTCAATATCTCGTGATCACCACACAGGTGCAGGATGACTTTTTGAACTAGAGGTCATCCACTGTCTCGTCACTTGTCATGTTTCGATCCCCAGGAAACAACATCGCACTCTATGCACCCGGCGGCCCGCACTAAATCGCACAAGCCAACCCAACGACCCCACACCCGTTCTCCACCACATACGTCCATTATCATATAACATTCTCATAAAGGTTTTTATAATCCCACAAGTTACGTCCATCATTATATAACAAGTGGCTCTTGGCCTTGATAAGTGATAACCAAAAAGTAGAGTAAAAAAAGTATACATCTATGGCGAATCATGGATTTTTACCTAGGATTTCAGAAATGATATGCCGTACTTCTTTTGATAGTAATGTACAAAACAGAGAATCGATAAACCTTCATTATTAAGAGCTGGAGTGTGAGTTCGGGGAAGGTGTTATAATGTTGATATACACTCGGACCCTTTAATAAGTTTTCTAGCCTAATATGTCCCGCACTGTCCCCAAAATAAACGAAATCAATAAATGTTTACATGTGAAACAAAGGATGGCAACAACTTGAGTGCTTGTTTCGGAATTGGTGAGTTGTATATTAATTTTTTGACACTCGAAGGTAGAAAGGTTAATACGAAAACAATTAAAAACAAAATATGATTTCGAATCGATTGAAATTGAGATGGAGAGTTCATTTACTGGGGCGATAGAACTATGTTCCAATCTTGTTTTAATTTGTTTATGCTAGAAATATAAGATGATGCTTGACTTTGAATAAGCTCGTGGCTAATTCACACTAGCGCTGTATTCTAGGCCCTGCCCATCGCAGGGCCGCTTAATATTGTCGCATCCGCTTAATATTGTCACAGTTCCAAATGTCGTCAGGAGGAATTTCCACAGACAATGCTTCGTTGCAAAGAATTAATAATTACCAAGTTATTAAAGTAATTAGAATTTAATAATTTAATAGTTTAATTTAAGATTCAATTTTATCAAATAAAGAAGTTTAGGAAATTTAATTTAAGATTTAATTTTTCCTAATTAAGAAATTGTAAATTTTTTTTTTTTTTAAATATTTAGACTTTTACAACTTAAAAAATTTAAAGGGATATATAGGCATTTTCAGAGTCTAAACCTTTTAGGCAGGGAGGATTTACTGAACACATCTCCAAAACTGGACACCCCGGTCCCGACACTCACTCAATCAGCTACGGTGGATTTGGTGGTGGTTTCCACTGTGCATACTTGAATTTCCTTCTATGTCGACATTTGGAGACTAATTCACTTCTAGAATTGATCAGATTTAAACGTTTAGGTGCAGTGGCTATCATTACGGCTTCTGAATTGCATAGACCGCACGATCTAGATCCCGCGCTATAGGAGTTTGATTGTTTTAGGATGGACCATTTTATATTGTGTGGAATATTATTGGATCTTAAGTTTTTAACTAAAGTGGTCAGTGATGTTTTGTTGTTGCCCACATCGTTATTAAAGGAGTAATTATGCATAGATATGCGGGTTTTAATTAAATTTGCTGTGGCCCCAATATAATGGTGTATCTTAAGATTTACTATTGTTCCTGAACCATTTATATTCCTATTTACTGGTCTACTTCTATTTACTGTATTTTCATGATATAGATTAGGTTAGTTAATTGATTGTATATAATTGTTAGCTTTATCGTTAACTACCATTGGAAGGTCATTATCGGCTTGCAAAGGTGGAAGATGGATAGTAGAATTATTAGGTATAGAATTATGGTGCAAATTAGTCGTAATGCTCATTTGTAGAGTTTGATTAGGGGCTGCATTTATGTGATCTCTAGAGTTCATTGTAGAATTATTCAGTTCAGTTACGGTACAAGCATACACAATGTCAGAATATGTGCATCTATTATCCAATGGGCAATCATTGGTACGCCTGCAGTTGCATGTATTTATGGGATTAGAACAATTAATATTAGATTGGATAGATTTTATTTTTTGCTATTTGCTGAGATTATTGTTTGATATTAGTTGTCTCTTATATCTTTTGTTGGATTAACTTCATATATATATATATATATATATATATATATATATATATACCATATTTTTATAGAAATATTTTTTACTTTTACCTACAGACATATATGTTTCATGCTTACGCAATTTTCAGTGATGATATTTACTGACGGTCGAAAGATTCGAACCCAATCACAAAGTCACCTTTGACTCTTCAGTCTGGTATACAACACATCGACCACCATGAATTACTATAGGGAAAGAAGAAAATGCAATTCTATATAATGTCGAGTCGGCGGACATAGTGTTCTATGGCAGAAGCTGGAACTTTGCCTTACGCTTATATATATATATATATATATATATATATATATATATATATATATATATATATATATATATATATATATATATATATATATATAAGAAATTAAAGTTGAGCACTGTTGGGAGATATTAAAAACAGCCTGTTACTTAGCTATAAGTAAGGTTCCGATAACGTTCGGCGAACCCTCTAGACTGTCTGCTGTTTACTGACCGCTGTATTTAGGCATAAATAGAACTTAGTTTCTCCTGTATCACGTGATAGTTTCTGATATATTTATTTATCATTAAGGTTATGTACATTACCACCGTCGCCGTCGCCGTCGCCGTCTTTTATGCACGCACGGAAAACCAATATGCGTACATTGAATGCGCATATGAGTGTAGAATCCAACAATATGACCCTTTAACGGTTAAATTTGAGTCTCGGTACACCTGTAGTTCGTTAGATTGGTCAGGTGACGTGGGAGTGTTGTCTTTTTGTATGAAAGATATTTCTGATGTGGAAAACCAGTAGCTGAATGTAATTGAACAGAGAAAGATGTAGAATTTGAGATTCCAACCCTATCTTCTATTTTCTGTATCTCCGCGTATACAATTATGCACAAGTATTATGGTTCAATTGTTTCCATAAACCGAAAGAAAACATATCGTATCAAAGAACTGACTATTTTCATGTGTTCTATAATCAATTATTTCCTTTTTTTTATTTTTCGTTTAGTTTTTCGAGTCGAACTTCTATTATGTCTTTGATTTAAACAAAACGATACATTTTCGATTAAGTACATTTTTTTCCGTTTTCGTTTCGTCGGATACATTTTCGCTCAATCCATTCTTTTATTTTGATGACCTTTAAAAATTATTCTTATGTTATTCCTCTCTTCGTCGTTTCTAACGGTTCAATATAATTCCCACCGAGTTTCTTGCCAAAATTTAAAAAAAGATTCTAACTCTCATAGCTCTGCGCCGTTTTCCAATATGGCTGACCGAGTTTGAACATTCGATATTCGACATCGGATGTTGAAGATTTATAAAAACGATTCATGTTAAACTGGGGGGAAAAATCAGAATTTAAAGAACAAACAAACATTTGAAAGAAATAATCTTAACGTTTAAATAAAAATAATTTGCCTGATATTCTTAAAATACAGGATTATTATTTTATGAATTGCTTGAACATTTAGCTGTTATTTATTCATTTATTTACCAGTTGTACATAACCGGCGTTGCCCGGGAGTTTTTTTTTACTTTCATTTTTGTTTTAATGTATTTTTAATTATCCCCCCCCCCTGTTTTATTTTTAGGTAGTGAAGTGAATACAATTACAGTAAAAATTGAAAATGTCGAAGAAGTGGACAACTACATCTACCTAGGGAAGATGGTGAGAAGTGACGCTGATATGCCTGAAATCAAACGGCGAATAGCGCTTGGATGGACACCCTTTTTTAAAGTAGACAACATCATGAAGAGTAGAAAGTCTACTATGAACATTAAACAGAACGTGTTCAATGAATACATCATGCCTGTTATGACATATGGTAGCGAAACATGGGCCCTTAATAATTTAGCGGTAGAAAAAGCTAAGAGTGGCACAATGCGAAATGGAACGCATTATGCTCGACATAAGTTGCCCTGAGAGAAACAGAAACACCTGGATCAGACAGCAAACTGGAGTAAATGACATCATCACTACCATACGAATGGCATAATATAGATTGGGCAGGTCACTTTTCAAGAGATATACAGGCAACATGTGGACATATAGAGCCACAAAATAGACCTCGAAGTAATGAAAAAGACCTAGAGGAAGGTCAAACACCCGGTGGAGAGACGACCTCGACAGCCAACTGGGTCTTACTTGGCCACGACTAGCCAGGGATAAAACATGGTGGAAGAAAACCAGGGAGGGGTTCCTCCTCCAAGAGTGATTAAAAAAACCCTAAATGATGATGATGATGATGATGATGATGATGATGATGATGATGATTAGTAGGTGTGCCAAGTTCAAGTCCTGTCGCTTTAATAGCACGACTTTCACTATGGATGTTGGCAACCTTCACGTGGTCTCTACTGTGAGTACTTGGTTCAAGAAAGAACTGGGGAATACGATGCCAACAACAGAATTGATCCGGTCAAAAGTCATACTAAAGCGATGCCCAACATGTTAATTTTGTCCACCTTGATACCATGTCGTAAGGCGTCTACTTGCGCTCTAGTGACACAACAATATGCTGCACGTAAAAACGGATGCTGTGTGCGTGGGTGTGTCAGACATTCCGATCTAAAAAGCAGTGAGCAAGATGCTCATCCGTAGGCGATTGAGTGGGTGCCAGGGAGTTGGTGAAGGAATATTAGCTACAACACTGATCACAGCAGATTAACGAGGGTGCTTTAGAGGTGGTTTCACACAATGAACAAGGAAAACGGACCCTAACCGCAGATCGGTGATGTCCGCGTAGATGAGCTGTACACTCGTCAAATCATGTCATCCGAAAGTAAGGGGCACCACCTATTCTGTCATTAGAGTCTGCCCATCGACAACCAAGAAGAAGGCCATTCTATAGACCCAGGACGAATCCGCGGGAGAAAAGGGTAAATTGGAACTGAACAAAAAAAACTGACAGATAGAAAATGGATATGAGACACCTTAGTGTCCGCCATTTTAAGACACTCTCAGATTGCGGTTCAAAGCGTTTTTTCTTCTATTTTGATATCATTGGCGCACCAAGAATCGTCGAACGTGATTCGCCAGCTGGAGGCAGTTTTCTGTGAGCGTAGCCAGCCAGCTGTAGCACAAACGGCGTTTAGGTGCCTCCGAATCTTGGTCCTTCAAGCATCACAGAAAATAAATTACAGGCGCAACACCGATTCTCCGGCAACTGATTGTCCGACAACTGATTGTCCGGCAACTGATTGTCCGGCAACTGATTGTCCGGCAACTGATTCTCCGGCAACTGATTGTCCGGCAACTGATTGTCCGGGATATCTTTTTTAATCACGAGACGGAACTTGATAATCGTGCTGCCGCCAAACTAGTTTACTTGGAGACCAGCAGATGGCTCTCTGTGTAGCGTGTCACCAATTTGTTTGTTTACATTGCACCTGCTGGTGTTAGTCTCCCTTCTACGATACAATCACAATTATATCGTATTTTGATTAAATTTAACCTTAGTTATAGCTCCACAAACAAATTGAAGTGACAGTTGTGGTGTTAAACATAGACACTCGTCTATTTCCATTATATTTCTGAATTTTTGAGATGAGGATTGATAATCTGTATAATTTAGATTATTCGGACTACTATCCCCATCTTGAGTGTTATTCTCACAGCGTTTCGGCCAGTGTAACATCCGACTTTCTTCAGGTGTATCTTACGCAAGGATCCGTGGCATAACGGATAAAGTACTTAGTAAAAATTCAGTTCTATGTGGAGTCTTCTGAAGGTTGAAGGTTCAATCCTCAGTGCTGGCAATACTAAGAATTGCATGAAACTAAAGACTTCTACGCGGTCATGGGTGGCGGAACGAGAGCATGCTAACCCCGTGGATTAAATAACGGGTTCCGTTCGAAATTCCGTGCAGATTCCCGAGTTCGACAGAAAGATTCCCGAGTTCAACAAGATACGGAGGTTACATCGAATGAATGACACTCAAGATGAGAACAGTAGTCCGAATAATCCAAATTATACAAAGAAATATTACAACATTAATTAAACATGTCAACATATATGCAAACTATTTTCTGCTAATTAACTATTTGTGCGGACTTCATGAAACAATTTCCCGTTAACAAAACACATTATATTTCTGGTGGTTTAGAGATTTGGTAGGTTAGTGGTTAAGAAGTGTGTTACAGAATTATTATTAAGGTAAAATCGGATAGTTCAGCTGAACGGTTAATCCAGCAAGACTATAGAACCAACGATTCCGAAAAAGCAGTGTTGCATCTGTATAAGTTAATTTATATTTACTTGCCTCCTCCCCTCCTCCATGCACAAGACTGGAATGTAGAAAAACCAGCCCCCCCCCCCTCCCAACGGAGCACCATAGTCGAGTGCAAAAATAGCCATGAACGGATCCGTAGGAATTACCTGGTAGGCGCGACTCAAGCAATCGGCAATAAACCAACCCCTCACTACTGAAGAAGGAGGTAATGCCCGGAAGAATGCACCTCATAAGAACGAGTCGGACCATACCTAATTCCAACAAAAGGGGTCTGGTTTTAAAAATCAGTTCCCTCGGGTGGTATGACAACTGGTCGAAGTTTAATGTTACTTACTTGTGACCCGCTGGGTCATCCGTTTAGCCAGGGTTATATTGTTTGGATCAAGAAAAGTGAGTTCGCAAAGCCGGTTAAATATAAGGAAATAAAAAAAAACACAACCCAATATATATATATATATATATATATATATATATATATATATATATATATATATATATATATATATGTATATCTTGACCTTTTTATCTAATATAAATATATATATTGATATAACAAGCTTCGACAGAGCTTTAGACAGATAAAAGGTATTAACCTTTTCTTTTTCTCGTAATAATCCTTCCTGGTCTTCTGAAAGTGGCGTCTGATGTTGTGTGGACTGAGGGTGCAAATGTCTATTTTAAATTGAACTTAAATCGCGCATGGTCGCTGGTAGATATAAATTTGGGAAAGTTCATGGTTTTTATGAAGGCATTTTGCCTCTGTGTTTAAAATTCTGTCGAGGCTTGTTATATCAAGCGAAATATTAGATAAAAAAGTCAAGATGAAGAAAAAAGAATGTTTTTATTTTTTATTTTGATTTTGATAAAAATTATCTGCATCTAACATGGTTTTTATGAAGGCATTTTGCCTCTATCTTTATGTTATATATATATATATATATATATATATATATATATATATATATATATATATATATATAGAGAGAGAGAGAGAGAGAGAGAGATAGAAGAAAAAAGAGTGATAAATATGCGACGATTGTCCAAATTTATTTCAAATTTCAATTGTTCAATGCAAGGTGTAATCAGTAATAAACTAGTGTTTATTTTTCTTTCCTTAAGCCAAGGCTTTTCAAAGATCGAAATCTTATCATCAGAGGAGAAATACAGATGGATAAGTTGGCTTTCGAAAAAACCAAAGTTCAAATACCAATATATATATATATATATATATATATATATATATATATATATATATATATATATATATATATATATATATATATATATATACATATACGAAGTTGTGTGTTTGAAGGCTCTGACAATGCCGTTTGGTAGAAAACGCCGTTGGATACGAGACGAGGTAAACAAGACAAATGACAATGTTGAAAGGTTTCAATAATTTTCGATAATTCATTTTATTTACCAACGCGGTGTGTCGAATTAAAATGGTATCCTTGGTGTTGAGTTCTTTGGATTTTCGAGGTATACCTCATCTTCAGAAAGAGAAGAAAGAAAAATATGTGCAACCCTCGGTTGAGATATATTTTGATTGGAAGCCGGAAGTTAATGGAGAATTGTTGCATGAGATCTGCACAAATAGTTAATTATTCTCGCAGAAAATAGCTTTTTAGTCGGCATATACGTTGACATGTCTAATTAATGTTGTAATATTTCTCAGTAATAGTTCTATTATTATTTTGTGTTTCTATTTAATTCTAATCAATTTAATTGATTATTGTCAGAACATGAGCGTATATATAACTTATGTAAGTCAGATATAGGGGAAGCAACTCATATTTAAGGATCTAGGAGTCATGTAGAGTTACATCCCCTGAAAAGAAGCTGTGAAATTACTATTAAACAATGGTTTATAATAATGTGTCTACTCCTTTCTATTCAAAATGGCTTAACCGCGCCCTTAAGACACGGACATTCTTTCTCACCAAGTCAATACCACCAGACGATGAAAAATAGAAGGAAAAAAAAAACTCTCTGACGAGGAATATTTTATATTCGAAAGCTCAGTTTAAAATAAATAAATGTTATTTATTTATTTCAACAAATTACATTGTTATGGTTTTTCAAAAAAATGTTTATATATATATATATATATATATATATATATATATATATATATATATATATATATATATATAAGCTCGACTGGTTAGCTATTTTTTCTTTTTCCTTCTCCCTTCTTTTCAATTTTTTAAATATATATCGTTATTTGTTTACTTATTGTTTATTTATTATTTGTTTGTTTATTATGTTTTATACACACACATGTATATATATATATATATATATATATATATATATATATATATATATATATATATATATACATTTTTTTATTATCTTACATAGATGGTCCTAGTACTGCGTTCCGGCGTCCTGCACGGGCGCCAGGTGTAAGTGAGAGCATACACCGATCATCAATGCGTCTTCGTTGACATTCAGGCACGCATGCGCACACTAATATATTGTTTGGCATTGGCCGCCATTGATTACTTATCCTATGTGTGCATTTGTGTCTGTTGTGTGGTTATACCAAAAATGTGCAATTGAGTTTCGCTCTATTGTTTATTTTGAAGTTGAAATTTCTTATCAATAGAGATTCCTTAATTCTAAAGTTGCCTTTTACTGGCTAGTATTTTTACTTGTATGTCTTCACTGGGGTTGTAATTTCATTGATATATGTTTTTTGAATGAAGATGTCTTAGTCGTTATATGTTCTTTTATGCGTATATGTAGTGGCCTTAATGTGCTACCGATGTAGAACTCATTGCATGTCGTATATTGTATTTGGTATACTTTATATGTGCGATTGTATAAGCTTGTGTTTTTGATGGAGCAATTTGGTAGAGTGCAGGGTTGTTGTTTGGTAGTGTTCTGGGTTTGGATAAGTGTTGTCTTAGTGTTGGTCCGGAGTGTGTAAGCTGTATGTCTAAGTGTTCTCTGCGGTTGGCTTTGCGGATGGCCGATGCGATTCTATAATTAAAATGTTGTAATTTTAGAAAGCAGGTGTTGGAGAGTGTGTACTGTGGTTGTTTTCTAGATGTTCTAGTGTGGGGGGTTTAGTGTTAATACTTGTTGGAAGCATCTAACAGAGGTGATCTCGTCTATTTCTTCAGTTCATTTGCTACGGATGCGGTTTGTTTCATTTAGAGCATACCCTATTTTGGCTTTAGTAGGAAGGGCTGACCTGTAGTTTATGACAATATCTTTGCAGGCGGGTTTTCTATAGAAGTTGTTACGTATGTGTGTTGTCTCGGTAATGCTGAGGGTAACATCTAATATGCGTTGGCGTGTTCAACAGTGAATTTTATGTTAGGGTCTGTGTTTTTTAATGTGATGAAGATTTTGTTAGCTCCTCGCGAGAATGTCGTCTACATATCTCGCGCAGAAGATGCTGGAGTGGCAGGTATTTAAGGCGCGCAGTTCTAGTCTGTTCATGTATGTGATTGCGAGTCGTCCTGAGAGGCTGGATCCCATAGGTGGGTCTGTTATTGGTTTGTATGTTCGCTGTTTGTGTGTGAAGTGTGTGTCGTCTATAATTATGCATAATAGTTAGTGTATGTCGGTCGCGGTGAGGCCGAAACAGTAGAGATCGTTGATGAGGTCTACAGCAGGGTGTGACGGTATGGACGTGTATAGGGAGACAACATCAAGGCTCAAAAAGCGTATCTATTGTGTTGTTGGTGTTCGGGTTGTAGTGAGTGCTGTTTGTGGATAACTTCATCTAAGCTGCTAACGTGTACTAGGTGGGTGGGGAGTAGGAGCTTGAAAGCTCAGTTTAAAATAAATAAATGTTATTTATTTATTTATTTATTTCAACAAATTACATTGTTATGGTTTTTCAAAAAAATGTTTATACCTTTACGAAACAATGGTTTATAATAATGTGTCTACTCCTTTCTATTCAAAATGGCTTAACCGCGCCCTTAAGACACGGACATTCTTTCTCACCAAGTCAATACCACCAGACGATCAAAAAAAGAAGGAAAAAAAACCTCTCTGACGAGGAATATTTTATATTCGAAAGCTCAGTTTAAAATAAATAAATGTTATTTATTTATTTCAACAAATTACATTGTTATGGTTTTTCAAAAAAATGTTTATATATATATATATATATATATATATATATATATATATATATAAGCTGGACTGGTTTTGAATCCTATATGACGACGTGAAAACTGTTACAGGCTTCGGTTGCAACACCTTTTTTTTGGGGGGGGGGGAATTCGAGATATATGCCAACTTTTGATTTGAGTTTTTTCATGCCTTTTAACTTGCAACTGTTTTTATCAAGCCTTCATCTTGGACTTTTCTCATCTTCATTTTTTCTGTTTTGGATTGATATGTTTTTCCATGACTATTAAATGAACAATTTCTCTGATGATCAGCGATGTTAAAATAAAACCTATATATTTTTCTTGACTAAGCGGTGAAACGCGCGTAAGATGTGAAAAAATGAAAAAAATTGGGGGGAAAATATATCAATTTAGTTTGTAGGATGAAGGAAAAATACAGGTATTCATCAAAGTCGGAAAGTGAGAAAATTAAGAAAAATAAATAAATAAAAATTATGATAATGGATTTATTTTTCCTTTCGTCATTGGAATATAACTAATATATATATATATATATATATATATATATATATATATATATATATATATATATATATATATATATATATAGAGAGAGAGAGAGAGAGAGAGAGAGAGAGAGAGAGAGACAGAGATCGTATAAAATAAGAGCGGGTTGGTCATAAAACATACAGTAAGAGAGGGTGAGAGTGATAGATAGAAAGTAAAAAAGGAGTACTTGGTGAATTAATTGCAAATTACAGCTAATTAGAACAATTAATCTGGAAGTATTTTTAAAAAATAGAGGAATATTTTAGCATGTATTTTGTGCGATTAAGATATGTAGGAAGACGCTCCAGGGGAAACAAACATTAATCAACTCAGCCTTAGCATAATAATAAATGGATAAGATACTTCTGTATCTTTTTGAGTATGGTTTCCATGAATAAATTTTTGTGGAATATGAACCATTTTTTTTACCGCATACATTTTATAGAAAAAGTAAGGCTTTTATATCTACATGGAACAAGTAAGGCTTTTATATCTACATGGAACAAATATCTACACCGTACACCTCTCATTTTTTTCAATATACGAATATTCGCGTCAAGCCATGATCTTTAAATTCCTTGTGTATGTGTTCCGGTGTTAAGATCGACGAAATTTTGCTGATTATTTACGGAAAAATGACGAAAATTTAGTTGATTAAAATTAGCGTAAGCTCTCCATTCGTCGGAATAGATTACTGAACCTTCAGCGACTTCTCGTTGAATAATTGGCTGAAGTGTCGCACGGTCTCTTCTTTGAACGTTAGGGTAAGGGGTTAGGGGTTGGGGTAAGGATTAAGAGTTAGGTTAGGGTTAGGGTTAGGATTAGGGGTTAGGGTTAGTGTTAGTGTTAGGGCTTAGGGTTAGGGTTCCGGTCTCGGTGGGTTAGGGTTAGGGTTAGGGGTCCGTTCTCGGTGGGTACCCTTTTATTCGAAACCAATTAAAAATGTTTTCGGTGCTCTTGTACTGTGTTGATTACAATATGAGGCGGAGATCGTATAAGAAAAACGTAGATATCATACCAAAGTAGATTCATCATACGTATATAACAAGCCAAAGTGTCAGCGAAAATAAATACGCTTCAAGATAACTTACTTTAAAATTGCCGTGAAAACCGTGAAAACTTTTGAGAATGTGAGTTGCGTTTAACCGAAAGATTGACGCATGCGCACTGCAGTTTCAGCTTGCATTCACAATTTATCCTACACGGATGATATTAACTGGAATATGCAGCAATTGGTTCAATTTCGAACGTTCTTTCAAACTGCTGACGTGGGTGTACAGAACAGTGTACATATTTGCAGATGATGGCTGATAAGAAAGAACCTCTATAAATCTAATGCAATGCGAACCGAACTCCATTAAACGCGATGCTGAAGTAAAGAAAACGGATATATCTAGAGGATCCAATTAGGTAGTAGAAAGTTACCTGTTTGCTACTTTCGAAACATAAGACAGAGAAAGAAGACAGAATGGCGAGTCGTCGTAGAGGCGGGGTTAGGCACGTATGCAAATAGGCTATTGGCGTGGCTCCATTTTTTTTTTGTGTAAAGTAATACTGTAACACGTACTAGGGATTATCGTATATATAAAGTACAGTCAGACAACATATCGCTATGTTCAAAGGTAACCTTTTTAGAAGGATGTTGTAGTTTGTTTGAAGCATTGTGTATTTTGAAGGCGGTGCCAATGCAATTTGGTTGAAAATACCGTTTGATACGAGACAACGGTAAACAGATCAAATGACAACATTGAAGAATTCAATAATTTTCATTTGAATCTTTATTTACCAACGTGATGTGTCGAATCAGGATGGTATTGATGGTGTCATATTTTTTGTTTATATTTTCGAGGTATACCTCCTTTTCAAAAAGAAATTACCATTCAATTTGGAGTGTATATCCGCCTGGACGTAGGAAAATATTTGTAGCTTTTAACTTTTTAAATTAACTTTATTTATTAGAGTATGTTTAGCAACCATTTTTGTATGTAAATGTGAAACAACGTTATTCGTATGAGAGGAATAACGAATTTGCATAACGTTAAAAAAAGCAATTAATGAAACACATTTATATTTTTACAAACTATGAAGGCATGAAAGATTGTTTGCATGAGTGAATTGTGCATTTTGCGTGTGTAAGTTAAAACTATTAAATTGTTTTTTTCTATAGAATGAAGAAAAAGGAATGAATCAATGTAAAAAACGCGCGCGTGTGTGTTATGTACGCCTTTGTTTGTCAGTGTGTAAGTATGTTTTAAATATGCGCGGCAGTGATAAAGAAACAATTGCATTCACTTTTCCTTTCACATTTTTTTCTTTGTCGCGAGGTTAATATCGTATAATGTCATCACTTTTGATTGGCTTATCTGTGTTGCCATTCGTGACTGCGTAGAATTATTTTCATCTAAAATAACCGGTTCACGAATCTTATTTGACTTTGGGCGGGTAAAATTAATTTTAGTGTGCGGACGTAATTGTAGACACGTCGCGTAATCCATTATTTTTATAATTTCATATGTGTTTCTGTTTGGAACCTATGTTTGTACAAATATGTGATAGATTTTTTAGATAAACTTTTGCGGCTATTCTTGCCTGTATGTGATCACGGTTTTGGTTCATAAATATATCATTTAAAGATATGTTAATACTATATATGTTATACTATTTGGAATTTTAAACGATTTTATTCCATTAATGTAATGACCAAATGTTCATTAAGATTCCCAAAAATCCGATTAAAAAAAGGGGGGGGGGATACCGGCACCCAACAACTGTTTAAAATATATTATTTGATACCATGTCTATTTCGTCGTTAAAAAAGAAAAAACGAAAGTATTTATGCGATTTAAATTTCAACAGATGGTCCGACATACTATCGACTTTATTGCAAACTCGACGTTTTAATGATCTTTTTTCTTTCCTAGCTGTTTTCCACGCATTCTCATTCCCAGTCGACGCCGATCTTCTGAACCAGATGCGGAATCCTGATTTTAGACAAAAAACAAAACAAAAAAAACAAAAACAAAGAAACACACGCACAATGTGACAACGCCAGATGCGGAATCCTGACTTTAGATTTAAAAAAAAATACACAACATGGCGAAGCCAGGTCCGCTCAACTAAGAGGTTTCAACTATCTTTAGTCTTCGTCAGGAGAGCAGAACACATTCGTCAACTTCGACGCCCCGGGAACGAAGCCAAACTGGGAGGCGGCAAATCAACCGCAACAGGGAATGAGAACAGGTGACTTACCGATGCTGTCGACCATGTCTTGTTCGTCAGTTATCGAGGATGAAAGCCACACACATACGAAAGGTGGGTGGGGGAGTTATAAATGTCTCACGTTATTGGTTCATAAATATATGATTGAATTATTTTCCCCACATTTTATTCCAAGAAGTTAACTGAGAGAAAGTGCAACAAAAAATGAAAGCAAAAAGACCCCCGTTTAACGCAAGGAAGAAAAATATTTTATACGTTTTATATTGAAATATATGTATTTTGGGAGCATAAAGGTGGGCCATTGCTATCGTTTTGATTGGTTGGAATAAATATGGAGAGAACGAAACAGTCGATGACTTTATAGCATTCAGATTGTTTAACGCGATGTCGCTTATTGTAGTTGAAGTTGCCCACGTTGTTAATCGATGCTACTAAATACCCATTACACGTGTTGTGCTTACTGATGTCCGAATAAAGGTAGACGAGGTAGTCCACTTTCAACACAGTTTTAGGTCGGGACTAACTGCAATTTGAGAGCTTATCAGTCCGACAACAGCACACAAAATGAAATGAGCATGCGCGACCTAACCACTTGCTCTAGGACCCCCCCCCCCGTGTGCACACCTATAAAAAGCCAAGACAAACTAACGGGTAAACAGATTGCCAGTGTAGCAATAGAGACGAAAACGAAAACTGACCAGCTTCAAAGCGTATTAGATGTTTCGCGTGTAGGACGACCGTTTTCCAAAAAGAAAAGTGTTCATGATGGCAGATTTTTGTAGTTCGAACTAATTTGCATGCGTGAGAAACTAATTTGCGCGTGTAGATATACCAACTGACTTAAAAAAACGGACGGATTAAAACGGGCGAAGAGTACTAGTTTAGACAACTAGTTTGAGATAAAGCGTTGATGTTGGAAATTTTGTCAGTGTTGTTACGGTGTTGGATGAACAGGAGTTCCTTTTGAAGTTTTGACTGTCATTGTGATCTGATTACGGTTGCAAGAGATTCACATAGTTTTGTTTTTTGCATATCGGTAGGCACACGAGAAAGCCGGCCTCCACGCCGAAATAAATCACATTTTTCCAGTCAACAAAATACGCGTGCTGCGTTGATGTTAGCCTGAAGAAATCTTGCAGAAATGACTACTATATGACGTCATGCTAGCGCCATCAGACATTATCAGCAGCACAAACAACTATGGCGTGTTTTTCTTGGCCTTTTCGCTCAGAGGAAAGTGCAGTATCTGTTCTGATACTGGCCTTTTGGCTAGGAGCAAAGTGCAGTATCTGTTCTGATGCTACACTTAATCTTTTCTGTCCTCAGTCAGTGAGGGAGAAATCCTTCTAGGCTGAGACATTTTAAAATGTTTGTTCCTATCCAGAGTGCCCATTTTTCCATTGTTTCTCTACATTAAAAACGTGCTTGTGTCTAACTCTGCCCTCCTTTATGTAATAGATGAGGATACCCAGCATTGCCTGGGAGCATGGCCAATAACATAGAACAGTTAAAAAGTGTGCGTAACTGCTCTTTCTCTTTCTACCCCTTCGCTATCTATCTATCTATCTATCTATCTATCTATCTATCTATCTATCTATCTATCTATCTATCTATCTATCTATCTATCTATCTATCTCACCCTCGCTCTAATGTCGATCGCCAGACTAATTTTGCACCATCAAAAGAATTGATATTACAAAATAGAAATATGTCCAGATTGTGCTCCGAGGCAATACTGAAAAAGAATATATCAGCTTTGTGGGTGTGTCTTGTGTAGTTTCTGACTTTTTAGGTGGACACACGCACGCACACATTTTCCCTTTTATATAATTGATTGTTTATTTAATTTTGTAAGTAAATATTTGAACTTCTATAAAATATTATACTTATTATCACACTATTCGATTAATAATTGAAGTTAAAACACGCGAAACTCGACCACCCGGATGGTCTGTTATCATTTCTGTCTGTTGAATTTTTTTTTTCTCAATTTTTTGCATGTTTTTATGACCTATCTAAAGGTCAAGTGTTGAAGCACTCGATTGGATAGACGCAAGCTCTTATCAATTAATACAATACGTTGACCTCTCCCTCCTTCCTCCGTTCTTCCACCTGTTGTAATGACCCACATGCCTATCTCGGGTAGTAAGTACAAACGCGCGCATAGACGCTTACACAGATACATGCACATGTTCGCACACTCACAGATACGCACATACACACATACATGCACCCAGATTAGTACGAATCAACCCGGAGTCACGTACGCGCTTAGCGTCACGCTCACACATGGACGCACACGCGCGCAGACATTCACGCACCCTGGCCCTCGCGTGCACACACACACAGTGATATTCCCACGCACGCAGACACACTCACACACTGAGACACGCACGAGCGCGCACCAGATATACGCACAGAACAGCAAATAAAAGAAAAACGCCCACGTGCACATTAGCATATAGACGCAGACGTATATACATGCGCGTGTACTGAGATGCACGCATACACAGACGCTCACACAGACAGACGTACACGTACAAGGCACTCACGCAAAGAGATGCATACGCACGCGTGTGCACACACACAAAGACGCACACGCACACACAAGTAATATCTACTGTATTATTATGTTTATGGAAGGTGCTCGACTGAGTTCCAATCCTTGGACCTCTGTAAAACAATCACAGCAAGAAGTCGTCTAGCTTCAACAATAACAAAGGACTTTTCTTTTTTCTTTTTCTCTCTCTCTCTCTCTGTATCAAAAACAAAATGGAGCTTCCGCGAACAGAGTTTCTTTCCTATAACACCCCGTCTGTGGAACACGATACCGTGGGGATGCTCCCCAGCCGACCACAACATGGTTGTCTTTATAAACAACAGGGTTGTCTTTATAAACAAATATTTGTTGAGCTGTCCTCTTGGAAAATCCTCTTAAGTAATCTTCTGCCCAATTCCATACACTGTTTCCAATCCTCTCATGGCAGCGACCATTGTCAAACTGACGATCCTTTTATCCCTTATCCTCGAGTGGCCACCGAGCCTTAATAAGCGGTGACCTATCAGTAAAAAAAAAGTGGAATGTTTTTAAACGGGGCAACCTTTGATAATACCATATTTGAGCGACTATTCATCCGCATTCATATTGCAACAACGTTAGACATGAAGTCGGTTTATTGCCCCCCCCCCCATCTCCCACGAGAGGGCATTGACCCCTAATAATTTCCAATGCATTAATATTACGCTATCATATTTCAGCATTTTCCATGAAGATCAAGGCCAACCAGTAAATAAATTAACGAATCGAAATGTTACCTTTTCTTTTTAGTAACATTCATTTGACCTTCAATAAATAATAATAATAAAAATAGCAACTCTGATTTAATAATATATACGGCATCATAACGTTGATACATCGGTTTCTGTTAGATCATCCTAGTTAAGCGACGTTGAGCCCTGATCAGTACAAGATCAGTGATCATCCGGAAATACTAGGCACGGTATGTCATCTCCCCTGACCAGGATATACATGCTGACTGGGAACCGCATGTGGCCTTTTGGCTAATATCAAAGTGTAGTATCTGTTCCGATGGATACTGCACCACACTAGACTGGTATTGTCTTTGCCTTCGGGGCTTGATTTACGCCGGTCAATGGGTTTGTCCTGTGCAGTTCTAGGAGGTCAATCCTCCCAGGCTTTGCCTTCCCTCTTTGGAAAGGAGTAAGTTTATAGCTTACTGCCTGAGGCGCCCCTACCGGGGAATGGCGACGGGGCTGCCCAGGCATTTTTTGTAGGCCAGAGTGCTCACCTTCTCGGGCGTTGGCTTTTCAAATCCCACTTTCCCGACCTTGTGTCACATCTTACCGCTGTGGGAGGTAGATAAATGAATTGTATTCCCCATAAACTTCCACTTTCAGTGGAAGGCGGAATGCTCGATGGTGGGCGAATACCACAAAAAATGATATTGTCGCTTATTCGAATCTAATAATACGCGTTCTGTCTGTTTCACTATGGGTGGGACACTCTCGTAGAGAAAATGATTATTCCCACTTAGCGTTAAGGCAATACTCTTATGTAATAAAAATTGGATAGTTTCGGTTATCGGTAAAACAATATAAATAAATGAATACCTTAATTTAAAATACGATATTATTTTGTCCACTGTCACGTAGCAGTTTCGTTTAGGTCAGTAAGTAAAACACCGGACGCCAATCACTGGGGTCCCGGTTGCGAATCTTGCTAGGTCTTAGTGGCGACAAACCACGTGTCTGTGGATATATATATATATATATATATATATATATATATATATATATATATATATATATATATAGAGAGAGAGAGAGAGAGAGAGAGAGAGAGAGAAATATATATTTGTATGAAGATATATTTACGTAAGCTACGCAGAAATGCTCATAAGCTCTATTCACGTATTGAGCACTGTTGAAGTAAATACTGATATATATATATATATATATATATATATATATATATATATATATATATATATATATATATATATATATATATATTATTATTATTATTATTATTATATTAATATATATATATATATATATATATATATATATATATATATATATATATATATATATTATTATTATTATTATTATTATTATATTATATTATTATTAAACCTGGGCCTAGTGTTGTCACAAACATGAAAACAGGAAATATGACACAAAACAATAATAAAAGCTGTGGGACACAGAAGAAAGATATGAGTGTTATGATTGGCAAGTGTTCCCTCAATGATCAACATTTAGAAGCTAGTCGGTATCCTGCGAATGTTGGCTCTCTTCTAATTTCAGTTATCAGAATAACACAGACCAAATACAGGTGAAAACTCATCTGGATGACAGCGGCTTGCAAGTCAGTCATTTGCTTATAAGATTACACCGTTCCCAGGTAAGCGAGAATTAATTAATACGAACTGACATGCGACATGTGGTGCGTTATCGAATACTTTGACGCAATCACGGGATGAGTGGAGAAAGACAGAAGTTCTTTTGGAGTTTTCCTTCACCAGGACTAGCAGCTCCACAAAGGCTAGTCTATCCTACTATTCAATCTATAGCGGGGGTGAGAGATGTATGCATAGCGTTCCCAAAGTTATTAATATAAATAACTTTATAGGCATTTTCACTTCATATATTAATAGCATCAAAATAAACTCTTCGGAGTCGGAACAGCAAGTCCTGCTCACGCCGAGGACTCTATATCCTTTCAAATAGAGCTCCAAACCAATAATAAACAATGGCAACTGATCTCAACACATACTAGCGACAAGACGAATACATTTGAGAAAATGATTGATTCTGTATAGCTTGAACTCACATTCAAATGTATACAGATGTATCGGATGAGAATACATTACTGACAATGCAGCAAACCAAAAACAACCAAGAGGAAAAAATGGATATAAAAATGAATATATATTTGTATGAAGATATATTTACGTAAGCTACACAGAAACGTTCATAAGCTCTATTCACGTATTGAGCACTGTTGAAGTAAATACTGAAATATATATATATATATATATATATATATATATATATATATATATATATATATATATACGCATTATATTATATTATTATTATATTATATTATTATTAAACCTGGGCCTAGTGTTGTCACAGACACGAAAACAGGAAATATGACACAAAACAATAATAAAAGCTGTGGGACACAGAAGAAAGATATGAGTGTTATGATTGGCAAGTGCTTCTACAATGATCAACATTTAGAAGCTAGTCGGTATCCTGCGAATGTTGGCTCTCTTCTAATTTCAGTTATCAGAATAACACAGACCAAATACAGGTGAATAGTAATGATCAATGCAGCAAACCAAAAATAACCAAGAGGAAAAAATGGACCACCAAGGAAAACAGACTAGTGGTGGAGTGTTATCACAAAAGCAATCCGACGCAAATAGGTTACCCGAAACACATCAAACATCTATGGGACATATCTATTGACTAACGTGCAAGGCAACAGAGGATTGCAGACCAAGCAAGACACATCGTTAAGAGAAGAAGGTTCTCAGAGCCAGGACCAATCGGAATAAACGGTAAGATTAACGATGCAACAGAATGCCAGGAAACACACACCCAGTAAAACGCACTGCAGAAGACGGGCACACCACTCAAACTGCAGAGACGGCATAAGTCACCAAGGAAGCAGCAGAAGTGGAACGCATCAAAGAAACAATAAACGAAAACAAAACGAAACTACCGTCCCTAAGGGACGAACAAAGGAAGAAAGTAAAATCAGAAACGGAAACGGTGACTACTATAGAGATACTCGGACGTTTCTAAGGTAAGATACGTCCGTTCAATCTACGCATTTAACGATGAAAATGACATTTCAAACTGAAGCGCGACCGACCGACAAAGCCTCTTACAGAGATGTGTGGACGAATTAAAAAACGGGTCTGATTGTTGGGTAATCGCCCAGTCTATACTAAAGAGCAGTGTGTATTCATTTGTATATATCTCTATCTTTATAAATTTTGAAAATAATGGGTGGTGTATGAAGCATAAAACGATGTTGTTGTTTAATAGAAAATACTGTAACAACAACAACATCGTTTTATGGTTCATATACCGACCATCATTTTAAAAATACATCTCTTGAAGCATACTAATCTACACATCTATCTTTATAAAATTAGGCCCCCCTCTCTCTCTCTCTCTCTCTCTCTCTCTCTCTATATATATATATATATATATATATATATATATATAATTAAATATTTTCTTTGTCGTACAAAACTTTAAAATGGCATTGAAGAGACAATATTTATTACTCATAATGAATTAAGAAATTAAAAAGATGAAAGGGCAGCTGACCGGTTTCGTACCTCGCTCAACAGAGCCAAATATCGAGGTATCGTATAAAAAATATTTAAAAAATGCTATGAGAATTATAGCAAAGGAAAGGGGTAAAAAAAAAGTTCAATCAAACAGAAACAAGGAGATTTTCTCTTTGCTGGCAAAGAGAAGGTCTCAAGGACTTAATATAGATTGTTTCTATGATCTTGAGATGATAAAGAGAGCGCGACTTACTAAGAATGGAGAATGAGTCGACACTGAATTTAGAGGCACAGGTGCGGTTATTTATGAGATGTTCACCTATCGACGAACCATATATATATATATATATATATATATATATATATATATGGCTTTACGCGCTCCACTACTTCTGGAGCTGCTAACGCTCCTGCTCCAACGCCCAAAATTGGAGCTGGCTCCTTTCACGCTCCCCATTTTCAAAAAGGAGCCGCTCCTGCTCCAACTCCTATAAAAAAAGGAGCGGCTCTTTTTCAGCGCTCCATAATGAAAATTTACCTTCTTTCATAAACGTTATATTCTGCCAATGAATGGTCGAAGGATAGGGGTGGGCGTCAAAGGATCTCATCGATATGGGTTGGGATGTCACTTTAAGTGTAAGACCGTAAGATAATATCTGACAAAATCTCGCTAATATTTTGAGAGTTATAGGAGAACATGTCGGACGAAGTATAGGATTATACGTAAATTTTCGTTTCCTGGGTATAAAATAGAAATAGAAAAATCCCTGAAGTATTTTAAAACAATTTTAATTTTCATTACATTAACTACCTATTTTTTAAGGAAAGGAAAATTTGACCCGATATTTTTTCTATTTATTTTGGAAGGGAATTTAGATTTGTTTTAAGTAAATAAAGTTTTACTTTTAAACATTATTAGTGATTATTTTCTTTTTAAAGAAAACATTTCTTTCTCTTTCTCTCTCTCTCTCTCTCTCTCTCTCTCTCTCTTAGTATATATATATATATATATATATATATATATATATATATATATATAGAGAGAGAGAGAGAGAGAGAGAGAGAGAGAGATTGGGGAGGTGCAATAATTAAAAAATATAGCCCTTGACGCATACGTGGAATACCTAACTAATCTATACGGCTATCTTTATAAAGTTAGCTCTCTCTTTCTCTCTCTTTTTCTCTCCTTCTCCCCCCCTCTCTCTTTCTCCCCCTCTCTATTTCTCTCTCCCCTCTCTCTGTCTCGCTATCTATCTATATCTCTCTCTCTATCTCTCTCTCTCTCTCTCTCTCTCTCTCTCTCTCTCTCTCTCTCTCTATATATATATATATATATATATATATATATGTATATATATATATATATATATATATATATATATATATATATATATATATAGTAGTAGTATAAAATATATTCATGACAAGTAAGCTACGCAGATACGTCTATGTTTGATCCTCACAGGGAATCATCAGGCTAAGTGCACGGATTTCTGTTAGCGATTGTTTTTATATATGTAAGTAGTATTTAGTCTAGCTAACTAACTAATCAGATACGTTGTTATTTCTCGCTCGCGGGTAAAAAAAAAAGGGGTGTAAAAAAGGATCTAAAACCCGTCATGAAAATTCAGATATCTGCGATGTTGGTGAAATTCTAACATTATGTATTAGACATCAATTAATAAATATTCCCCAAATTTCAGTTTCTGTTGAGTATTTTCAAGGGTGTTTAATGGGGCATTACATAGGCACAACCTGACATTTGAAAATTTAAATATTTCAGATTTGCATTGAATTTTACCTATTATATCTTGAACCTAATATTCGTAAGGAGACATAAAAGTGGTGCAAAAATCCGTCATCAGCATGACTACCCCGGGCACGTAAAAACAATAATTTATAAATTAATTAATCAAATAACGTACGCATAAATTGATTTATAAATTAATTAATTAAAAAATCTATATATACAAAAATTGACGACACGTCCGATTAAGGGCGAATGAATATTCTTAAGAAAAACGCCCAGGTTAACGACAAATAATAAAACGCACCGGTAAAACACCGGTGCACTATCGCCGCCAGTAAAATCAATAACAAAAAATCAGCGTATATATATATATATATATATATATATATATATATATATATATATATATATATATATATATAAATATATATATATAAATATAGATATAAATATATATATGTATAAATATATATATATATATATAAATATATATATATGTATATATGTAACTATATATATATATAAATATATATATATATATATATAAATATATATATAAATATATATATATAATGAAATTGGCAACACACACACACACACACATATATATATATAATATGTTAATATTATTTAAGCCTCAGCCAATGTAAGGAACAAATTTGTGAAATATATATATATTTATTTATTAAACCAGAAACTACCACGACGGTTGAACCGGCGGTTTCGTACACTGAGGGAATGGATCTCAGACACTCATCGGCAACCATTATTAATCTATACCATGCCGATGAGTGCCTGAGATCCATTCCCTCAGTGTACGAAACCGCCGGTTCAACCGTCGTGGTAATTTCTGGTTTAATGAATAGATATTAAGCTCTTTAATCTGTTTACTGAATTAATTGAGCACTCTGCTGGAAATTTCCTACCTCTTTACAAGTAATCTCTCTCTCTCTCTCTCTCTCTCCCTCTCTCTCTCTCTCTCTCTCTCTCTCTCTATATATATATATATATATATATATATATATATATATATATATATATAATAAAATGAATTCCCATTAATAAAATAAAATGAATTCTTTTTTTTGTATATTTATTTATTGTTTTAATTTATTTTTTTTATTTATCTTTTATTATTTTATTTATAAAATTTACTTTTTTATATACCTTATCTAGTTTTATTTTATTTTATTTTATTGTATTTTAACACTATTGTTATTATTATCAGTATTTTTCTTATCATTATTTTTGTTTGATGTAACTATTGTTTATATTTTTATTTTTTATTTATTTATTGCTGTATTTTTTTCTCTTATGTGTTTTTTCTCTTATGTAATTTATGTTTCTCGATTCAACCTATATAGTGAATGCTTTGAATGTTTTAAATGTTTGATTTGTAATTCAATTTGCTGTCTTTTTGAAGTCCTTTCACTGGTGTTGTCTCATAGTACTGAAATCTGATGTTTTTCTCAGGAGACTTCTGTATGTGATGTTATGAAAGGCGCTAACGAAGACGTTTTGGAATCATAAAAAAATAATGAAAAATAATGAAAAATAAAATAATGAAAAATAAAATATTTCCCAAAAGTCTTGGAAACGATCGTACGCCTCCTAAGTCTCGTTGGTTTTGAATACTTGGAACAATGTTCACATTATATTGATTTCAACTAACTTGATCTAGCCGCACTGAAAAGCTGTGATACGGCGAAACAGTCTGTATGTGGATGACTACACACACACATATATATATATATATATATATATATATATATATATATATATATATATATATATATATATATATATATATATATATGAAAGTATTATATTTGAACCCACTGCTGCATTCTTCATGAATCATCCAACGGGAAATTTTTTTCTTTCAATTTTCAACTTCATATTTATCCTTGGATATTTTCTGCATTTTCCCTAAAATTTATATAACACATTTGCATTTACATCTTTTCAAATTATGACGTTTGCTATATCCTTTGCCAACTTATCTATTGGTATTCCTATGATGATAAGAATCCATTTTTTTGAAAAGCCATGGTTTAAAGAAGAAAAAATAAATATTATTTAATTGAATATACATTGTTTTGAATAACTGAATACGTAATAGATTTTTTATTGTCACATCTTTTTTCTCTAGCATAATAGCATAATATAAAATGAAGTAATAAAATAAGATGCGAATCAAATTTTTATATATTTTATATAGTAATATAATTGCGGTAATGGTCCTCCGAGGAGAAGAATTTTCTTTGAAAACTCATGAGTTAAGGACTTTAAGGTACTTTGCCTGAACATTGAATTCTAATAAAATTTCATTCGCACCTTATTTTATTACTTCATTTTATATTATGCTATTAATGCTCTATCCAGTATATTGAGCTACGGTTTTATCCGGATGTTCGCTAATTAAAGATATTAGTTGCCGCTTATATCTTTTGTTGGATTATATATATATATATATATATATATATATATATATATATATATATATATATATATATATATATATATATATATATATATATATATATATATTTGTTGGTGATTTTATTATTCCATTATTGCTACAAAATATATGTTGTTTCATTAGCGTTCATAATGAACGCCAATTCTTCAGGCGTCAACGGAATTTAAATGCATAAAATTTTAAATTCAACCCCAACCGGAAATTGAAGATGCATAAGAGGGAGGGGGGACGAAGACGGGGCTCAGCCTTTAGCGAGGACAGGAAAGGGGGAGGGGGGGCAACAGGTGATATTTCAGGAAGTTGCGTGGGGTGATATTTAGTGTGACCTCAATTCCAACCGGAGCAGAGGGCAGGGTGGGTTTAATTTAATAAGAAGAATAAAATTATAAAGTTATAACTGTCCTTTCTGTTGTAATAGGTAGTTATCGTGTAGATAAAAATGTTTCATAATTTTAATTTAGGGTATTAATTGCTATTTTTGCATTCTATTTCAATATAATTATTTATGGCTTTTATAATGAGCTCAGTAACGGTAGTGAGTTTTGTGATAATATTTGTTAATTGTAATTATATTATACTAAAATTAATACTAGTAAGATTACTCTATAAAAGAAGTTTAATGGTGTTACTATCTTTAGTATTAATAAAAACAACTATAATAATAATAATAATAATAATAATAATAATAATAAAGCCAATAGTACCTACGATAGTTGCAGTGACAATAGTATCAATAATAATAATAATAATAATAATAATAATAATAATAATAATAATAATGATAATAATAATAATAATTATTATTATTATAATCCTGTTACTTGTGAAGTCAGTGGGCAAAATAAGTCTACAAGTGATAGTAAGCTTTTATAGTTCTACTACCAATAATAAAGACTAAGCACCAGTCAATAATTAAGTGTGCAAGATAGTAATGGAAGGATTAAGTAATTGAGATTAGATTAATCTAAGTGATATCAGAGTTAATAGCTATCACAGTTATGGGTTTAGGTGGGAGATGATTATGGTAGAATTGGTAGTATGACTGAGAGGTTTTTGAGGCTGAGAATTATAGGTAATACTTAGAGATTTGATGTTATTGATGGTTTAGTGGGGTGGTTATATATTGATTCATCGAGACTTGTTACGGGTGGGGTTGGGTGGTAAATTTGGGTGGGTGGGTAAGGGGTTGTAATGTGTTTTGAAGTAGTGTATAATGGGGGGGGGGTTAAATGTAATGATTCATTTTTAAATATGTGGGGGATTGGTGTGGGGTTAAGGTGGAGTATGTGGGTTGCTAAGGAGGTAGAGTCTACTATGTTTACAGTTGATAGACGTCTCTTGTTTTCTGTTTAGGAGTTTATTTCTGTCTTTAAAACGGATAATTTCCAGTTTTTCATTTAAACATAATCTACATGGTGAGTTCATTGATTTGCAGGTGCTAGATTTTAAAAAAGATTTTCTACTTTATTATGGGAGTTTCTTTTTTGTTTTTATTTTGTGGTAGTGTAGTGATAGTCCAGTTTGGCCAGGATGGTCAGGGTTGTTGAAGGAGAGTTTATGGTTGTAGAATCTTTCCTTGAAGTTGTTACCTGACAGACCAATATAATAGTTAGTCTGGGATGGGTTTTCGGTTGAGGAGATAGATGCCTCATAGACCACTTGGGTTGATAGGCACTTTTGATTTAGGGGGCAGTTTGATTTGTTAGTACAGTTACATGTTCTTCTAGGATTTGAGGTTACTGATGTGTTTAGTATTTTAGTGTCGTGCTTTTTTATGATTTTTTCCCGGTTGCCACAGCAACAATAGCTGAGTTTCAGTGTGTTCTTATTAAAAGTTTTATGGAGTATGTTGTTATTGGGGAAATGATTATTTATTAAGTTCAGAAACTTTTTCCCTAATTTGGTTTTAGTTGCATTGTTAAATGGAGGTGTATACCAAATAATTTTCCTATTTCTATTTTTGTTCCTACTAGGGTTATTTTGTGTAGTTGGAATATACTCTATTTTGGTATTTTTATATCCACTCTCCTTTAGTGCTTTATCATAAAAATTCTTATGTTTATTGAATATATCTATATTAGAGGAGTTGTTTCTAATCCTACGACTAATTGATTCGGGGATGTGTTTACTTACATATCTAGGGTGGTTAGATAGTGGGTTGACATAAAGGGGGTAGGAATTATCTTTAGCATAGGGCTCGTAAGTATCACTAGTGAGGTTGAAGGTAATATCGAGGAAGTTGACCTGTTTAACATTTGATGTTATTTCAACCTTTAGGCCTATTCGTTTTATTTCATTGAGTATTATTTTTTTGATTTGTTCACACTTTTGTCCATTTGTGTTTTTAACATACATTAGGCCGTCATCTCTGTAAAGTCCGATCGAATCGACTTCGAGATTTTTTGTTAGGTTATATAGTAAGTAAAGGCCAACCAAGTATGTCACCTCGGCAGAGTCAAGAGAGCCCATAGAAACATCGAAGGAAGAGAAATGGTCATTCTTTGTCCATTGTTCTTTATTATTTATTAGTACCGTGGTTCGGCATTTTTTAATTATGTTTATTTCGTCTTCAGAGATATTAGAGAGGAGAGTGGCGAATTCTATGACATTTTCGAAGAGTGCTCTGGTTATTGAGGAGTAGTAATTAACTATATCGAATTGTATATAAGAGCATTTATCTTTGTTACTAATTCTATTAAACCAGCTTATAGTTTCAGCGGTATTAATCCACTGGTTTAAGTTGTAGGTGTTTTTAATTTGCTTATTTATTTTTTCTAAGATGTTTTTACTGATTTTGCCTATCTCTTGTCTAGTAGGATTAATAAGTCTGGTTTGAGGTTTAGTGTGGAAATTAATTTTGTGATCTTTTAAAAGTATATATGCTTCTTTTGTTTTTAGTTTACCTACCCTATCGCTAATCTTAAGTTTATCCGTTATAGTTTTACTATCCGAGTTGATTTTATCGATTAGATTAATTTCCGATTTTTTATAATTTTTTTGTGATATTTTGTGTAATTAAATCATGGTATTTCGTTTTAGTAAGTTTGTAAAAGTTATGAGTTTTGTCCGCTTTTACTAGCACAAGTTTAGAGTTATTTATTTCGTTAACTATGTTATCCAGTTTTTTCTGAAAATAGTTTTTTTTCTTATAGAAGGTTATATTTTTTTATCATGTTATATAAGTCATCTTCAAAGTTATCAAGTTGTTCGACCCGGGCGCCGTTACTTTTATTCTTGAATCCGTAGTAATCCATTGAATTTTTTACTGTGGATCCTTTAAGGAAGAAATAGGCTTTCCATTTCACCCTTCGTAATAGTTCTTCCGTCTTCATGATCGGAATAGTAAGGTAATCCCGTTTGTTTATGGAAGGGATGTTTTTAGGGATGTGTTGAGGTTAATTTTATCCATTTGGCAGGTTATAATCCGGCGGTTTGGAGAGTGCTCAACTGGTTAGGAGCAGGGTATAATTAACTTGTTACAAATATCCAGGGGGTATAAATCCGAAAGAAGTTGAAACCGGGTTTATGAGAGTGCTCAATGAAAATTCAGAGCAACATATAGTAACACCAAAAGATAGTAACACCATTAAACTTCTTTTATAGAGTAATCTTACTAGTATTAATTTTAGTATAATATAATTACAATTAACAAATATTATCACAACAAAATTCACTACCGTTACTGAGCTCATTATAAAAGCCATAAATAATTATATTGAAATAGAATGCAAAAATAGCAATTAATACCCTAAATTAAAATTATGAAACATTTTTATCTACACGATAACTACCTATTACAACAGAAAGGACAGTTATAACTTTATAATTTTATTCTTCTTATTAAATTAAACCCACCCTGCCCTCTGCCCCGGTTGAAATTGAGGTCACACTAAATATCACTCCACGCAACTTCCTGAAATATCACCTGTTGGGCCCCCCTCCCCCTTTCCTGTCCTCGCTAAAGGCTGAGCCCCGTCTTCGTCCCCCTCCCTCTTATGCATCTTCAATTTCCGGTTGGGGTTGAATTAAAAATTTTATGCATTTAAATTCCGTTGACGCCTGAAGAATTGGCGTTCATTATGAACGCTAATGAAACAACATATATTTTGTAGCAATAATGGAATAATAAAATCGCCAACAAAAATATATTTTGCTCTGAATTTTCATTGAGCACTTTCATAAACCCGGTTTCAACTTCCTTCGGAGTTATACCCCCTGGATATTTGTAACAAGTTAATTATATATATATATATATATATATATATATATATATATATATATATATATATATATATATATATATATATGTGTGTGTGTGTGTGTGTGTGTGTTCCTGTAATTAAAAAAAATTCTAGAAAAACCAGCTGATTTAGCACCCTTAAAGAGAAAAATAATAAAAACATAAAAAATAAAGTAACATCCAAATAACGATGAACGAATACTGCGGGCCAGCACGTGATCTCCCAGTTTTTCAAACAGAACTTCTCAACTATGACTGAGGATAGCCGTTGAGCTTTGAACCCTCACTGACTTGAAACAGACGGTATCATGTTGATTTGACATGATCTTCTGTTACACAATTATATATATATATATATATATATATATATATATATATATATATATATATATATATATATATACACTAGCAAATATATTTTCACTCCGGTCGCATATCTTTGTTAGGCCGGGAGCCTGATATCATGATGAACGAACTACATACATTGACCCTCTTAACAGAGAGGAAGTAATGCATGATAGGATTATATGAGGAACGAACACTACCCCCCCAAAAAAAATAAATAAAAAAAATAAAGAGGAGTTAATGCCTGGGAAGAGGAGGATATCATGACAACAGAATTGATAGTACACAACCCCGACCCCTTAAAAAGTAGAAAGTAATCCTGGGATGATAATATCGTGAGGAACGAACCTATACTATACAGCCACCCCTTCAAGAGGAGGTAATGCCTAGGAGGAATGTATCATGAGGAATAAAAATATACTACACTAACACCTTCCAAAGGAGGAGGTAAAGCCTCGAGGAATTCCCCCCCCCCACCGCCACAAAAAAAGATGGGGTTATCCCTGATCGGATGATATCATGACAACAGAACAGATACTATAATACTCCCTTCAAAATAGAGGAGGTAATACCTGGGAGTATCACTCCATAAAAGGAGAAGGTAATGCCTGCGGGTATGATTTGGTAAGTTTTATTGTACACGTAAAATACCGAAATGAAAAATGGGCTGAAAAATATAGTCGCCATCTTTATGAACAAAGAGAAGTATGCTAGCTAAGGAAGAACGATAACTTCCTCTCATATTTTTTTCATATTAAAAAAGGCATGTTTATAACCTTAAGTTATCCTTCTTCCTTAGCTAGTCTCTTACTCGACTTGTTTAGATGGAGACTATATTTTTCCGACCTAATTTTTATTTTGGCCTTTCACGTGTACGATGAAACTTGACATAAGTTAGGGTTTTTAATGTTTTTTTTTGTATTGTTTTTACTAAGACATGGTTTAAGTAAAAAAAATAAATAAATAAATTCATTATGAGTAATGCCGAAACTTATTTCACTCTAAATAATTTACGTGACTGAAATAGGAATTAACGCCAAATGAAAGGAAAATATCACTTTTCCTAATAGGTAGAGGTTAATTAAAGAAAAGGGGGGGGGGCAAGAAATGTTGATAAAAGAATTTATTAAGAATTGAAAGAAAACTTTAAATTAAAAAAAAACAAACATTACAATTTAAACAGAGCATCCAATTTTATTGGTTTGTATTTTAAGTAAAAGACGTTTTTATTTCAGACTGCATATTTATTTATCTATTGCTCTTTTATTTTATAAATAAATCATGTCTTTCAAAAACAATAATAAAATAAAAAATCTATCGTCGCTAGAGAAGGTGAAGGAAAAGTAGTGATGACGACGCCAATTTTTTTTTTTAAAGAGTCCAGAGAGCGAGAGCAGTCACCCCACTCCTCTCTGTGAAATCTTATGCCTCATCTGTATATCTTTCTAGCTGGCTAAGACATTAGTTTCATTTAAATTATCTCCCTTGATATTTTAAGAAAGTTTTTTTTTTTTGTAATTTATGAATTTTTAAAAATGAAATTACTTTAATTAATTACTGTTAATAGCGACGAAATTATTGCAGATAGACAGGGAAAATAAAGTAATAAAATCGTAAATGAATAACAGCAAACAGTAATTAATTATAGACAGTTAAAAAAGAAATTATGCAAATTAGACAAATATTTGAATGTCTATATGGGTTTCTTTAGTACTATATATAACGTATTTGAAAATGTCTATTGTATTAGTGAGATTTAAATAACATTAACCCGTTTGTAATTTATGAGTGCTACATAAATACATTAAAAAACTTTTGCATATATATATATATATATATATATATATATATCTTCTGTAAACTTTATTACATGATCATGAATTCAACATAACAATAGTTTATCAGTCTTACAAAACATAACGCGTAAAAAATGCCGAACGAACCCATTTAAAGTATTTAGGATAATCAAGAAAGCAAATAGCAAGTCAGACAACCCCCACCTTACATCTATTTCCATAATGAGACGTTTTCTTTCTTCTTTTTCTTATTTCTATATAGATTTATAGGTCTTGTCTTTGATTCTTCTTTCGTTCCTCCTTTTTTCTTTTTTTTTAACTAACCGATCCAGACATTATTTTATATTAATATGAATATGAGTGCAAACACGGGCGAACGGTAATTTTCCCGTCATTTTCAACGGAGAGTGTACATTCTTTATAACATTTTTTTTGGTGATGGAACAAAATATATTTCCGTATGTTGAAAACATGTAATCTAATTGTTTTCTTTTTAAAGTACATTGGACCTGTTTTGGAGAATTAAAGAAAGTATACTGTCAGCTGTCTTTTTTCGACCCGTCCTGAACTGCTTCTATGTTGTTACCATGACTACAGTGCAACCAAAAACAATAACATTGAAGACATTGCCAGGGCTGCTGCAAAGAAGGTGGGCTCCTTCTACCGTGCTAGTAAACTTCTCACACCTGACATTATCCTATATCTCTACAAAGCCACCATCCGCCAATGCATGGAGTATTGTTGTCACATCTGGGCTGGGGTATCA
>OY744529.1:24900259-25072759 GCA_963556195.1 Sepiola atlantica
CACGTATGTTTACTTTTATTATAGCGATTTTAAATGAATCAATATTTCTTCTTCTTCGCATTATCGTTTTTACATGTTTAAGACAGGTTTACGACATGTTTAAGACATGCTTGTTATGTTCCATTGATTTCTGTCTCTGACTTTTCGAAAGCAAAACACATTTTAGTTTATTTTATTTAGATTTCTTTTTTAAGTCATTGTTATTTATCGCAAAACAATAAATATATGGACATAAACGGAACAATAGTAAATAGTAGAATAACAATGTGGAAGTAACATAGTCCCGAGATACACAGACACACACAAGAAGTAGTAACACATATTTTTTATTAATATAGAGATTTTATAATTGTTTTCAGCGCGAAGGACCTTCGACGTGGCAAATTAAGTAAACAGGTCGTCTCCCGACCCATGTAATTTTATCCGAAGTTCAAAAATTGTATTTTTTTAAAAGATTATGACATGCTGAACGTTAGCGTTAAAATCAATGTAGTATTACATATGAAATTTAAAAAAAAACGTTTTAAATTACCCCACGCACAGTTCTTACTGCTAAAATGCCAATGGAGGTTCCTTAAGTTAGTTGATCTACTAAATTAGGTTATCATATCTCCTACTGATGAGATGATCATCAAAGTGTCCCCGCAGCTATTCCGACGAGTTGAACCCACTGTTAATTTAATTCAGTCAAATTAATTTGGCAAAAATAAAACAAGTATGCTTCAGTTTACATGTAGGGAAAGAGTGGTAGAATTTTGCACAGAAGAGGATACAGTAACCCAGCACCTATTCAAATTCACCTTGAATTGTTGCGTTGTTTGGCGCATGTATTACCTCACTTGGGAGTCTATTCCAAGGTCCAGGGATCCTGATTGAGAAGGCGGTCCTCCTCTGGTTCAATCGAAATCGGCGGTGAAATAGTTTCTTGTAGTGTCCGCGTAGACCTCTTTCTGGTGTAGGAGTGAATAATAGGCCCTGAGGTATATTGTAATGACCATAAAACCTCCTCGTTTGCAAAGGGTTACCCAAAACTTCTTAACGACCACTAGGTAGTGCCTAGTATTGATCATTACAAAAGACTGCTGGACATTCATGACCGAAACTTGGTGAACAAGTCAGACATAGACTGAAGTTTATTTGTACCAAATATAATTGAATTGTAAAAAGAATTGGGAATTTTATTAACGATCCCATAGTCGGGTGGCATTTTTTGTACTATACTTTGATCTTGCCCAAAGACAGAAAAAAAAGTAAAAATGACGTTTTTCAGTATCTCATCCCGGGGTGCCTATTGTATTCATGATCCATAAGTACAGATAGAGTAGTTTCATAAATTTCTATAGCGCAGATTACTTTTCTCTTCTCGTGTCTGAGGAGACACAAAGTAGGTTCCGTCGTCTGCAGTGGTTTTCGCTTCTTTCATATTCTTTTTTATTTTTCTTTTGAAAATAATATCCGTTTGTTCATATGTTTACGCGCGTCTCGATAGTCGATCGGCGGCTACGGGTAGGCAGTCCGGAACGAATCACTTAGGAAACTGAAAGAAAACAAAGGAAACATGTCAATGTCACCGGGACAGACAACATTGAAAGACACAAGAACGACACATACACGTTGGAATATAGAAGAAAAAACAAACACAAGAAGAAGAAGAAGAAGAAGAAGAAGAAGAAGTAGTAGAAGAAGAAGCAGAAGAATGAAGAGGAGGAAGAGAAGAAGAAGAAAATTAGGAGGAGGAGAAGAAGAATAACAAGAACAAGAAGAACAAGAAAAATAAGAAGATGAATGAAAAAGAAGAAGAAAAGGAAGAATGAAGATGAGGAGGAGGAGGAGGAGGAGGACAATAATAAGAGGGAGGAGAAGAACGCGTGGAAGAAAGGGAAGAAGAGTAGGAGTAAAATGAAGAAGAAAAAAAGGATGAGTAGAAAATAATAATAATAATAATAATAATAATAATAATAATAATAATAATAATATAAGTGTTTTTCTTTTCACTTTTAAATTAAGACCCGAAAATGTTCAATTGTACACAAAAAGTTACCGTATTTTTTTCGTCTACTGGTCGTGATCGCTATATGTGCCGTGGATTTCGTTGCGTCTCTAGCCGTGATCGATTCTGGTAGCCTTTGTTCTGTGGACAAACTTTGTTTTCAGGCAGGAGACAAAACTCAGAGACAAGTTTTTCTCGGAGAGAGATTCAATACTTTTATTCATCTGTCTTGGTTGTGGCGAGATTTGCATCCATTCGTCTCTTCCATTCGTCTTATTCATACTTTTCGTTGTGGGGTGCGACGGATGCATGGGGATATATGTCGGGTCTCATTCGAGATCCAGACCATAACTATTTAGCCCAATTGTTCATGGGTCCGCTTGCTTTCAGGATGAGCAGCTACATGGTTGGACTTCTCGCTCTCACTTCCAAAGCGTTCTCTTTCAAAAACTATAGTTTTCGAGAAAAACAAATGATGCAACAGACACTTGCTTCGCGTCGGCCAATCAGACACAACATTAAACAATCGTTCAATATCTGACCTTCTCTGACCCGAGATTCCCTGTATCGGCGCCGAATTTGTCACTTTGTTATGGTTTGACAAAAATGATTCACTCACAACAATCCCCTCCAGTGCATGTCAGCTTAACCCGCACTTATTGTCTTAACTGACCCCAGCCATAATTTATACTAGCTAACTTAATCGTTTCCAAAAATATGGGGCCCACCTATAATATAATAGAAGAAGAAGAAGAAGAAGAAGAAGAAGAAGAAGAAGAAGAAGAAAAAGAAGAAGAAATCTAAATTAGCTGTTTGTGAAACCAAACTAGGTGATATTGAAAAATAAGAAAACGCGACGAACACGTTGGAATATACTCAATTAAAAAAACAAAACAACAACAATAAAAACAATAACAACAATAACAACAATAAAAAACAACGCAGAAGACAATTCAATTATCAAAGGACAACATGTGTAGTAATTCACGAATATGCAGGCAATTTTCATCAAACTTGTTTTGTTCTTTTTTCTATTGTTGCGTTGTCGTCTCTTATTTCTTCTGTTGTCCGCCATCTTTCTTTTGTGACACACGTATGTTGGTCATATTTCTTCTTTATTTACCCCCTCCCGGAACCTTGGAAAATTCAGCGAAAACTGTATCCTTAATTTTACCCCAAACCACCACCATCCATTGTGAATGGGGGTGGGGTATCACTTAAGAGCGACCATTTGTACGCCTGTCTTCACGTGAATCAGTTCGAAAAGAGGCCGTGGCATCTTTTCACTTCTCACTATGTTACGCTCGTCACATCCCTTCTCAATTTATAATACTAGCTGGACCCGTTCCCCGGCGTTGCCCCGGAGAAATATAAAAGAATAAATTAAAATTTTTCAACATCCGACAGAACACAAATAGGTCACATTGGACAGTTTTAATGTTTAGAATAATGGTCGGTTTGGAATTGTTGAAGGGTGAAAGGAGGAAGAAAGGAATGAATGAAGGGAAGGTAACGCGGTTGTAGGAAGCTTCCTGCCCATCCCATGGTACCGGTATTTCCCCAATATTTTTCTTTTTGATTGAACACGCGGTCTATCTATGATAATGGGTACTTTTAAAATTAAAGAGGCCTACAGAGCCCTATTAAAACCAATTCCCCATTATCTTTCATAGAAATTCCCTTTTTTGTGAAGAAAGAAAAAAGAAAAATGAGTATGCCTACTGAGCACTACTGAAACAGACAAATATAATTACGGGTGCCTGCAGAGCACTAATAAACCATGTGTGTTCGAAGAGAAATGATGATATTCACAATAGTTAAAGTACTACATATTACATTGATTTCTTTTCAAATTACTACATAATAACGTTGACTTTTAAAAACCCGACTCATAGTCCTCTCCCCTCCCTCGTAGGCAAAAGTTTAACAATGTAAAACAAAATTGTGTGAGTCGACCGGGATCGAACGCTAAACCCCTCGGTCTTCGATTTACATCGATAACCCCCTGGCTACGAAAGCGAATAGAAAATCTCTTGAAAAATAGGTCACTCAAACGAAGCCTGTAGCTGTCATGCGTTTTATTCTACGATCCGCCAGAAGGCGACCAAATGTAGGGTCCACCAGTCACATGTTTTGGGTCATTTCTATACGATGAAATCGATGTTTTGTTTTTTTTATCAATTGTTGGATATTATGAGTGTGAAAGGTGTAGGATTCAGAAAATGTCAACTTTATGGCTGTTGTCGAGTATCTTGGCGTATATGGACATAATTCGGAAGTAGAGTCGCCGAAAAAATTGTAGCCGCCATGTTCAATAATGAAACATTGTAAGGAACTATGTTCGTTAATGGCATTCTCTAAAAACCGGAATGAGTATAACTGTATACGTAATAGGTAGAAATAACGTAATCCAATATTCTCGAAAATCAGCGGAATTAGAGGGAGCGTCCATTAAATGTGTGCGTAATGTATTGTATTATGTAGTAAATTAATAGCAGACAAATAGTAAATATTAACGATCACGTTTTTAAAAAGTAGATGTTGTTTATTAGTTCCCGGTGTCGATAGGGAGAGTGGTATTACTAAAATGTTAGCGGGAAAGGTTTTGCTACCACCTACATGGACTATGTTTTGGGGAGAGTCCAAGATAGTGGGCCAAAAGTAATATTTAGTGTTAGCTGGAGAAAATAATAACAAAATTACTATAACACTCTCGAGTGAATAAGTGTAGTATAGTGGTGAGTTTAGTAGCCTGTGATGCATGTGGTTATTTTCTTATTCTTGACAAACGTACAGGGGAAAATCGTCTTAACTTTATATAGAAGAAGATTATTAATATTTAGGACGCTTGGTCATAACACATATTTATATAAAATGGTATGGTAGTTTTCTTGAAGCATTGCTGGTAAAAATATATAAGTATTTAATAAGGCTACATGCAATGCGGAAAAATGGAATGGTCGAATAGGAGATGAACAAAAACAAATAATTGAAGACAATATATTCAATATTTTTCTTCAAGATCTTATTGCTATATATTTCAGTAAATATTTCACTTATTGTTAATAGAGTCCGAGATAGTTGAAATATTTTGATATTTCTGGAGAAACTACCCTTTTCAAAAGTCACACGTTATTTCCGTTTTCAGAGAAGAAACGTCCGAGAATGGCTGTTATAGTTGGATGCTAGGCTTGGAAGCTGACCGTGGCACGTTTCTCCAAGAGTTGGAATAACGTTTTGATACATGCAAACTCTGTCTGATAAAATGGCATGGTAGTTTGCTTGAAGCATTGCTGGTAAATAAGTATATGGGTATTTAACAAGGTCGTATACAATGCGGAAAAAGCCGGAAAATGAAATAGAAGATGAACAAAAACAAATAATTGAAGGCAATATATGCAATATTTTTCTTCAAAAAATGATCGATTTATTTTTCAGTAAATGTTTCACTTACTGTTAATAGAGTCCGGCATGGTCAGAAAATATTTTTATATTTCGGGAGAAAACATCCCCTTCTCAAATTTACAATTTTTGGTAATTTTTTTTCTGTATAAAGACACATTGATATCACAAACCATTATATAGACTAGTGGAACCCGTCGAGATTAGACGGTTAATTAAAGAGAATAAATAGGTTTAAAGTGTATTATTAGTATGTATTTATTGTGCATTTTATTGGCTTTATTAATTAAAAAAAAATAATGAATTGAGAGATGTATCTCGTTTCAAAATATCAAGTGCTCTACTAAGTCATTAGAATCTTGTTTATCTTATATAAAGTAGAACGTGAATCTTGAGTTTACTTTCGACAACCCTGTAACTCTCGTTTTCCCCTATTTTGTCTTTTAGTCATCACATTATATGACCTATGTTTCTGACAAAGGGGGAAGAATTGCTGTTTTCTGCGTAGAATGTTTTTGAGTGAGTGCTATGTGCAGATTTTTCAATCCTCTCATAGTATTCATATATAATTCCATTAATATCGCAGGTATTAGTACACATTATGCTATACTCATAAACTAGAAACATCGTGAATGATCACACCCTATCAATTCCTCTTCATATGTCCACATATAGTCTGGAATAATTTCTATAAGTTGAACATGTTGACACATGTTCCCACGGTCTAAGCTTCATTATGCAATGTTTTAATTGAATCACATCGGTACTAATGATGATGTATCAGTTAATTAAAATAAATCCGTCCCATATAAATAAATTCTAATTTTAAATTTCTCCATTAATTCATTTGAATATTACTAAAATTACCTCCCAAATTTCTTGTTAATAATTACATTGCTAGCAGTGATTTACATAAAGAATTGCTATCTATCTGTACTAATAGGAAATTAGGGTATATTGATATAAAATTACATTAATTTCATTTTCGCTAAAAGATAATGATAAAAAAAATAATGATAAAAAAATAAGATCCATTTATCTATCTGGAATTTAGATTATGTAAGTCAACGTTTAAGGATATTTTTACGTTATTTGCGAATCTGCTTTTTACATAAAAAAGTATTCGAAACTAACAATATTTTCGTATTAAGCTTTTATATGGATTTGAAATTTTTTAACAGATATTATTTATCTTAAGGATTAATGATAATTTATCAATTGTTTTTTAAAGTTTTTTTTCGTGGTAGATTATCACATTGGGATTTTGCTTTGCACGTGAAGTTTATTCAGGCTAGCTCAGTTGGGTTTAATTATAGGTGACGGTTTGAAAGGTCGTTTCAAATTTCTGGAGCAAGTTATTTTTTTAGGGGGATTCCTAGAATTTTGTAACCATTTTTCAAGTGAGTTTTTAAAAAAATGTATTTTGGCTTGCCGTTATTTTTAACAAGACTTCTTAAACGTTTTATTTCTTCCCTTTTCCCGTTTCTGTGGTAATGTGTTTCCTATTTGGGGGAAAAAAAATTGTTTGTGAGACGATGAAGAAATACAGTTATTCGCTGAAATATTAAAATAAAGAAATTGTAAGAATAAATAAAAATTATGATTTTGGATTGATATTTCCTATAAGCATTGGAATGCAACTATAAAGTATATATGCTCTGAAGCTTGTAATACAACTTCATTGAGCTTGCAATTTGAAACATTTTCGGATATTATGAGGAGTATATACTTACACAAATATATATATATAATATATGATTTATAATAATTATTCAAAGCTCTCGTAAGTTAACAACAAACAACTATTTATAGTGTAATGCGATACTCTAGGCTCCGCCCATTGAGTTTTCTTGACGATTTGCTGATATGGTCGCTGAATTTGCCATTTAGACGTTAATTTATTCTCCCAGTTCTAATACAATGCGTAGGGGACACATCGACTACTGCGTCAGATATGACTTTCGTATCGGGGTTCGAACCGTGTGACCGGCAGGGATTGTCTCCTCGCATACTGATGATTGCAGGTTTGGCATGAAACACATGTACATATGGGTGAATTTGAAAATATTATTTATAATAATTAACTAAAGCTCTCGCAAGATTGAGCACTTTAAGTAAGTTAACAAAAAGCTTTTATTTATAGCGTAATGCGATACTCTAGGCCCCGCCTATTGAGTTCTCTTGACGACTTACTGACATGGCCGCTGCATTTGCCATTTAGACGTTACTTTACTTATCCATTTATACGGTAATGCCTGATGGCCACATTTACTGAGTCAAATATGATTTTCGTATTGGGATTGGGGTTCGAACTGTGTGACTGGCAGGGATTGTCATACTGATGATTGCAGGTTTGGCATGAAACACATGTGTATATGGATTAATTTGAAAATAGTATTTATAATAATTATATATATATATATATATATATATATATATATATATATATATATATATATAGAGAGAGAGAGAGAGAGAGAGAGAGAGAAAAGAGGGCAGTGCAGCATCAGTGCAGTTCCAATGAGATAAACGTATATACGTAAAGGAGTAGGGCTACCGACATTTGTAAAAAAGTTTTTTTTCAACATTTATTAATTATTTTATCATTTTATCATTTTATAATTTTATAACGCGTTTCGAGCGTGGTGCGCTCTCTTCAGATTCACATATCTAACATTTGGTTAGAAATTCCCACCTCCTTTCAACCAAATCTTTTTTCGAGTTAATATCATAAAAAACGCCATTGACCGGATGTGAACACTGTGCTAGCAGACTCGTGATAACATTTCGGCCAAAGGACGCAATCCTGTCAGGCATTATCCCCTTCTTCGATAAGGGAGGATTGTTTTATTGCCAGTCGCTTGAGGGACGTCTACCGGGAAAAACAGACAGGTCCAAAGTGCCCCCTCCCTCCACTATAAACATACATTGTGTCTAACTTTGTCGAAGTGGGGGAAGCGGATAAATATTACTTACGCGAGACAGTCCCAGGACACCTTCCTCGTAAGCAGTTCCCCCCACCCCCCTCTCAATAAAAGAGGCAGTGACAGGTGTATTGCTTTAGGCACTTTCTCACCTGTGTGCAAGGCTATTTTCCCAACTGGTTCTAAGTTACGTTAAGTCGCTGGACCCCCCCCCTCTCACTCACTTTTTTTCTCTCTCTCTTTTTCTCTCCCTCACACACACACACACACACACACACACACACACACACACACACACACACACACACACACCCCACACACACACTAAAAACGACCTTGTGTCGCTTCTTGTCCCCGCAGAGAAGCAAGTATATGCATAGATTAAACTTTAAAATATCCCGTTTTCATAGCGCATTAGTTGAACACGTATTTCTGGTTGAAGTTACAGCGTCCATTGTGGTTTAGACCCCCCCCCCCGCTGTCTTCTCCGTAAATTTATTGATGAGAGATTAAGTGATGACATTCTGCTCTCTGCTCGGCAAATTGCGTCAGTCTTTCATTTCGTATAGAAATGGATTGTCTTTTCCCCTCAGTTTTTATTTTTATTTTACTGATTTGAACTCATTTCATCATCAAACACGTCAGAATACAAAATAAATCGATATAATAATACGCTAAGGCATTTCATGTTCGTGCGTACGTTATCACCTTTCACACACATTAAAAATAAATAAATGGTCCAATCAATAACGATATTGATTGGCGATTAATTTAATGTCGCCTGAGTAAACAATTCCGATTGTTAACCCATTTCAAAATGAATTTTTTCTAAATTAATTTATGCTGTCCCGTCGACTAAAACAGTACAATTCTAAATTCATTAATAAAAAGTGACATTCGTTTTATTGATTTGAAATGACGACTATTTTTACCATAAGAAGACGGGAATATTTATTGTTTTAAAAATAAATAAATAAATACAATTAAAAAAATAAAGAAAGAAGAGACATACCTGTTGTAGTTATTTTAAAATGGGAAAATAAGGAATATTTTTACCTTAGCGACATCAGATTAATGTTACTCATCGTCTTGTCTAGAATATATATTTTAAAATTCATAATGATCCGTTTCTTAGTTTTAGTAGAATGAAACTAGCTACCGGAACAGTAGCAGAAACTCGCTTTGAAGCGAGCTGACAACAGAAGATATTGTTGTTTGAAATGAAACAGCTTACCTTGTGGGCTTACACACACACACACACACACACACACACATATATATATATATATATATATATATATATATATATATATATATATATATATATATATATATATATATATATATATATATATATATATATATACTCCCGGCTGTTGTACAGGTAGAATACCTTATTTCAGCCTCCAGACAATGTCGGGTCATCAGGAGGCCTTTAGGCCAAGATCAAAGTTTAGTATCTGTTCCGATGGATACTGCACGCTATCCTGTGCAGTTCTAGGAGGTGCACCCTCCCAGGCTTTGAGGGGAGGAGTAAGTTTATTGCTTACTGTCTGAGGCGCCCCTACCGGGGAATGCCGACGGGGCTGCTCAGGCAATTTTTAAATGGCCAGAGTGCTCACCTCTCGAGCGCTGGCTTATCTAATCCCACTTTCCCGACCTTGTGTCACATCTTACCTTGTGGGAGGTAGATAAATAAAACGCACCGTTTCAGGGCCTTTCTCCCGACGGCTTTTTTTTTGCGTATCGACAATATAAATATATAAATATATACACATACCTAACTTTATAGGAATATACATTGTACTATTGTACATCTATTACGAATGGAGATTTGGTATCTGTCTGTCTGAAGTCGAATCTACCCCATTACTTCTATTAATTGTACTGTTTTACTATCAGTGTTCAATTCAGGAGGAGTAAACGTTTTGCTGGCATGACACCATCCTTCTCAGCACTACCTCTTCTTTTGTTTGGAAGAAGTGTAGTATCTGTTCTGTTGTTATGAGACTATCCTTCTAGGCGTTACCTTCTCCCTTGGTGTGCGTGTTTAGTATATGTTCTATTGTAATGATGCAATCCTCCCAGGATTTATCTCCTTCTTTGGTCATTAAACTATCCCTCCCCAGGCTAGCAAATAAGTAAAACAATAAAATCATCGTGTACAGTGCTCAGGTACACTGCAACCCATCAAAAGCGCATATATGTTATAGTAACCCTAATCCTAACCCTACAACCTCATCAAAAGCGAATGAATGTTATTATAACCTTAACTCTAACCCATGAAAGGCGCATGAATGTTATAGTAACCCTAATCCTAATCCGAACCCTACACCCCATCAGAAGCGCAAGTATGTTATAGTAACCCTAATCCTAATCCGAACCCTACAACCCATCAGAAGCGCATGTATGTTATAGTAACCCTAATCCTAATCCGAACCCTACAACCCATCAGAAGCGCATGTATGTTATAGTAACCCTAATCCTAATCCGAACCCTACAACCCATCAGAAGCGCATGTATGTTATAGTAATCCTAATCCTAATCCGAACCCTACAACCCATCAGAAGCGCATGTATGTTATAGTAACCCTAATGCTAATCCGAACCCTACAACCCATCAGAAGCGCATGTGTGTTATAGTAACCCTTATCCTACTCCGAACCCTACAACCCATCAGAAGCGCATGTATGTTATAGTAACCCTAATCCTAATCCGAACCCTAAAACCCATCAGAAGCGCATGTATGTTATAGTAACCCTAATCCTAATCCGAACCCTACAACCCATCAGAAGCGCATGTATGTTATAGTAACCCTAATCTTAACCCGAACCCTACAACCCATCAGAAGCGCATGTATGTTATAGTAACCCTTATCCTAACCCGAACCCTACAACCCATAAAAAGCGACTGTATGTTACAGTAAACCTAATCCTAACCCTAACCCTATGACCCACCAAAAACGCCTGTATGTTATAGTACCCTAACAATAACCTATCAAAAGCGCATGTATGTTATCGGAACCTTAATCCAAACCCTAACACTATAACCCATCAATGGCGGATGTATGTTATAGTAACCCTAACTCTTACCCATCAAAAGCGCATGTATGTTATAGTAACCTTAATCCTAACCCTAACCCATAAACCCATCAAAAGCGCATGTATGTTATAGTAACCCTAATCCAAACCCTAACCCTACAAAGCATCAAAAGCGCATGTATGTTATAGTAACCTTGACCCTAACCTATCAAAAACGCATGTATGTTATAGTAACCCTAACCATAATCCTAGCCCTTAAAAGCAATTAAAAGCGCATGTATGTTATAGTAACTTTGACTCTAACCCATCAAAAGCGCATGTATGTTATAGTAACCTTAACCCTAACCCTAACCCATAAACCCATCAAAAGCGCATGTATTTTATAGTAACCTTAATCCTAACCCTAACCCATAAACCCATCAAAAGCGCATGTATGTTATAGTAACCCTAATCCAAACCCTAACCCTACAAACAATCAAAAGCGCATGTATGTTATAGTAACCATGACCCTAACCTATCAAAAACGCATGTATGTTATAGTAACCCTAACCATTATCCTTGCCCTTAAAACCAATTAAAAGCGCATGTATGTTATAGTAACTTTGACTCTTACCCATCAAAAGCGCATGTATGTTATAGTAACCTTAACCCTAACCCTAACCCTAAAACACATCAAAAGCGCATGTATGTTATAGTAACCCTACCCGTTACCTATCAAAAGCGCATGTATGTTATAGTAATCCCAACCCTAACCCATCAAAAGCGCATGTATGTTATAGTAATCCTAATTTTAACCCTAACCCTACAACCTCATCAAAAGCGCATGTATGTTATAGTAACCCTAATCCTAACCATAACCCTACAACCCATCAAAAGCGCATGTATGTTATAGTAACCCCAATCCTAACCCTAACCCTAACCATACAACCTCATCAAAAGCGCATGTATGTTATAGTAACCCTAATCCTAACACTAACCCTACAACACATCAAAAGCGCATGTATGTTATAGTAACCCTAATCCTAACCCTAACCCTACAACCTCATCAAAAGCACATGTATGTTACAGTAACTCTAATACTACCCCTACATCCAATCAAAAGCGCATGTATGTTATAGTAACCCTTACCTTAACCGTAAAACCAATCAAAAGCGCATGTATGTTATAGTAACCCTAACCCTAATCCATCAAAAGCGCATGTATGTTTTAGTAACCCTAATCCTAACCCTAATCCTAACCTATCAAAAGCGCATGTATGTTATAGTAACCCTAATCTTAACCCTAACCCTACAACCCATCAAAAGCGCATGTATGTTACAGAAACCTAACGTTAACCCTACATCCAATCAAAAGCACATGTATGTTATAGTAACCCTAACCCTTACACATCAAAAGGGCATGTATGTTATAGAAACCCTAACATAAACCCTACAACCCATCAAAAGCGCATGTATGTTATAGTAACTCAAAGTCTAACCCTTACCCTACAACTTCATCAAAAGCGCATGTATGTTATAGTAACTTTAACCATAACCCTACAACCCATAAAAAGCGCACGTATGTTATAGTAACCCTAACCATTATCCTAACTCTTACCCTAACCCATCAAAAGCGCATGTATGCTATAGTAACATTTACTCTTATCCTAACCCTGACCCGAACCCATCAAATGCGCATGTATATTATAGAAACTCTTACCCTTATCCCAACCCTACAAATCATCAAAAGCGCATGTATGTTATAGAAACCCTAACCCTAACGCATCAAAAAGCATGTATGTTATAGTGCTCCTGACCTCAATCCTATTCTTAACCCTTACCCATCAAAAGCGTATGTATGTTATAGTAACCCTAACCGTAATCCGAGCCCTACAACCAATCAAAAGCGAATGTATGTTATAGTAACCCTAACCCTAACCATCAAAAGCGCATTTATGTTATAGTAACCCTAACCCTAACCCTTACCCTACAACCCAGCAAAAGCGCATATATGTTATAGAAACCCTAATCCTTACCCTAACTCTACAACCAATCAAAAGCGCATGTATGTTATAATAACCTTAACTCTAATCCTACGACCCATCAAAAGCGCATGTATGTTATAGTAACCCTAATCCTAACCTTAAAACCCATCAAAAGCGCATGTATGTTATAGTAACCCTAATCCTAACCCTACAACCCATCAAAAGCGCATATATGTTATAGTAACCTTACCCTTAACTCTAACCTTACAACCCATCAAAAGCGCATTTATGTTTAAGAAAGCTTAACTCAAACCCTAACCTTAAAACCCATTAAAAGCGCATGTATGTTATAGTAACCTTAACCCTAACCAATCAAAAGCGCATGTATGTAATAGTAACCCTAACTCGAACCCTACAACTCATCAATAGCGCATGTATGTTATAGTAACCTCAAACCATAACCCTAACCCTACAGCCCATCAAAAGCGCATGTATGTTATAGTAACCCTACCCCTAACCGTAACCCTACAACCCATCAAATATGCATGTATGTTATAGTAACCCCAAACCATAACTATAACCCTACACTCCATCAAAAGCGCATGTATGTTATAATAACCTTAACCCTAACCCATCAAAAGCGCATGTATGTTATAGTAACCTTAACCCTAACCGTACAACCCATCAAAAGCGTATACATGTTATAGTAACCGTAACCCTTACTCTAAGCATACAATCCATCAAAATCGAATGTATGTTATAGTAACCTTAACCCTTACTTTTACCATACAACCCATCAAAAGCGCATGTATGTTATAGTAACCTTAACCCTAACCCTAACCCTACACTCCATCAAAAGCGCATGTATGTTATAGTAACCCTAATCTTAACCGTACAACCCATAAAAAGCGCATGTTATTGTAACCTTAATCCTAACCCTAACACTACAACCCATCAAAAGCGCATGTATCTTATAGTAACTTTACTCTAACCCATCAAAAGACCATGTATGTTATAATAACCCTAACCCTAACCCATTAAAAGCGCATGTATGTTATAGTAACTTTAACCCTTACCCTAACCCTACAACCCATCAAAAGCGCATGTATGTTACAGTAACCTTAACCCAAACCCTAACCTTACAACCCATCAAAAGCGCATGTATCGTACAGTAACCTTAACCCTCACCCTAACCCTACAACCCATCAAAAGCGCATGTATGTTATAGTAACCTTAATCCTTACCCTAACCCTACAACCCATCAAAAGCGCATGTATCGTACAATAACCTTAACCCTCACCCTAACCCTACAACCCATCAAAAGCGCATGTATGTTATAGTAACCTTAATCCTTACCCTAACCCTACAACCCATCAAAAGCGCATGTATCGTACAGTAACCTAAACCCTCACCCTAACCCTACAACCCATCAAAAGCGCATGTATGTTATAGTAACCTTAACCCTCACCTTTACCCTACAACCCATCAAAAGCGCATGTATGTTATAGTAACCTTAATCCTTACCCTAACCCTACAACCCATCAAAAGCGCATGTATGTTATAGTAACCTTAATCCTTACCCTAACCCTACAACCCATCAAAAGCGCATGTATGTTATAATAACATTAACCTTTACCCATCAAAAGCGCATGTATGTTATAGTAACCCTAATCCTAACCCTAACCCTATAACCCATCAAAAGCGCATGTATGTTATAGTAACCTTGACTCTAACCCATCAAAAGCGCTTGTATGTTATAATAACCTTAACCCATCGAAAGCGCATGTATGTTATAGTAACCTTAACCCTAACCTAAACCCTACAACCCATCAAAAGCGCATGTATGTTATAGTTACCTAATCTAAACCCTAACCCTACAACCTTATCAAAAGCGCATGTATGTTATAGTAACCCTAATCCTTACCCTGACCCTACAACCCATCAAAAGCGCATGTATGTTACAGTAACCCTTACCCTAACCCTACAACCCATCAAAAGCGCATGTATGTCATAGTAACCTTGACTCTAACCCATCAAAAGCGCATGTATGTTATAATAACCCTAACCCTAACCCATCAAAAGCGCATGTATTTTATAGTCACCCTAACCCTAATCCTAGCACTACAACCCATAAAAAGCGCATGTATGTTATAGTAGCCTTAACCCTAAGCCTAAAACCCATCAAAAGCGCATGTATGTTATAGTAACCCTAATCCTAACCCTAACCCCACAACCTCATCAAAAGCGCATGTATGTTATACTAACCCTAATCCTTACCCTAACTCTACAACCTATCAAAACTGCATGTATGTAATAGTAACCCTAACAATAACCCTACAACCCATGTAAAGCGCATGTATGTTATAGTTACCCTAACTCTTCTCCTAACCCTAACCCTAACTCATCTAAAGCGCATGTATGTTATAGTAACCTTAACCCTAACGCCACAACCCATCAACAGCGAATGTATGTTATAGTAACCCTAATCCTAACCCTCACCCTTACCCATCAATAGCGCATGTATGTTATAGTAACCCTAATCCTAACCCTAACCCTACAACCGATAAAAAGCGCATGTATGTTATAGTAACCCTAACCCTTACCATACATTCAATCAATAGCGCATGTATGTTATAGCACCCTAATGCGAACTCTAACCCTACAACTCATCAAAAGCGCATGTATGTAATAGTTACCCTAACCCTAACACATCAAAAGTGCATGTATTTTATAGTAACCCTAACCCTAACCCTACAACACATCAAAAGCGCATGTATGTTATAGTAACCCTTACTCTAACCCTACAACCCATCAAAAGCGCATGTATGTTATAGTAACCCTACCCCTACAATCCATCAAAAGCGCATGTATGTTATAGTTACCCTAATCCTAACCCTTACCCTACAAGACATCAAAAGCGCATGTATGCTACAGTAACCCAAAACTTTACCCTAAAACCCATCAAAAGCGCATGTATGTTATAGTAACCCTAATCCTAACCCTTACCCATCAAAAGCGCATGTATGTTATAGTAACCTTGATCCTAACCCTAACCCTACAACCCATAAAAAGCGCATGTATGTTATAGTAACCCTAACTCTTACCCTATATTCAATCAAAAGCGCATGTATGTTATAGTAAATCTAATGCTAACCCTAACCCTAACCCTACAACCCATCAAAAGTGCATGTATGTAATAGTTATCTTAACCCTAACACATCAAAAGTGCATGTATTTTATAGTAACCCTTACCCTAACCCTGCAACACATCAAAAGCGCATGTATGTTATAGTAACCCTACCCTAACCCTACAACCCATCAAAAGCGCATGTATGTTATAGTAACCGTAACTCTACAATCCATCAAAAGCGCATGTATGTAATAGTTACCACTAATCTTAACTCTATCCTACAAGCCATCAAAAGCGCATGTATGCTACAGTAACCTAACCTTTACCCTACAACCCATACAAAACGCGCATGTATGTTACAGTAACCCTAACCCTTACCTACATAGAATCAAAAGCGCATGTAGTTTATAGTAACCGTAACCCTAATCCTAGCCCTTAAACCCATCAAAAGCGCATGTATGTTATAGTAACCCTTATCCTAACCCTCACCCTACAAACCATCAAAAGCGCAATTATGTAATAGTTACCCTTACCTTAAACCATCGAAAGCGCATGAATGTTATAGTTACCCTAACCCTGCTCCGAACCCTACAAATCATGTTAAGCGCATGTATGTTATAGAAACCCTAACCCTTCTCCTAACCCTAACCCATCAAAAGTGCATGTATGTTATAGTAAGCCTAACCCTAATCCTAGCCCTACAACCCATCACAAGCGGATCTATGCATGTATATTATAGAAACCCTAACCCCAAACCATAACCCTAACCCTAACCCATCAAAAGCGCACGTATTTTATAGTAACCCTTACCCTTATCTTAACCCTAACCTTACAACCCATCAAAAGCGCACGTATGCTATAATAACATTTACCCTTATCCTAACCTTACAACCCATCAAAAGCGCATGTATGTTATAGTAACCCTAACCCTAACCCTAACCTTACAACCCATCAAAAGTGCATGTATGTTATAGTAATCCTAATCCTAACCATAACTCTACAACCTCATCAAAAGTGAATGTATGTTTTAGTAACCCTAACCCTAACCATTCAAAAGCGCATGTATGTTATAGTAACCCTAATCCTTACCCTACAACCCATCAAAAGCGCATGTATGTTATAGTAACCCTAATCCTTACCCTACAACCCATCAAAAGCGCATGTATGTTATAGTAACCCTAATCTTTACCCTACAACCCATCAAAAGCGCATGTATGTTATAGTAACCCTAATCCTTACCCTACAACCAATCAAAAGCGCATGTATGTTATAGTAACCCTAATCCTTACCCTACAACCCATCAAAAGCGCATGTATGTTATAGTAACCCTTATCCGTACCCTACAACCCATCAAAAGCGCATGTATGTTATAGTAACCCTAATCCTTACCCTACAACCCATCAAAAGCGCATGTATGTTATAGTAACCCTAATCCTAACCTACAACCCATCAAAAGCGCATGTATGTTATAGTAACCCTAATCCTTACCCTACAACCCATCAAAAGCGCATGTATGTTATTGTAACCCTAATCCTTACCCTACAACCCATCAAAAGCGCATGTATGTTAAAGTAACCCTAAACCTAACCATTCAAAAGCGCATGTATGTTATAGTAACCCTAACCCTTATCCTTACCCTTCAGCCCATCAAAAGCGCATGTATGTTATATTAACCCTTACCCTTATCCTTACCCTTCAGCCCATCAAAAGCGCATGTATGTTATAGTAACCCTTACCTTTATCCTTACCCTTCAGCCCATCAAAAGCGCATGTATGTTATAGTAACCCTTACCCTTATCCTAACCCTTCAACTCATCAAAAGCGCATGTATGTTATAGTAACCCTAATCCTTACTCTACAACCCATCAAAAGCGCATGTATGTTATAGTAACCCTAATCCTAACCCTAACTCATCAAAAGCGCATGTATGTTATAGTAACCCTTACCCTTATCCTTACCCTTCAGCCCATCAAAAGCGCATGTATGTTATAGTAACCCTTACCCTTATCCTAACCCTTCAACTCATCAAAAGCGCATGTATGTTATAGTAACCCTAATCCTTACTCTACAACCCATCAAAAGCGCATGTATGTTATAGTAACCCTAATCCTAACCCTAACTCATCAAAAGCGCATGTATGTTATAGTAACCATTACCCTTATCCTTACCCTTCAGCCCATCAAAAGCGCATGTATGTTATAGTAACCCTTACCCTTATCCTAACCCTTCAACCCATCAAAAGCGCATGTATGTTATAGTAACCCTAATCCTTACTCTACAACCCATCAAAAGCGCATGTATGTTATAGTAACCCTAATCCTAACCCTAACTCATCAAAAGCGCATGTATGTTATAGTAACCCTTACCCTTATCCTTACCCTTCAGCCCATCAAAAGCGCATGTATGTTATAGTAACCCTTACCCTTATCCTAACCCTTCAACCCATCAAAAGCGCATGTATGTTATAGTAACCCTAATCCTTACTCTACAACCCATCAAAAGCGCATGTATGTTATAGTAACCCTAATCCTAACCCTAACTCATCAAAAGCGCATGTATGTTATAGTAACCCTTACCCTTATCCTTACCCTTCAGCCCATCAAAAGCGCATGTATGTTATAGTAACCCTTACCCTTATCCTAACACTTCAACCCATCAAAAGCGCATGTATGTTATAATAACCCTAATCCTTACTCTACAACCCATCAAAAGCGCATGTATGTTATAGTAACCATAATTCTAACCCTAACTCATCAAAAGCGCATGTATGTTATAGTAACCCTAATGCTAATCCTAACCCTACAACCCATCAAAAGCGCATGTATGTTATAGTAACCCTAATCCTAACCCTAACTCATCAAAAGCGCATGTATGTTATAGTAACCCTAATGCTAATCCTAGCCCTACAACCCATCAAAAGCGCATGCATGTTATAGTAAGACTAACCCTCACCCATCAAAAGAGCCTGTATATTATAGTAACCCTTATCCTAACCCTACAACCCATCAAAAGCGCATGTATACTATAGTAACCCTAACCCTACAATTATGTTATAGTAACTCTTACCCTAACCCATCAAAAGCGCATGTATGTTATAGTAATCCTAAACTCAATCCTAACCCTAACCCTACCCCATCAAAAGCGCATGTATGTTATAGTAACCCTAACCCATCAAAAGCGCATGTATTTTATAGTAATCCTAACCTTAATCGTTACCCTAACCCTACCCCATCAAAAGCGCATGTATGTTATAGTAATCCTAACCCTGATCCTAACCCAACCCTAACCCATCAAAAGCGCATGTATGTTATAGTAACCCTAACCATTACTCTTACCCTACAATTCATCAAAAGCGCATGTATGCTATAGTAACCCTAATCCTAACCCTAGCCCTAACCCATCAAAAGCGCATGTATGCTATAGTAACTGTGCTGCCATCGTCAAAATGATATTTATCATCTTGCCTAGACAGCCAGTTTACTCGGAATTACACGGAGACAAAGGAAGCAATGAAAAACAAACGAATTCCATTTAAAATAAAAATCTTTTATTCCCTGTAAAACAGGTAAAAAATCTGAAAATAAAAAATAAACAAAAGGTAACTCACTACGACGAAGAAGAAGAAACAAGTATTCATAGATAAACGAAAGGAAAAAAGATGAAGTAAATCAGTACAATAAGATAGATGACTTAATTTAACTATTAGGGGGAGCGAGGCGAAGATGGGGTCGCCATACTAGGGAGGTAGAAATCTCAGGGGACGCCGTCGTAGGAAACCTGAGCGACGCCGGGAATGAGTTGTAACATTGTTACGACGGGGAGACATTGTTAATGAAAACATGGGAGGCATAATAAGGAGGATTAGCTTAGCAAGGAAAGGAGAGAATTAATGTACATACCAAGTTATGTTAGCGGGGTGTCAGAATCTGCGGCGCAAAGCGCCTAGTGTTTCGTTTACAAACTGCAGGAAAAATGACGACGGTTGAAAAAAACGCCAAAAGAACAAGTCTCTAGCAAGTCACGCTAACGAGAGTGGGTGATAATTATTATTAGAATAAATAAATCGAAAATGAAGAATTAAAGCAGGATAAAACTAGCTAAAATCCTCATAGGAGAACGCAGAATAAAAAAGGAATGAAGAAAAAGAAAGACGAAAAGAAACATGTCGTAGCGAGCGTGAAACGTAAACTAAAGAAAAAGCGGTGAAGGGATGAATCTGTCCCTGATGGAAAGAAGGGCTGGGTACGAAACATGGCAGTAACCCTTATCCTAACCCTACAACCCATCAAAAGCGCATGTATAATATAGTAACCCTAATCCTAACCCTAACCCTACAACTCATCAAAAGCGCATGTATGTTATAGTAACCCTAACCCTAGCCCATCAAACGCGCATGTATGTTATAGTAACCCTAACCCTGATCCTTACCCTAACCCTAACCCATCAAAAGCGCATGTATGTTATAGTAACCCTAATCCTAACCCTAGCCCTACAACTCATCAAAAGCGCATGTATGTTATAGTAACCCTAATCCTACCCCTAGCCCTAACCCATGAAAAGCGCATGTACGTTATAGTAACCCTAACCCTAACCCAACCCATCAAAAGCGCATGTATGTTATAGTAACCCTCACCCTAATCCTAACCCTACAACCCATCAAAAACGCATGTATGTTATAGTAACCCTAACCCTAACCCTAACCCATCAAAAGCGCATGTATGTTATAGTAACCTTAACCCTAATCCTAACCCTACAACCAATCAAAAGCGCATGTATGTTATAGTACATCGAATAACGTATAATTGTCAAGGAAATGAACAGTATATGAGTCTCCGGTACTCTTGCTAAACGGGGGATAACCAGTATATTGAATCTTTCAACTAAAAAAAATGAACTAAAATGTTTTAATTTAAAATAAAATAATTTCTGACAGGCTTGAAGGTAAAATTAATTCAAATCACCACGAAAAAAACCTCAACAAAACAACACAAAACAAAACAAAACAAACAAGCAAACATAAAAAAGAACAAAAAAGAAGAAAAAATGTTGGAAATGGAGACTCCTGCTGTAATCATAAAAAGGTACCCTCACTCCACCATTGAGCAATTTTGAAATTTACGACTACAAAAGAAAGAAAGTATAGAAGATATATATAAGGGTTAGAGGAGGCTGTTAGGTAAGGACGGTAAGAAAATGGAAGAGGAAGACAAAGTAGAGAAGGGAAGAAATTTGATATAACGAGAAAGCAGGAGGGAAGGGGCTACTGCCAGTAATCCAAAGTGAATGGGTAGAGTGAACACAACGCCAGAGAGAGAGAGGAAGAAAGAGGGAAAGAGAGGGAGGAAGAGGGAGAGAGAGGGAGGAGGGAGAGAAAGGGAGGGAGGGGGATAGAATGGCAGTATAATAAGGTATGAGAAGGTAAATTATCTCTCTAGGCAAAATCTCTCTTGTGTGTGTGTGTGTGATTGTGTGTGTGATAGTGTGTGACTGTGTGTGTGATTGTGTGTGTCGCCTATACATAACTGTGATAGTTACACATTGAATTATTTTAAAAATTTACTATTAATCGATTGGAATAAAATAAATAAATTATGGGAAAACTTAAGCGGAACTTTTACAAATGTAACGAAAACTTTCTATGTCTGTCTGGATGTCCGTCAGCGTAATTTTACTGAAATATTATTCTGGCAGGTCGTATATATAGTCATACGAAAACTGGCCCCTACAACATGCGTTTTTTCGAATTTTCATAATTAAATTTGTTTTAAAGTTTCTAATTAATTCATATTCGGAAATATATAGTTATAATTTGTATTGTCAAATTTCTATATGTATTTCTAATATTTTCCTCGATAGTAATAGTAATAAAAATTATTAATACAATTAATTAAAGATATATTATTCAAAAAACGATCACATTTTAAAAGCATACTTAGACTTTCTGTTTCAAGGGCCGAGTAGCAACAAAAAATGTATGGAAATAAAGCAATTATAATTATGTATTAATTTTGAAAACTGCAGACTCATTCTTCCAGAAATGATGTCAGTGTGAGAGGGAAGCGGGGGGGGGGGGCATCGTCATTGTTTATTTTTTATTTCAGTTTACGCTTATTTAATTGTGTAGGTAAACTTTCGATTCTTTTGTACACCAGAGACGCATCCATAATCTTTTGATTCTGTTGTATACCAGAGGCGCGGTCGTAAACTTTCGATTCTTTTGTACACCAGAGACGCGATCGTAAACTTTCGATGCTTTTGTACACCAGAGGCGCGATCGTAAACTTTCGATTCTTTTGTACACCAGAGACACGGTTGTAAACTTTCGATTCTTTTGTACACCAGAAGCGCGTCTGTAAACTTTAGATTCTTTTTTACACCAGAGACGAGGTCGTAAATTTTCGGTTCTTTAGTACACCAGAGGCGCGTCTATAAACTTTCGATTCTTTTGTACACCAGAAGCGCGTCCGTAAACTTTCGATTCATTTGTACACCAGAGACATGTAGGTAAACTTTCGTTGTCATGACATCATGCTCCCAGGCATTAACTCTTACTTTTTCATCAAAAACCAACTCGATTTAATCAGGTCTATTAATTCTGTGTAGTATATATTTTTTTATTCGTGATGGTAATTCTTCCCAGGCATTACCTTAAATTTTCAGGGGATGGGGGCATTATAATATACGTTCATTCCTCGCGATACCATTCTCCCAGGATTACTTTCTCCTTATTCATAGATGCGTAGTGTACTAAATATTCTGTTGTCAATATATCATGCTCCCAGGCATTAACTCCCACTTTTTTTAGGGTGGGGGAGTGTTCGTCCGCTTATTTCGTTTGATTTTCGCACACATTTTGGGATGAAATTGATTGATTAGTCTTAAATTGTATTTCTATCCCGAAATAAAATTCTAATTTATTTTTTAAAGACTTGAAAATCAAACTTTAATGTAATGCCTCAATGCTGGCGGCCATGTTGTAATATCCTATAATTCGATTTAATCGGGTCTGTTAACTCTGTGTAGTATATTTCTACTCGTCATAATACATTCCTCCCAAGCAGAATTGGTTGATGCGGTAGCCTAGAAAAATATACAACCGTAGGGAGGATATTTTGCCAGACTTTTTTTTTTATTAAAATAGTGCTTTTGTCTACCCGTTAGTAACATTTTTTAACGTAATAAATACATTGCGGAATTTGTCTCATTTCGAAATATCAGGGATCTTAACTACTTTTAGAAATGGATAATATTGCATTAATAGTAAATAATAAGTTCCCAGCAAATAAAGCGGATGACATGACCGGAAATCGAAACCGAAACCTTGAGATCTTCAGGTTGAGGTTCTACCAACTAACATATTTGGATATTTTTATAAATAGGGCTTAAAACATTACCGTAACAAAATAATTATAGTTTTGGCGTGACGCCATGTTTCAAAACATGAATTCAGAAATAAGCGATGATAAAAAATTAAAATTAAAAATTATTTTAATAGTTCCAAACATTATTTTAATAGTTCCTAACAAATCATTTTGTTTTAATAGTTCCAAACATTATTTTAATAGTTCCAAACATTATTTTAATAGTTCCAAACAAATCATTTTGTTTTAATAGTTCCAAACATTATTTTAATAGTTCCAAACATTATTTTAATAGTTCCAAACATTATTTTAATAGTTCCAAACAAATCATTTTGTTTTAATAGTTCCAAACATTATTTTAATAGTTCCTAACATTATTTTAATAGTTCCAAACATTATTTTAATAGTTCCAAACAAATCATTTTGTTTTAATAGTTCCAAACATTATTTTAATAGTTCCAAACATTATTTTAATAGTTCCAAACATTATTTTAATAGTTCCAAACATTATTTTAATAGTTCCAAACAAATCATTTTGTTTTAATAGTTCCAAACATTATTTTAATAGTTCCAAACATTATTTTAATAGTTCCAAACAAATCATTTTGTTTTAATAGTTCCAAACATTATTTGAATAGTTCCAAACATTATTTTAATAGTTCCAAAGATTATTTGAATAGTTCCAAACAAATCATTTTGTTTTAATAGTTCCAAACATTATTTTAATAGTTCGAAACATTATTTTAATAGTTCCAAACATTATTTTAATAGTTCCAAACAAATCATTTTGTTTTAATAGTTCCAAACATTATTTTAAAAGTTCCAAACATTATTTTAATAGTTCCAAACAAATCATTTTGTTTTAATAGTTCCAAACATTATTTTAATAGTTCCAAACATTATTTTAATAGTTCCAAACAAATCATTTTGTTTTAATAGTTCCAAACATTATTTTAATAGTTCCAAACATTATTTTAATAGTTCCAAACATTATTTTAATAGTTCCAAACATTATTTTAATAGTTCCAAACAAATCATTTTGTTTTAATAGTTCCAAACATTATTTTAATAGTTCCAAACATTATTTTAATAGTTCCAAACATTATTTGAATAGTTCTAAACTAATCATTTTGTTTTAATAGTTCCAAACATTATTTTATTAGTTCCAAACATTATTTTAATAGTTCCAAACATTATTTTAATAGTTCCAAACATTATTTTAATAGTTCCAAACATTATTATAATAGTTCCAAACAAATCATTTTGTTTTAATAGTTCCAAACATTATTTTAATAGTTCCAAACATTATTTTAATAGTTCCAAACATTATTTTAATAGTTCCAAACAAATCATTTTGTTTTAATAGTTCCAAACATTATTTTAATAGTTCCAAACAAATCATTTTGTTTTAATAGTTCCAAACATTATTTTAATAGTTCCAAACATTATTTTAATAGTTCCAAACAAATCATTTTGTTTTAATAGTTCCAAACATTATTTTAATAGTTGCAAACATTATTTTAATAGTTCCAAACATTATTTTAATAGTTCCAAACAAATCTTTTTTTTAAAATAGTTCCAAACATTATTTTAATAGTTCCAAACATTATTTTAATAGTTCCAAACATTATTTTAATAGTTCCAAACATTATTTTAATAGTTACAAACAAATCATTTTGTTTTAATAGTTTCAAATATTATTTTAATAGTTCCAAACATTATTTTAATAGTTCCAAACATTATTTTAATAGTTCCAAACAAATCATTTTGTTTTAATAGTTCCAAACATTATTTTAATAGTTCCAAACATTATTTTAATAGTTCCAAACATTATTTTTATAGTTCCAAACATTATTTTAATAGTTCCAAACATTATTTTAATAGTTCCAAACAAATCATTTTGTTTTAATAGTTCCAAACATTATTTTAATAGTTCGAAACATTATTTTAATAGTTCCAAACATTATTTTAATAGTTCCAAACAAATCATTTTGTTTTAATAGTTCCAAACATGATTTTAATAGTTCAAAACATTATTTTAATAGTTCCAAACATTATTTTAATAGTTCCAAACAAATCATTTTGTTTTAATAGTTCCAAACAAATCATTTTGTTTTAATAGTTCCAAACATTATTTTAATAGTTCCAAACATTATTTTAATAGTTCCAAATATTATTTTAATAGTTCCAAACAAATCATTTTGTTTTAATAGTTTCAAACATTATTTTAATAGTTCCAAACATTATTTTAATAGTTCCAAACATTATTTTAATAGTTCCAAACATTATTTTTATAGTTCCAAACAAATCATTTTGTTTTAATAGTTCCAAACATTATTTTAATAGTTCCAAACATTATTTTAATAGTTCGAAACATTATTTTAATAGTTCCAAACATTATTTTAATAGTTCCAAACATTATTTTAATAGTTCCAAACATTATTTTAATAGTTCCAAACAAATCATTTTTTTAATAGTTCCAAACATTATTTTAATAGTTCCAAACATTTTTTTAATAGTTCCAAACATTATTTTAATAGTTCCAAACATTATTTTAATAGTTCCAAACAAATCATTTTGTTTTAATAGTTCCAAACATTATTTTAATAGTTCCAAACATTATTTTAATAGTTCCAAACATTATTTTAATAGTTCCAAACAAATCATTATTTTTTAATAGTTCCAAACATTATTTTAATAGTTCCAAACATTATTTTAATAGTTCCAAACATTATTTTAATAGTTCCAAACAAATCATTTTCTTTTAATAGTTCCAAACATTATTATAATAGTTCCAAACATTATTTTAATAGTTCCAAACATTATTTTAATAGTTCCAAACAAATCATGTTGTTTTAATAGTTCCAAACATTATTTGAATAGTTCCAAACATTATTTTAATAGTTCCAAACATTATTTTAATAGTTCCAAACATTATTTTAATAGTTCCAAACATTATTTTAATAGTTCCAAACAAATCATTTTGTTTTAATAGTTCCAAACATTATTTTAATAGTTTCAAACATTATTTTAATAGTTCTAAACATTATTTTAATAGTTCCAAACATTATTTTAATAGTTCCAAACATGATTTTAATAGTTCCAAACATTATTTTAATAGTTCCAAACATTATTTTAATAGTTCCAAACATTATTTTAATAGTTCCAAAAATTATTTTAATAGTTCCAAACAAATCATTTTGTTTTAATAGTTCTAAACATTATTTTAATAGTTCCAAACATTATTTTAATAGTTCCAAACATTATTTTAATAGTTCCAAACAAATCATTATTTTTTTATAGTTCCAAACATTATTTTAATAGTTCCAAACATTATTTTAATAGTTCCAAACATTATTATAATAGTTCCAAACAAATCATTTTGTTTTAATAGTTCCAAACATTATTATAATAGTTCCACACATTATTTTAATAGTTCCAAACATTATTTTAATAGTTCCAAACAAATCATTTTGTTTTAATAGTTCCAAACATTATTTTAATAGTTCGAAACATTATTTTAATAGTTCCAAACATTATTTTAATAGTTCCAAACATTATTTTAATTGTTCCAAACATTATTTTAATAGTTCAAAACAAATCATTTTGTTTTAATAGTTCCAAACATTATTTTAATAGTTCCAAACATTATTTTAATAGTTCCAAACATTATTTTAGTAGTTCCAAACATTATTTTAATAGTTCCAAACATGATTTGAATAGTTCCAAACATTATTTTAATAGTTCCAAACATTATTTTAATAGTTCCAAACATTATTTTAATAGTTCCAAACAAATCATTTTGTTTTAATAGTTCCAAACATTATTTTAATAGTTCCAAACATTATTTTAATAGTTCCAAACATTATTTTAATAGTTCCAAACATGATTTTAATAGTTCGAAACATTATTTTAATAGTTCCAAACATTATTTTAATAGTTCCAAACATTATTTTAATAGTTCCAAACAAATCATTTTGTTTTAATAGTTTCAAACATTATTTTAATAGTTCCAAACATTATTTTAATAGTTCCAAACATTATTTTAATAGTTCCAAACATTATTTTTATAGTTCCAAACAAATCATTTTGTTTTAATAGTTCCAAACATTATTTTAATAGTTCCAAACATTATTTTAATAGTTCCAAACATTATTTTAATAGTTCCAAACAAATCATTTTGTTTTAATAGTTCCAAACATTATTTTAATAGTTCCAAACATTATTTTAATAGTTCCAAACATTATTTTAATAATTCCAAACATTATTTTAATAGTTCCAAACATTATTTTAATAGTTCCAAACATTTTTTTAATAGTTCCAAACATTATTTTAATAGTTCCAAACATTATTTTAATAGTTCCAAACATTTTTTTAATAGTTCCAAACATTATTTTAATAATTCCAAACATTATTTTAATAATTCCAAACATTATTTTAATAGTTCCAAACATTATTTTAATAGTTCCAAACATTATTTTAATAGTTCCAAACATTATTTGAATAGTGTCAAACATTATTTTAATAGTTCCAAACAATCATTTTGTTTTAATTACGTATTGTGTGTAGTTCTTTGTCAATTATATAATCCTTGCAGCCTAGCAAAAATATGCGACCGGAGGGAAGATAGTTACGTTCGTAACTTTTTGGCCTTTTGGCCAAGATCAAAGTGTAGTATCTGTTCCGTGAATTCTACACTCTATAAACCGATGTCGTCTTGGCCTTCGGGTCTTGATTCCGCCGGTTTGTGGGTTTGTCTTGTGCAGTTCTAGGAGGTCCACCCTCCAAGGCTTTGCCTCCCCTCTTTGGGCAGGAGTAAGTTTATTGCTTACTGCCTGAGGCGCCCCTACCGGGGAATGCCGACGGGGCTGCCCAGGCATTTTTTGTAGGCCAGAGTGCTCAAATCCTCGGGCGCTGGCTTTTCAAATCCCATTTTCCCGACCTTGTGTCACATCTTACCGCTGTGGGAGGTAGATAAATAAATAGTATTTTTTCAAAATGTAAAGATGATTATATTTTGAATGATTTTTTTCTAAGCCCTCTACCTGGTAATATTATGTATCCACCCGGGCAACACCGGGTATATACAGCTAGTAGCAAATACAATGAATAGAGTTAAATGAGAATGTAGAATACAGAAGGGTTATAGGTATGGTTATGGTTAGGGTTAGGGTTAAAACTATAGTGATACACCATAGATAGGGTGAGGGGGCCATTTAGAAAAAATGCACAAGTGTAAAAAAAAAAGATGATGAATTGTTGCAAGAGAAAAGAGTAACTTTTAGTTTTCATTTTTTTTTTCAATTTTCTCATCTTTTTGTTTTTTCTAAAGATGGGGTATCCTACCGGATTCCATACATTCACCCGCTATTTCAGAGACTCTAATCGAGAGATCTTTTAAGGATTCTAACCGCCACTTTAAGCGAAATTGTTTGGATCTCTCTTGGTTCACCGAGTATATTCGGCATCATCTAGTTTTTGAAATTCTTTTTCATGGACCCGGTAGCTCCTATGATTACTGGAATGATGGAGATCTTCCTTAGATTCAAGTTTCTTTTCATGCCTAGACAAGACCTTTATATTTAGTTATTTTCTCTATCTCAGCTCTGTTTAAGTCAGCACTATTCAGGACACTGACTTCAATTAGGGTTGCTACTCTCTCCGTGTTGCCCCCTATGATTATGTCAGGTTTAACAACTCCGTTTTCTTACTATGTAGCTGCAGGAATTGCATAGCCATAGTGGATGGTGTATGACTTATTTCCCCGTATATGTTCTCACTACGGATGCAAAATTTCACGCTTCTTTAAATAACGGCCCAAACTAAAATCTAATTTTATGTTTAACTAGAAAAATACTCGTTGCAGGACGGGCAAAATTAATTCCACGAACAGTAGAGTTCTGCACCACTTTTATGCCCCCTTACGAAGATTAACATCAATATATAATGCTACTAAACCTTAAACCTAGAATCTTTATTCCAATGTTCATCAAAATTCATTACATGATTTCGATTCTAGAAAATGACCAAAATTTAAGAATAAATTTAAATTCAAGGAATCTTTCTAAATTGGTGTATAATACCGATAGATAAAATTCAATGTAAATCTGAAATATTTAGAATTTTTAAATGGAAGATTTTGCAAATATTATGCTTCTGTAATCGTTTAAATAATCGAAAAAAACCCTGAAATTTCAGGAATATTTATTAATTGATGTCTAATATCTATTGTTAAAATTTAACAAAAATCGGAGATATTTGAATTTTCACGAAGGGCTTTCATCTCTTAAGTACCCTCTTTTGTATAAAATGAAATTAAACTAAATATATCTCATATTACCTGCCCATACGCATAGAAGCTGTGTTCCAAAATTCATAATGATCGGTTAATTAGTTTAGGAATGAATCATATGCATAGCAATATGTAAAAATATACACATACCTAACTTTAAAGAAATAGAGATTTACTCTTTTATGGTCGCTAATTATTTACACTGAAATGGGTTTCGGCATTGTTTCCAAACAACTTTTTGTTTACTTAAAATCATGTTTTATGTTTTAGTAAAATTTAAAAAAAATAAGTTAGTTTTCGCAAGTTGACTGGTACACGCCAATTGTCTGAAATCTGTCTCGCATCGTCGAGTTTCCAAGCACAGCACTTTAAGGCGTGCATTCGCCAAGGATTGCCAATTTCTTTTTCTGGTTTCGTGAGATAGATTCTTGAAATGGTTTCTTTTTTTTTCCTTCTAATGTTATGTTTCCATAACGAAGTTTCTGAAACTCGGCCAACATCGTGATCGTTTTTTCCAGAAAAATATGTCATCTTTCTAAAAAAAAGCTACCTTTATGATTATTCTCCAGATTTCAACAAAGTTTCCTATATTTTCAGTTTCACGTGACGACATTAAGTTGTTTTTTTTTTACAACTTCGGGATATCATAACTTTTTATTTTTATACTGTAAAGTAAGCAATTCATGATTTTTTTTTTTACTTCTGTATTTTTTCTTTTTTTTGTATTCTGAAAAGTTAGAATATCGGGGTCACCACTAGATAATTAGAATATTTGATATTTTATTTCATCAAGTTTAGCAACGCGTGAGTAGAGAAATTATATTAATTCTCGATGCACGTGTGGGTGCTAAGATTCACCGTGTAACTGTGTGGTGGTTTCATACCAAAATCAGACTGGCAAAGTCTTGGGCATTCTGGTGTGCCTAGTTCTCTGTCAGTCTAAGGTATGGTCCTGTGCAGTTCAAAGAGGGCTACTTTCCCAGGCTTTGCATTCTCACCTTTTGAGAAGAGGTTAGTTTATTGCTAATCGCCTGAGGCGCCCCTACTGGGGAATACCGGCGTGGCTGCCCAGGCAACTTTTGTTCGGAAATAGTGCTCTTTCAAATCCAACTTTCCTGATCTTATGTCTAATCTTCCCGCCGTGGGAGGGAGATAAATAACCTGTCGTTGGCAATACAGACACGTGTCGGAAAGTAAAAAAAAAGACGGTTAAAAAGCCGTGTGGACAAAAACATTTCATTTATTAATACTTTGTCTACGATAAACTCTGCAAACAGTTAATGAGACGTATTATACATAAAATTAAAGATACATTATACATTAATCCCATACAGTAGAAGAATGCACAAGCTATTCCTTTTAAAAAGATAAAAAGGGGATGTGCGTAGCACGAAGCAAAGACATATATTTCCATGTGCCTTTTTGCCTGTGGACGTGCGAAAGCCTGTTTTCTCCACAAGGGGCCATAGATGCAAGTATTTAAATGGTGTTCGAGCATCTGAAGCAAATTTGGGTGCTCTTCCAATATGTGATCCACCCATATGTTGCTCACTGACAGTAACCGGTGGTGTTCCCTGGAGTCTGAGTGACAGCAAGTATCCCCATATTTTTAGTACTCTCCACCTCTTTCGATAACTCTTGCAAAAGACTTTGCATTATCGCAACAGCCGCTTACTATTAATTTCTCGCTGGCAGTGACCATTCGTCTTCACTGAGGTTTGGGTGGCAATAAGCCTCCCCAAGGTCCTAGTACTCTCCGTACTCTTCCAGTGGAGGTCTGGTTAGTGCTCTCCCTCCGCAGTCTTTCCATCCTCCTAGGACGAAATCCGGTTTTAATCTTTGACCACGTGATGGTGCGAGAGTTCCTAACAAAATCTCGTGTTCACGATAATACGGTTAACTTCTTGTTTCGCTCATGCGTGAACACTCGAGCGCGCGCACACACGAAAAAATTTTCAATAAAAGTGTTTTTCATTTTAAATCTCTGATTCTTTATATTTTTATTCGTACAAATTTCATAATTTTTGAGTAGTATCTATATAATACCCCAAGGCAATTTCATGTGTGTACTACGTTATCACCTTTCACACACATTTAAAAATTAGACTGGTTGATCAGAAAAGATGGTGATTAGTGATTAGTGATTAATCTGATGTCGCCAAGGTAAACGTTTACTATTTTGCCCATTTTAAAATGAATTGTTCCTAAATCAAATTATGTTGTCCCGTCGATTAAAACAATACAATTTTAAATAAATTAATATCAAAAAGCGACATTCGTTTTATTGATTTCAAGAATATTCAGCTGGCGATTATTGTTAACGTAAGAAGGCGGAGAATATTTATTGTTTTAAAAATACTAAAATTGCTTTAAATAAGTAAAGGAGAGATACATTCGTTTCATTTATTAAAATTTATTTAGCTGACAATTACAATTATTTTTACGGAAGAAGAAAGAGTCATGTTTTCTTAATAGTATTGACACTGACGGATATTTATTATTTCAAAAGGAATATTATTATTAACAGTAATTATACGGATAGATGTAGAAAATAACAACGTGGAATTTCCACAGAGTCTCGATTACCGATTCGCTATAGAAGCGAAAAATCGCAGTTTAAAATTGGACAGATATTATAGGATGGATAAACCGCGTCGTATGGGTCAGTCCATTCACCTCTCGGCAGGACTAAAATATAATACGAAGGGGTCGAATTTAAAAGGGGGACAGCCTTCACCAGTATTTGATGGTCGCCCCCATCAAATTTTCTGTCCTCCCCGACAATTACTTCGCTAAGCGGTGCCTTTGGCAGTAAGAATGACTGACCGTGACCTTACACTTCGGAAACTAAAACAATTGACACAAAGGAATGCAAAGAACTCGCGCAAAGAATTGACAGAAGAAAAGGAGGAGATTAATGTGAAAGTAGTTGCTGAAAAAAAAAAATGAAGAAAAAAAAAGAAAAATGAGAATGGAACGCCCCCCTAATATTTGGGCGGTAAAAACAGAGAAGCAAACACGATTAACATAAATGGAACGAACCTCTTTATTGGGTTGTTCAGAAAATAATAACCGATTTATTATGGAACCAATTTAGGTACTCTTCCAATATGTGATCTATCGAGTAGTGTACATTCCAATATGTGACCTACTCATTAACCTTAACCCAACCCTAACTAACTTAGGGTTAGTGAGTTAGGGTTAAGCTTCTTAATTAGAGTTAGTTAGGATTAGGATTAGTTGGTTAGGGTTAGTTAGTTAAGATTAGGGTTAGTTAGTTAGGGTTAGTGTTAGAGTTAATTGATTAGAGTTAGTTAGGATTAGGATCAGTTGGTTAGGGTAAGTTAGTTAGGATTAGGATTAATTAATTAGAGTTAGTTAGAATTAGGATTAGTTGGTTAGGGGTAGTTAGTTAGTTAGGATTAGGGTTAATTAATTAGAGTTAGTTAGAATTAGGATTAGTTGGTTAGGGGTAGTTAGTTAGGATTAGGGTTAATAGGTAGATCACATATTGGAAGAGCAACCAAACTTGATTTCGAAGGTCGAACACCAATTAAATACTTACATATACGTGACTTACACTTAAACCTATTATTATTATTATTATTATTATTATTATTATTATTATTATTATTATTATTACTATTATTATTATTACTATTACTATTATTATTATTATTATTATTATTATTATTATTATTATTATTATTATTATTATTATTATTATTATTACTACTACTATTATTATTATTATTATTATTATTTACTAAAAGTTCTCATACAGGTCATCATCAGTGATTGCTCACTGACAGTAATCGATGGTGTTCCCTGGAATCTGCGTGACAACAAGTCTCCTCAGATTTCCAGTACTCTCCACCTCTTTCGATAACTTTTGCAAATGAATTTGCATTATCGCAACAGCCGCTTACCATTGATTTCTCGCTGGCAGCGACCATTAGTCTTCACTGAGATTTGGGTAGCAATAAACCTCCTCAAGGTCCAAGTACTCTCCGCACTCTTTCAGTGGAGGTCTGGTTAGTGCTCTCCCTCCTCGGTCGTTCCATCCTCTTTGACCCATCGACTATTTTGTGTGGTACCAGACAAGGCTGATGCCCTTTTTAGGGGTGGGGCACAATATATAAGATTTCTTGCAGTCTCAATTTTCTTTAAATTCATGTGGTGTTCTTTCCATTTTATTTGTCTTACTTCTGTTGTATTTTCCATGTGGCTGGTTAGTGTTTGTAGTTTATGTGGGTTGGTTTCCGCATTCGAAGATGTTCTTTAGGATTTCAGCTGTTTTCATCATTGCCGTCCGTTGTATAGTCTCAGTCTTCCCTTTGCTTCCAATTTCTCCTAGTCTTTTTTCAGTTTTTTCGGGACTGCTCCTAGTGCTTCTACAATTATTGGTATGATATTGACTTTCTTCATGTTCCATATTCCTTTCAGTTCTCTGGCTATCTCCGTGTATTTACTTTGTTTTTCCATCTCTTTGATCTTCACCCTGTAGACTGCTGGGACATTTTGGCAGTTTCTTTCCTTCTTGTTAATTATTATGACGTCCTGTCTCTTTGCTTGGATGAGTTTATCTGTTTGTACCTCCATGTTCCAAAGGATTTTGTGGTTTTCGTTTTCCAGTATTTCTGTCGCTGGTTTGTGTTTGTACCATTTGTCTGTGTGTTCAAAATTCAGTCGTTTGCATAGTTCCCGCTGTACTGCTTTCCCCTACACAGTCATGTCTGTTTTTCTATTCTTTTTGGGCTAGTTTGCTGCATTCACTTATCATATGATTTACCGTTTCGTCTCTTTGTCCACAGAGTCTACATTTCTATTTTCCTGGGTTTTTATCTATTTTAGCTTTAATGTAGTTTGTCAAATAGCATTGTTCTGTGCAGCTGTCAGTAGTGATTCCTTTTTTCTATTCAAGTGTTCTTTTATTAGTCGTGACCAGGTTGTTTCGTGATTCTCTTCTCTTGTCATTCTTATAAATCGTCCATGTAGCTGTTTCTCTTCCTTCCGTTCTTTTCTTGTCTTTTTGTTTCTGGTTTCGCTGTCTCCTATATTGTTTTTTTTTTACGGTGTCTCTTGCTTCGGTGATCTTTCTTTCTGTGTTCTGAATTATGTATTTTCCCAGGTCTTTTTGTGTCTTCCACACAGTTTACTATACTTAACGGTGGCTAAGTGGTAAACGACGCGGACTGAGGACATGGGTGTGCCGGTTCGAATCCAGTTCGTTCCACAGAAACACTTTCATAAAAACCCATACCTGACCTTGTGTCTAACCCCCTGGAGAGAAGGTAAATAAAATACTTACCAGTCCTCTTCCCCCTTCGCCCCTTTTCACGTAGAGTCGGTCAGTATCATCTTTCGGGTGTAATGCGTTGTGTATGGTTATTAGTTTCTTCGTCTTCTGGTCAAGATGCATAAGGTCTTTCATACTAGCGCGACCCCATAGAAATTCCACGGTGCTTTCTACATCAATCTGCATGATTTGTTGTTAATAATAATATTCTCTTTGAAATAGTAAATGTCTGACAGGGTCAATACTATTAAGAAAAAAAACCGACTCTTTCTTCTTCCGTAAAAGTAATTTTAACTTAAATATTTTTTAAATAAATAAAACGAATGTGTTTCTTCTTTCTTTCTTTCTTTAAAATTGTAGCAATTTAATTCGTTTCAAAACAATAAATATTCTCTCTTTTCTCACCGTAAAAATAATTGTCAGCTAAATATTCTTCAAATCAATAAAACGAATGTAACTTTTTGAAATGTATTTATTTAAAATTGTACCGTTTTAGTCAACCGGATGTCATAATTTGATTTTGAAACAATTCATTTTAAAATGGGTAAAATCGGATTTGTTTTTTTCTTTTTACATCAGCGACATCTTTGCTAATCGGATGATCTAATTTTTTTTTAATGTAGGTGAAAGATGATAACGTACGTACGCACATGAAGTGGCTTAGCGTATTATTTTATAGATCATAGTTTTATATTTTTAGCTATCACGTGTTCTGGTATATCTTTCCCTAACACGAGGTAGCCATTATAATCGATTATAACAGGTGCATATATCGGAAGAAAGAGAAAAAGACAATAGTTAATAGTACCAATATATAAAGATATCTATCTTTATATAGATAGATATACAAAGAAACATGGCGCTGAAAAACTTTTTATATTTTAGCTTTTAAGTTTTTAGCAACGCACGTGTTTGTTTATATCATTACCATACAGGAGGTCGCCATTCTGTGTGGTGTGTTATCGTGGATAATAGATAGGTGTGTCGGAATAAAGAGAAAAAAACAATAGTGAAGAAACAGCTGGATTCACATACATGCAGTTATTCTCACATGTCGAAGACAGATGTAAAAAGGGACTATGGAAACAGGTAACAAGATACACAATGTGATATACGAAGGTGTCGAACGACATGCATAATTCCTTAAGAAAAAGTTCATGCAAACATGCACAATGATGCATGTGTAGTTAGGTGCACAGTTAAAATGCATGCAGACGATGGGCTTGCAACGAGAGAAATATTTAACTAAAGAAAATAAATTATTAACAGTTGAGAATTTAGAGTAGTCTCGCTATATATTCCAGCAGAGGGGCATAACGGGTCAGTTGTTTTTTTTCGTGGTTTTCAGAGAGAGAGAGAGAGAGAGAGAGAGAGAGAGAGAGAGAGAGAGAGAGAGAGAGAGAGAGAGAGAGAGAGATGGCCCTTTAAACCCTAAGCTGATGGATTGCTTGTGTTTGGTTGGACTTATGTGTTTATTTGGTCGGGATCAGAGTTCTCATTGCAAGTATGTCGTTCGGCCGGGAAGTATCATTGTAACCTCGAAAAATAAAACTTTGTTACTTGTTACTGGAGTTGAAATTTTGTTTGAAGGGAGAATCCTTCTGTTACAGCACTGACTAAGACTACACAATTGACACTGCGTCCCGTGTTGGAATCGAGTAACGACGATCACGGCTTGTGCAGTGAACACACACAGAAGCACGTTCACACATTACAGTTCCGATACAACTAAAAAGACACATGTTGCCGAAGTCGAAGATAGAGAAGATGCCGGAGCAATATATAAGTACATTTGTGTTGGGATTTTCTGTGAGTTACGATGATTACTACCAGCAGAGGCGCCTGATGGACACGGCATCAAGGTTTGTTAAAGCCATGCAAAAGTAGCCATCAGACGGAATCACGTCGGATTGGTTTGAAAGACCAGCAAGAGAGAGAGAGAGAGAGAGAGAGAGAGAGAGAGAGAGAGAGAGAGAGAGAGAGAGAGAGAGAAATAAAGAGACAGAAAGACAGAAAGAGAAATATATATATATATATATATATATATATATATATATATATATATAGTAAGCTATGAAAATATATTTATGGCAATTAAGTTACACAGAGGCTCCCGCGTTTCATCCCCGGGGGAAATCTTCAGGCTAAAATGCATGGAGTTATTTTTGCCGGGTGTTTTAATATACACGGCTAGCTAGTTAACCAATCAGATTCTTTGTTGTTCTCTCAGCCAATCGTTGGGCTTCCCGCGAACAAAGGTCTTGTTGGTGTTACTTCCTATATCCTGTTCTATTGTTCTGTTTTCTATAGATTTGCCTATATCCTGTTTCCTTTGTTGTGTCAATATAATGGGTGAATTTATTTTAACATGTGGTTCCTTGTATTCTTATTTTAGGTTTTAATTTTTAAATTGTTAAGTTTTTGTTTAGTTTTGTTTTTTTACTTATTTGTTTATTTATTTATTTATTTATCGTTAGCCTAGGGTAAATTTATTTCTGTGTAAGCAGCTGTTTGCTACCTCACTTCTACAGTTTAATAGATTTCGGGGATATTTAAAATTTAAGATTTCAAATTTTTCATTCAGATATAATCTACACGGGTCGTCTAAATTTCTACATGTACTGGCCTGTCGTAGGATTTTCCATTCAATTATTGGTGAGCGTCCATTTTCTTTGAGCTCCCAATAGTGGTTTGCTAGTCCTATTTTAATTCGACGTTCTCTATTTTTAAATGTGCTTTTGTGGTCATAATATCTGGTTTTAAAATTTAGGGAGGTCATACCTACGTAGTATTTCTGGTTATTCGGGCTTTCTTTGGCAAATATTGTTGCTTGATATACAATACTTTTGGTTAGGCATTTATTTTGTCGTGGACAAAGTGTACGATTAATGCAGTTACATCTTTTCTCTTCATTGTTAACTTTTTCATTTCTATTCGGGTGGTTATTATTAGTGTTTTGTTTATTTCTATTAGTATTGTTTATATTTTTGTCCTTCTTAGTGTTATTTTTGTTATATTTTCTACTTTTTTATGTAATTTGTTATTTTTTCCTCTCTGTTGTTCCCTTTTTAGTATTTTGTTATTGGGTGCCTTAATTATCATTTCTAGGTTTTCACAGCAGCTGTAGGATAGTTTAAGGTTATTTTTTTTAAATATTTTATGCAGGGGATTGGTTACGGAGAAGTGTTTTTCAATCAGATATAGGAATTTTTTGCCCAGTTTAGTTTTTAACATTATAGGGCGGTGTATAGTAGATTATATTTCTTTTTCTTTTATTTTTAATTTTGTTGTAATTATTAATGTCCTGTTTTTTATATTTAATTTCGGTATGATGGTAACCACTATTTTTTGGAGCTGTATTGTAAATGTTGATTGATTTTTTTAAAAACACTTTCGTTGCTAGAATTGTTGATAAGCCTACGTTCGATAGAATTCGGGATATGTGCTCCTACTGGGGAATGCCGGCGGAGCTGTTCAGGCATTATATTTATAAATCAGATTGCACTTCCTCTTGTGTGATAGCTTTTCGATGCATACTTTCTGAACTTGTATCGCATCTTCCTGCGATGAGAAGAAGGTAAATGCTAGCTTGGTGACGTGAGTGATGAATAAGGGTGACATTTGAACCGGAATTGTTATACGTTGGACATACTTTACCATAAACGCCTTGAATTCAAGAATATATATTTTCAATATGACACTGCATATCCGAAACTGGAGTAAAAACAGGAACAGGTTTATTCTTAAGATACTTTCATTCAGTTTGTGCATTTAGTGAGGAAAATGCTATTTCAAGCTTAGGCATGAAATACAAATGAAAATGTAATTTTAAACTTAAGCATGACAGACAAAGGAAAATGTAATTTAAAACTTAAGTATGGCAGACAAATGAAAATGTAATTTTAAACTTAAGCATGACAGACAAACGAAAATGCTATTTCAAACTCAAGCATGATAGACAACCGAAATTGTTATTTCAAACTTAAGCATGGTTGACAAATGAAAATGTTATTTGAAACTTAAACATGACAGACGAAGGAAGATACTATTTTAAACTTAAGCATGACAGACCAACTAAAATTATATTTTAAACTTAAGCATTAAAGACCACAGAAAATTCTATTAAAAACTTAAGCATGACAGACAAACAAAAATGCTATTTCAGACTTAAGCATGACAGATACACGAAAATTTTATTTCAAACTTAAGCATGACAGACCAACTAAAATGCTATTTCAAACTTAAGCATGACAGACCAACGAAAATGTTATTTCAAACTTAAGCATAACAGACCAACTAAAATGCTATTTCAAACTTAAGCATGACAGACCAACTAACATGCTATTTCAAACTTAAGCATGACAGACTGACGAAAATGCTATTTAAAATATAAGCGTGTCAGACCAACGAAAATGCTATTTCACACTTCATAGACCGATAAACAGACACGCTGTCTATTCATTTGTCTGTTAAATTTGACAAAAGAATTTACGTTTGTTTGCCACGCTATCGTTTAAAATAGCAGTTCATTGGTTTTATGGAGATGGATGAACGCATCTCAAATAAGATGCGTCCATTCAATCTGCGCATTTATCGTTTTCACACTGAACCGTGACAGACAAAATCTCTTAGAGTGATACAAGGACGCATGTCACAACGTAGAAAACCCATTTTTTTTTTGTTACTGATGACCAGATGTGTGGTTTACAATTACAGTGACATTTCATTAGCGGTGAATATTAATAAATCGAGTTGTTTTTTTTTGTTTGTCTTTTTTTTTTTACGGAAAGGAACGCCGGTTGGTGATCGGCGGCGCAGACGAAAACGCTGCAGACTTAAGAACCAATCAAATTCCAGCGTTTCGGCGGGAAGCACTCATGCAAGAGACGATATCAGTGTCGCCAACTTCATGTGTCTAAATTTGGGTTCCTTTACTAATTAGGGTGGCCTCTCACCCCCTACACGAGCAGCTGGGCTCCTCCCTCCATCGTGTGTAAGAGAACAAACCTTCTTTTTGTTCCACTTCTCTTTCTAACCGCCATCTAGTTATTCTTCTTGCGGTGCGTGAGTATACTGACGCGGACTATAGGAGCAGGCTAGCCGAGTTCAATGCCAGCCAGTAAACATTATTCCCCATCAAGCCAGCTATAGTTAAAACGAATCATTCAAAATTAGAATTGAAAGATTGAACAAGCTTTCGATTTTAAAAAGTCATTTTCAAGTTTAGGCATTTTCTTTTTTTCTTCATTTCTTGTAAAGGAGAATAGAAAGTGGACTTTGGGATTACTTTCGGCAACCTCGTAACTCTTGCTTCCCTTTACCTTGTCCTTTAGTCCGTATATTTACTGAGCTATGTTTTATGGATCGAAATCTATCCATCTAACACTTATCATTGGCTAGTTTTGTTTTTACCGTAAAGTAGTATTTTTAGCTCTTTACATCAAGTGGCTTCATGCCTTGTCTGGAGTGATTTCCATTAAAAAAATAATCTTTGTCATCGGAGATATTTCTATATCATTTCTATACTGTAATTTGAAATTGAAACGATGGTTTCAATGGGCAATATTATTTCATTAATTTAAAATTATTATTTTTTTACTGTTAGGTCATTACATATCAAGGCCAAGAGCCACTCAAGAATAAAACTTAATAACACGGAATGATTATCAGCCGAAAGATGGGGAACACTACGGGAGTACTGATATTGATCAATGGTGTGAACTGCGTTTGATTACTTATGGAGCGGTTTAGGACAATAATTTATTGATATTGTATTTGAAGACGATCAAGTTGTAATCAGCAAGGAAGCAGTCCCACGGCAATGTGTTCCACAGACGGGTAGCCTATACAAAAAAGCCCTGTTTATGGAAATTCCGTCTGATGCTAGGAATATGGAAGGCGCAAAAAAAGGTTTTTTCTGTTGTGGCAGTGAGATGAGTTCTTGCTGTGGATATCTTACAAGGAAGAACCAAAGATTGGAGGTTTGTCGAACACCTTCCATTTTCTGATTTGTCTGTTTTACGTCAAAGTCGCCACTTTGGAGACGTATTTAATACCGAAACAAAAAATATATACCGTAAACGATTCATCGAACACAAGTTGCTATTTAAAAAAAATCATATCAGTGTGGGGGAGTGTTCGAAGTTTTCCCAATTTCTGAAAAGTGACCACATATTTGATAGAATTCGGTCTCGGCATATTAATCATTTTTTTTATAAAAAAGATTAATCACTTATCAAGGCCAGATGCCACTCGAGGATAAGGGCAATGAGATGGAATTGAATGAAATCCGTGAAGTGTAAGTAGATGTGTAAAGATGAGTGACGACAGAACGACAAAAATTGAAACGTTTTATTGATATAAAACTTTGAACGGATATTTTGTTTGAATGTTTCTCAAAGGGAAGAGAGTAGAGTTTCTTTTTAACTGCAACAGAATATTTGTAGGAAAGGTTCTAGATATGAATTTGTTGACATTAGCTTTGAAGACGTCCAAGTTGTAATATGCGGGAGAGCAGTCCCACGGCAATGTGTTTCACAAACGTGAAGTCCTTGTGAAGAAACTCTGTGGAAATTTCGCTTGATGCTGGGCACACTGAGGAAGAAACGAAAAGTTTTTCTTTGTTGTGGTAGTATGACGAGTTCTTGCTGTGAATGTCTTTTACAAGGAAGAACCAGAGATTTGAACTTAGTCGAGCTCCTTCCATGGAAATAAGGACAGAGTAGAGAGAGACTAGCAACGTCTCTTCTGTGAGAAAGGGGCTGCGAGGAACGCAAGAGATTACCCCCCCCCACTAGATTTCGAAGTCGATTCTGAAGCGTTTACAATCGGCATTGTGTTTTCAGCATTAAATAACCTATAAGGGTTGATATGCCGTACAGTAGACAACTCAAGGCTAGCGTAATTTGCATGGTTAAAGTTCCGTTTCACCTTATTTCTTATAAAGAGCTTGTACGAAAACAAAAATAAAGCAAACAAGATTGGATTTCTAACTAAAATGTTCTCATGAACATAACAAAATAAAAATAATCCTGTGCAAGACGACTGCTGGGATCAACGTGCAGTATCTGTTCTTTCCTCGGTTAGAAGAGGGAGGATCATTTTTTGACTCAATCAATTTTTTAATTTAATTTTGTCCCATCCAGATGCTCCCTTTTTTGGGATGCTGGATATCCATCACATTAAAAACCGATTTTGTGTTTAACTTTGCCCCCGAGGGGAGGCAAGTAAATTTCTTCCTTCTCCCCCTCCTACTACTAATCCTACTCATACCACTACTACTAAACACAATAAACAATTATAGGCCTCAAAACTACTCGACAAAATGGCACCAAATTTAGCATGAAGCATCCTTGTGATGCCAGACGTATTCAAGAGAGGATGAAATACTACTACTACTACTACCACTACGACAACTACTACTACTACTGCTACTACTACTACTGCTATTGTTGTTGTTGTTTTTGAACGAGTTAGATCCGAATGCAGCGTTGAAAATGGAGAGGTCGATATCGTCTGCTTTTGATCGAGGTCCTCCTCGTAGATTTGGATCACTTCATGTTCCTGAAGTATTTCCAGTTACCCCCGACATCGAGGTCAACGAGTGCCAGCGGTTGCTCGAAGTGGTCGAGGAAAATCGTCATCTGCAGACATTGAGTGGTGGTTTCACATGCACCAACGTAACGCTGTTATCCTCACTCTACATTGCTTGCCGCAGATTGTTTACAGACGCATATATATATATATATATATATATATATATATATATATATATATATATATATATATATATATATATATATATATATATATATATATATACTAGCTGACCCGGATGCCGTGTTGCCCGGGAAATAGATTAACTCCAGAAATTCGCATTTAAATAAAGTTCAGCTGGACCCGGCGCCCGGCGTTGCACGGGGTAAAAATAAAAGAACGAATTAAAATTTGTCACCGCAAATAGGTCACACTGGACGATATTTAACCATGAAAAGGATTACTTGTTGAAGGATATCTCTTTCACTGGCCGATTATGGAAAAGGTTACTTGTTTCGGGCCAGGCTGTTAGCTATTCTCTCGTCCGTCATTGAAAGCAAATACTTGTAAAATGCGTAAATGTTTACGTTGTGTCTCACTCTGCCCTCGTGGGTAGTCAAATATGGCTGAAAGTTGACCATGTATAACGAATGAACATGTTAGTTTAGAGATTTAAGATAAATATATATTGTGTAATAAAAAAAAATAAAAATAAAAATAATTTTCATCTTAATTGCGCAAATTAAGGTGTTGATTAATTACTATTTTAGTCACGTAAATCCCAAAACAAATCTGAAGTGTCGGCGAGTAAATATTGTTTGAAGCAACTATGAGTGTAAAAAGACGACAATGATTATTTGGTATGGACCACGTGTAAAATATCTATTATAAAATGCCGAGGGAACGCAAATAGGTCACATTATCAGTAGCATTTTTAGCGTCGCCGGTCTGTGTTCCTTTTAACTGTCGTGAGTTAAGTAAAGGTACGTTATTCGTCATCATAAAAATATACTTAAAAAAATCGACGAATGCTAATTTAAATTGTATGTGAGCAGAAAGAAATGTACGTATCTTTGTAATGTTTATTGGCTGCGAAAATGTAAACATGTTTTATTAGAAAGTGTTGCGAACGAAACGTATATATATGTTTTTGTCTTTTAAGGGAAGTGGGGTCTGATCAACTCTGCTGGGAAGCCATTAAATTGAATACTGTCTTGTTTTTAAATCCCCGAAACAGTTTTTCATGATCCCTTAAATAATGTTAGAAGCAAACTAATATAATAGCTGAAAAAGTTAAATTTACTCACATGAGTGATTTTCCACTGAACGACTTGGGACTTAAGATTAAAAAATTAAAAAAAAATATATATATAGTTTTAATGGTTGAGAAACTTCCAAGACTATATATATATATATATATATATATATATAAAGAGGTGTACTAAAAGCGAACTTTTAGGAAAGGAAAAACCCTATTGTGAAGAGTATACAGCTCAATATCCAGGATAGAGCAGGTACAAATTTTAAATCTTGGCCATTGCCAACTTATCTATCCCAGCGACTTCCTCTGATGATAAGATTTTGATCTTTGAAAAGCCTGGCTTAAGGAAAATTTAACTTGAATAAATTGCCTTTTTGCGGAATATACCTTGCTTTGAACTTTTGAATTGAATTTTGATTTGGCTTTTGCTTTCTCTAATTCCTTTCCATTCTCCTTCATTATATATATATATATATATATATATATATATATATATATATATAGAGAGAGAGAGAGAGAGAGAGAGAGAGTATGTAAAGTGAGAGAGAAAGAGAGAGAGAGAATAGGTTTTAATATGGAGATGTAAAGAAGAAAAGAAAACGTAATACGTAAAATACCCCCCCCCCCCTCAAAAGAAGAATACCTAACGTGAAAAAGAAAATACAAATGTTGGATTAATGTTAGGTTTGGTATGGATGGGCAAAAGTGAAATAGTGAACTTGTGTTGTCTGTTAGTTAAAGTAGTGTAAAGTTCTTAGTGAAACTGATATTACGTGATTCCATGGAATTGGTATTAATAATTGAATGTTGCCGAAATGAACACTTGTGTTCGTATTACTCGGTAAGTATTTGGAAAAAGATTTTTAAGCCTTAAAGGTGTTATGTTTGAAATTGTCTAAGTGTTTATGTAAAACATTAAAATAGACAACAAACGAAGACTGTTAAAAGAATTGTCCAATCGCTGAAGAGATGGTAGCCGCCTTTTTGAATCACAGACAACTATAAGTAATTATGTTCGTTAAATATATTTTCTAAAATCCAGAATGAGTATAGCTGTATGCGTAATAGGTAGAAATAACATAATTCGATATTCTCGTAAATCAGCGGGAAAATGTGTGCGTAATGTACTGTATTATGTAGTAAATTAATAGCAAACGAAAAGTAAATAATAAGCGTGACGTTTTTAGAAAGTAGACGTTGTTTATTAGTTCCCCGGTGTCGATGGAGAGAGTGTTAGTAGAAACATTTTTGCTATCACCTCTATGGAGTAGGTTTTTAGGAGAGTCGAAGATGGTGGGCCAAAAGTAATAGTTAGTGTTAGCTGGAGAAAATAATCACACATTTATTATAACACGCTCGACTGAATAAGCGTAATATAGTAGTGAGTTTAGTAGCTTATGATGCATGTGGGTATTTTCCTATTCTTGACAAAGCTACAGGGGAAAAATCGTCTTAACTTTATATAGAATATATATATATATATATATTATCTAATTATCCACGGACACGTGTTTCGTCGTTTACGACGCATCAGCGTTGCTGAACCTAGCGAGATTCGAAACCAGGATTCCAGAGTCTGAAGCCTAAAAATAAACAAATAAATGACATATCTCGCTCTTTCTCTGTCTGTCTGTCTGTCTGTCTGTCTGTCTGTCTCTCCCTCCCTCCCTCTCTCTCTCTCTCTCTCTCTCTCTCTCTATATATATATATATATATATATATATATATATATATAGGGAATTGTCAGGCTAAAATGCATGGAATTCATGTTACCAGGTGTTTATATATATACACATCGTGTTTAGTCTATACATGAAGTAATATATATATATATATATATATATATATATATATATATATATATATATATATATATATATATATATATATATGTATAAAGTTTATTATTCGCATATTGTTGTGTGTACAAGATTCACTCATGTACTAATTAACGAATAATTATGATTTTTTTAACACAGCTGACACGCGTAAGTAGTCCAAATGTAAACTATATTTAGTTTAAATTAGTTTTATGTAAACCGGCAAAGCGGGGGTAGGAGCTTTTTGTGAAAATGCAAATACATTCTTTTTTTTGTAAAATTCTAACAATAGGTATTAGATATCAATTAATAAATATTCCTAAAATGTCAGTTTCTCTTGAGTATTTTAAAGGGGGTTGATTGGCCATAATAAGGACACAACCTCTTATTTGAAAATTTAAATATTTCAGATTTGCATTGAATTTGATCCCTAGTTATTAGACACAAATTGAGTTCCACTGATTACGGCGTTGATGTCTGGGAATCTTCATAAAACAAAGGGTTTACAAAAATTACGAAGAAAATCCTTTTTAAAACTTTATTAACTTTAAAATAACTTTAATGTAATTTCGTTAGCCTTTCTTCAACGTACCATACGCAGTTCTTTTTCGAATGAGAAGGCCCATGAGACAGGTGTCTATTTTCATTTTATGTAGCGTTAACCGAACGGATAACATTTATTGCATTCGTTACATGACGCTCGTCTGTCGCCGTTTTACCACCCCCACCCTTCCCAGATAGAATGGTACTTATTTATACACGTCGGTTGACTATTTTTCTTTCTTTACTTATGGTCCCTTGCTATTTCCGATCTGTCACCCATTTAAGTACAGAGTGACACCCCTAAAAAGGGCCACCCATGAAAACGTGCGTAAAATAATCGAACAATTGCTTTAATATTTGAGGTTTTATGAAGAAGAACCATTGCAAGGAAGATTACAGTAGAGTAGTTTAAAAAATTCCCACGACAGTTCAAGAAAAAGACAAAATCAATGGTGACTCTACAAGCTTGCTTCAAGAGAAAATTTGGTGCTTCTATATAAAAAATGTACAGGTAAAATACGGCAGTTCCAAATAAATTAAAAGGAAAACTCCTTGATATACTTACGTATCAGACAGAAATAGGTATCTACACCAAAAATTACGGAAAATTATCGAGTAGAATTTTAATTAAAAATTCTAATCAGTTTTATTGTATTTTTCTAATGATTCTCCATTACTTGGCGAAATGAGACTGACTTATCTTCCCTGTTTTACGTGTATATGCGCTCTTATCAATAGAGAATCAGAAAAAATACCATAAAACTGATTTATATTTTTAAAATTAAAATTCTACTCGATTATTTTCTCTAATTTTTGGTGTAGATACCTACTTCTGCCTGATACGCAAGTATATAAAACAGTTTTCCTGTTAATTCATTTGGAACTTCCATATTTCACCTGTACATTTTTATGCACAAGGATTCGATGTCATCAATATCCAGACAAAATACTTATATACAAGTGAGTCCACAGTTTTAGGATGAATGAAACAATCGTAAACTTGAAAGCTAAGGGAAGTTCCAAATAAATTAACAGGAAAACTGTCCCCCCACCCCCGAGAGAATGGTACTTATTTATGCACATGGGTTGATTGTTTTTCTTTTTTTTAGACTTACAGTCCCTTGCTATTTCCGATCTGTCGCCCATCTAAGTACAGTGACACCCCTAAAAAGGGCCACCCATAAAAACGTGCATAAAATCTTTAATAATCGAACAGTTGCTTTAATATTTGAGGTTTTATGAAGAAGAACCATTGCAAGGAAGATTAAAGTAGAGTAGTTTCAAAAGAAAACAAACAAAATCAATGGTGACGATGCAATCTCTTTTCAAGAGACAATCCCGATGTTGTCACAATCCAGACAAAAAAAACAGGTGTAGATAGATTCATAAATTCAGAGCCTATGGAGCAATCTTAAACTTGAACGCTCAGAACAGCAGAACCATTCACTCAATGCCAAGAGAGGCAGGTGTCAGAGTTATTGACAATCGATATTTGGAACATATCATTGATCAGTGATAAAACAAGACTGTTGGACATTCATGACAGAAACTTGGTGGGCAAGTCAGGCAGTGAATGTCAAGTTACTTTCGTCGGTCCTGTGAAAGGGATTAATTTTTGACAAATAAATTCCAACGAGATTTCTCGCCTATTAACCTGGCCGACAGGCGCCGTAAATGTATTAGTACGGTTATCTGCATAGTTGCCGAAACGCTTGTGTACCCCTTGAAGAAAGATTAAGAAAAATATTCGCCGGCCGATTTTTACTGAATCATTGTTTACAAAAATGGCGATTAAAAATTGGGGTTTTCCAATCTTCTAAAAAATAACGTTAAAGCACAGGGAGCAGCCAGTACATTTCCATGGAAAAGGGTTAAGAGAAAACAGCTGCTGCTGCTGATGTCCAGATCGTGGCAAAAACAAACAGTGACTCCTGCTGCTATCGTTTTTCCAAAATGGCGTCTTTTTAAATTTGTAAACAACGTCACGTTGCGAAAATGGGTAAATATAGTGAAAGACAGTTCAGAAAAAGAGAAAATCAATGGTGACTGCGCAAGGTCGCTTCAAAAGAAAATTTTGATGTCGTAAATATCCAGACAAAAACATAAATTCAGGGCCGATGGAACAGTCTTAAACTTGAACGCTAATTGCAACAGAGCCACGCATTCAGCGCCGAGAGAGGAGTGTTTCAGTTATTGACAATTTTGCATGTCTTATCCAGGTGTGCTTGCAACGCACAGCTGCACATTTGGAGCATATTACTGAACGATGATAAAGTTAAGACTGATAGACATTCATGCCTTAAACTTGGTGGACAAGTCAGACATAGACTGAAGTTTATTTGAACCTAATATGGTTGGATTACAGGCTTTGTCATTATAAATGCCTCGTCTGTATGCACAATTGATTAAACGGCAATAGTTTGTTGAGATAAAAAACAATTTTGCTTTTTTTGTGTCAGAAAATATGTCAATATATATATATATATATATATATATATATATATGTGTATGTGTGTGTGTGTGGTATAAAAAATGGACCTGCTATTTCAACGTAATAGAAAATTAAAAAGGTAAACCAAAAATATTATTTATGCATTCAATGTTTTGTCTTTATTTCAAGACTTCCTTAGGATGATTGGTTGGAATGACACACAAGTACAAATATTTGAAACAGTAGCAGTAGGAGGAGAAAAGCTCAAAAGGCCACTTATGAAAAGATACATTATCTTTTTTTGGGGGGGGGCGTCACTATACTGCCCACAGAATCCAACGCGCTGTTTTGATATGACACATCTTGAATATTGTTTTTTTTAAATTTACTAATGAATCACCGTTTATCAAGGCCAAAAGCCACTCAAAGATAATGATTAATGGGATGGATGGATTGTCAGTTGACTGATGGAGAATATTGTAAGTATTGGATGGAATGAGCAAAATTTAATTACTTATGAGGACGGTTTGTAACAAGTATTTATTGCTATTGGATTTGAAGACGACCATGTTGTAGCCGACAGAGAAGCGATTCCGTGGTAATGTATTCCAGAGATTGGAAGTTTTTCTCTTCGAAGTTCCTTTGTTGATTAACTGATGCAATTTTATTGATCGTTCTAGTTGTATATGTATATTTAGAATAAAAGCGTTTGGCATTAGATCCATTACCAAACGTACAGAAAATAATCGTTATATCATTCATGCCTAAAAAGCTAAGTTTTTTTAGTTTTGTTAGTACTGGCACCGCTGAAATACCGAGATACTAATCATCTTCTTTCTTTCTCTCTCTCTTCTCTTTCTTTCTCTCTTTCTTTCTTTCTTTTTTCTATACTTCCCTTTCTTCTCTTTTTTTCTTTATTTACCTTTTCGTTCCTTCACTCTTTTTTCCTTCCTTTATTTATTTTCTATCTTTCTGTTTTTCTTTCATCCTTTCTTTTCTTTTCTGTTTCCTCCCTTCCCCTGTCTTTCGTTCTTTCTCTCCTTCTTAATTGCGTTTTTCTCTTCTTTTTTTCATTTTTGTTTATTATTTTCTGGCTTACTTTCTTTCATTTTCTATTAATTTCCTTTCTTTCTTTATTCTATCTATCTTCTCCTTGCTTTCCGTTTTTTTCCTATCTTTGCCTTCATTTCTTTAATTCTTTCCTCTTTCTGTCGTTCTTTCTTTCTGCCCCACTTTCCTTCATTTTCTCTTTCCTCTCCTTTCTTTCCTTTCTTTCTTTCTTTCTTTCTTTCTCTTTCTTTCTTTTCTTTTCTTCCTCTTTCTTTCTATCGTAAAAGTACAAAGACATATTTGTGGAAATTTTTTTGCTGAAGGCATCATCTTCGAAATGTAGCTTTTGACTGTCATTTCTTAGTCGCCAAATACCAGTAATAAGTTTATTGGCAGCGGCCGACATTCTTGTGGTGATATTTACCCATCAATTTCAATCGTTACGTTCTACAATTTTTGCACACTTATTATGACAGACTAGCAAGAGTACATAGGATATCCTTTCTTTATTTTATATTTAAAAATATACAATAAAACAAAGGTTTATCTTCGTACAGATATAAGTTTGATGACGGAAGTTGGATGACGTCACATCGACTTAAATACAAATGAATGACAACACTAGATACGTCTTACTTATTATGTTTACTTACAGTTCGTTTCTATTCTATTTAATTTAATATCAAACTCTAATTATTCGATTTTAATATAAAAAAGAAAGACTTTGATTTTATTGAAAAGAAAGATGGAAAAATAGACGTACTCGTAATAATAACATTTAATAAATGGACGTACTCGTAATAATAACATTTAATAAATGGACGTACTCGTAATAATAACATTTAATAATAATTAACATTTTTACGTTTTTTTTTTCATTAAAGAATAATAATGCATGCGAATGTGTAAATGTTGAATAATGAATGCTTAGAATAATGGATGCGTCTTTCATCACAAAAAAAGAAAACTTTTTATGTAGTTCAATACCACATCAATATCAGAGAGGACAGATTCACGTCATTTTTTACAACTTATTTTTTTATTTCGCAGACAATTGTTTCGGCTAACATCAAGATATTTTTTAAAATGCTCCTATGCATTTATTTATTTCTTGGTGTGACTATCACCTGTGCAAATTGTACAAAACAAATTTTTAAAAACTTTAAAAACATGCAAAAACTTGGCGATTATAGCCCGAATTACAGCCAATACTCATTATCAACTTGTTTTTACTGTCTCCTCCTCTTGTTTCGCCCCCTAATATAGTCGGAAGAAACGGACATGTTTAGCCCCAAACACTTAGAGATTCGGGACCACTTCCATTCTCTTTCCCAGATTAAATACGATTTAAATTTCATTAAAATAGGATATATTTAGAGTTTGTTAGGTGTTTATGCCCTCATAGCTACCTTAGGAGTTCAATTAGAGATTTGGGAACACTTTCTTTGTCTTCTCCGGTAAATTTTACATATGAATACACTTTTAGATTTGATGTAGATTCTCTAACCTTTTTTTGTCTATAGGAACACACACAAACATCACACACATACACACACTCAATGAGTTTTATATAGAGGGGTGTTCAGAAATATTACCAGATATTCCAATTAAATGAAAAGGTGACTAATACTAATTATGTATCCCATAAAACAGTTTCTTTGTTTTTGTTTTCTTTGCAATGCATGTAATCGCTAGTGTTGTAATAAGGAGAGTCACGGGGGACGGATAGCCTATGGCGAATGCGCCTCGGCTCGATATATATATATATATATATATATATATATATATATATATATATATATATATATATATATATATATATATATATATATATATATATATATATATATATAGTCTCGGAAGTTTCTCAACCATTAAAACTATAAAATATATATATATATATATATATATATATATATATATATATAAAAATTATAGTCTCAAGTCTTCCAGTGGAAAATCACTCATGTAAGTCAATTTATTTTTTACAGTTATTATATTAGTTAGTTTCTAACACTATTTTAAGGGATCATCAGTTGTTTACCATGAAAAACTGTTTCGGGAATTTAAAAACAAGACAGTATTTAATTTCATGGCTTCCCAGCAGAGTTGATCAGACCCCACTTCCCTTAAAAGATAAAAACATAAACGTTCCTTATACTAAATCTACGTTTTGTTCCATATAAATGTTTTGCTAACTTATATTAGTTATTTAAAAAAAAAAAAATTATAGTCTCAAGTCTTCCAGTGGAAAATCACTCATGTAAGTCAATTTATTTTTTACAGTTATTATATTAGTTAGTTTCTAACACTATTTTAAGGGATCATCAGTTGTTTACCATGAAAAAATGTTTCGGGAATTTAAAAACAAGACAGTATTTAATTTCATGGCTTCCCAGCAGAGTTGATCAGACCCCACTTCCCTTAAAAAACAAAAACATAAACGTTCCTTATACTAAATCTACGTTTTGTTCCATATAAATGTTTTGCTAACTTATATTAGTTATTTAAAAAAAAAAAATTATAGTCTCAAGTCTTCCAGTGGAAAATCACTCATGTAAATCAATTTATTTTTTACAGTTATTATATTAGTTAGTTTCTAACACTATTTTAAGGGATCATCAGTTGTTTACCATGAAAAACTGTTTCGGGAATTTAAAAACAAGACAGTATTTAATTTCATGGCTTCCCAGCAGAGTTGATCAGACCCCACTTCCCTTAAAAGACAAAAACATAAACGTTCCTTATACTAAATCTACGTTTTGTTACATATAAATGTTTTGCTAACTTATATATATATTGGCAAAATGCCTTTGAAGCTACGTAAAAGATGCAAATATTCTTTTTATTAAAAATCATTCATTTTTTTTCTTGACTTTTATCTTGATTTTTTTCGATAACATATCTTTCATCAGAAATTGAAAGTGTTTCATAACCAATGTAAAGGTATTACTTTCTTTTTTCTTTTTTTTAAATATTAGTAGGGTCCTTTATTCTTGGTGTTATCGAAGTGTTCGTTCGTTGTAATTGGAACGATTTTAGAAACAGCTAATTTTATATAGAACTTTAAAAGCACGTGGCTGCTAGTAGTGTATTTAAAATGGGAAAAGTTCTGTTTTAGAAAGCATCTTTTAAGAATTTAAAGTTGAAATAGGACAAATGCCTTTGAAATCACCTATAAGATTAGGGGTGGGACGTAATGGGTGAAAATTTCAGATTCATGCGAGTAGTATTTTTTTGTGTTCATTTATACATAAATAACACTAAACAATCAAAGATTTTGAAAATTTTGCAAAATTCAGAAGGTGCAGGCCACTAGTTTTTGGTTATTTTACATTCATGAAAACTCTTTCACAGCCTGAAAATGGTCCTAAATTACAGTGCCATATCAGATTTAACCATCTATATCCATTCATAGCTTTTGAGGATGTTTTAGGACATGCAATGTCGCATGAAACCACTTTTTCACCGAAAAATTATGGGTTTTGAGTCCCGTGGAGCCCTAACGGCTATTTTTGGCCTGCACCTTCTGAATTTTGCAAAATATATATTTACATCTTATTAAGAGTAAATATATAGTTTTTTTTTTAATTAAAAATCATTTATTTTTATAAAAAATAGCTGTTTCTAAAATCGTTCCAAAAAGGACACTAAGAAAAAGAAAGAAGAATAACAACAAAATAATAAGTTGTTTCTTTTCTCTTTCTGTCTCTGCACACAAAAATATGGAGAGTCGAGTTGATCATTCTCCCGAGGATGGTTGGGTGTCACACATTGAAAAGAATCATAGCAAGAGGAAGATGTCGAAAAGAAGTTCGCTCGCATTGATGTGAGAAAGAGAGACAAATATAGTCACGTGACCGGCGTCAAGGCGTTCATTTTAAAGATTTGATCAAAAGCAAAAAAAAATGAAATTTGATACTGAAATATTCTTTGAAATTCGGTCTGCTGAGTAGATGCAGCGACACTGGAGTTCTTTGAATGTAACACCAGGGTGATAGGTTAGTAGGTGAAACTTGGAGTGTCGAGTCAGGCCGCCAAATGTACACTAATTCATTTCTGGATTTCGTCGCCTTTTAGATTTTTTTTTTTATTAATTCACATCGACTCGCGAAAACACAACTTCGTATTGAAGCGGAATCGCTTTTTATTGTTTAAAAATATAATCATTTTATATTTATTATTTTTACCGGATGTCCTGCGTGAATCCACGTGCGCACGAACCATTTTGCACACTTATTATTTGGACGCTGCACGTTACTACAGAGTCGTGTGCTTGCGTGTTTGTATGTCCGCTAACTATTTTCAAAGCTATTTGACTGAGCAACGGGCGATTTATGCGACACTGAACCCGAACCTGAACTTGACGAGACACGAACGGACACTGATTGAAATCAGAGTTCATTATTGTAGCATTTTTACTTTGGGGGGAATCATTAAATGTTTCAACTACAAATAAGGTCCCATTTTCTTTAGTTTGGAGTTGTGGAGATCGTGGAATTCGGAAGTCTTGTAATCGTTTAGTTCTTTCAGATACAAACCCCGACCAAATTATCGGCTCCAAACTTTGAGTGACTCTATTTTTTATTCACTTTACTCCCCTGACCTTCGGGCTGATATCAAAGTGTAGTATATGTTCTGTCCTAGGTCAGGAGACTAAAAATCCTTCTTGTTTGAAGCAAGTTTGATTTGTGTCTCATCCAGAGTGCCCCTTTTGAGGGTATATTTCAGATTAAAAAAAAAGAAGGATTTTATATCTAACTTTGACCGCGTCGAGAGGCAAGTAAATAGGGACTTTAGCACGATTTACATTAAGGCGATTAAGTATAAACTTTCCACCATTTTAGTGGGTCAACATGATTTGCTGGCCGTGTCCCTCTTTCATACTGACCTAGTGGCCCAAATCTTTTATCCTCTATCATTTCCGTTTGTTCGTTCAATTCCCTTCTCAATTAATCCTTTTGCTTGAGAAGTGCATCACCATAAAACTACCAATTATTTAACCGCTCAACACGTTTGATCTCGATATTACCTTTAAGATGATTGGTCTGGTACGCTTAACTTGTTTACGACATATACTACTTTTTGGATGAGGAAATCACCAAATTACGAACAGTGGGCCGAATCAGGCTCGCCACATCAGTTCATCAGGCCCGCGACACTAGTTTATCAGGTCCGCGATACCAGTTTATAAGGCGCGCCGACGGTATTTTCATTTACGTGATAAAACGTATGGAAGACGAGATTTAAATTAAAATATATTTAGAATATTTTTTGAAAACCAAACATTATTTAAAATATAATCTCACTAACCTTTCTTGATGCTTTATTTGCAAGAATCAGATATGTGCACACTAGGTCTGATGGAAGTATACTTTTCTGGATCAATTGTACTTGAGGTACCCCAGAATGAAAAACGATCAAAAGGACACATTTTCCCCTAACACGAGTTTTTTTTTTAAATTAAATTAAAAAAATTTTTAATTTTTTTTTTTACTTCTGGTTGAATCATAAACAAAACAATACGTACATTTATAACTTTACCCTCACATTTTTTTTTATTAAAAAGGGGATTATTTACAAAAAGCTTTGCTAACAGCCTAAAATTCTTTTTATACGCATATTTTTAATTAAAAAGTTTTATTTTTGTTTTGTAAACTTTATAGATTAATAAAAAAAAAAAAAATATATAGTTTTATTTACAAACTTTTTATTAAACAAAAAAGTATGTACAAACAAAACAAACAAATAAAAACATTTAAATACAAATAATTTTGTGCAGAGATGGTGTCATATTGTAGGTTGTTTCTGGGTGCCTTCAATGCCGCAGATAGAAATCATTCAGATAGAATTCATTCAGATAGAATTCATTCAGATAGAATTCATTCAGATAGAAATCATTCAGATAGAATTCATTCAGATAGAATTCATTCAGATAGAATTCATTCAGATAGAATTCTTTCAGATAGAATTCATTCAGATAGAATTCATACAGATAGAATTCATTCAGATAGAATTCATTCAGATAGAATTCATTCAGATAGAATTCATTCAGATAGAATTCATTCAGATAGAAATCATTCAGATAGAATTCATTCAGATAGAATTCATTCAGATAGAATTCATTCAGATAGAATTCATTCAGATAGAATTCTTTCAGATAGAATTCATTCAGATAGAATTCATACAGATAGAATTCATTCAGATAGAATTCATTCAGATAGAATTCATTCAGATAGAATTCATTCAGATAGAAATCATTCAGATAGAATTCATTCAGATAGAATTCATTCAGATAGAAATCATTCAGATAGAATTCATTCAGATAGAAATCATTCAGATAGAAATCATTCAGATAGAAATCATTCAGATAGAAATCATTCAGATAGAATTCATTCAGATAGAAATCATTCAGATAGAATCATTCAGATAGAAATCATTCAGATAGAATTCATTCAGATAGAAATCATTCAGATAGAAATCATTCAGATAGAAATCATTCAGATAGAAATCATTCAGATAGAAATCATTCAGATAGAATTCATTCAGATAGAAATCATTCAGATAGAAATCATTCAGATAGAAATCATTCAGATAGAATTCATTCAGATAGAAATTATTCAGATAGAATTCATTCAGATAGAAATCATTCAGATAGAAATCATTCAGATAGAAATCATTCAGATAGAATTCATTCAGATAGAATTCATTCAGATAGAATTCATTCAGATAGAATTCATTCAGATAGAAATCATTCAGATAGAAATCATTCAGATAGAATTCATTCAGATAGAATTCATTCAGATAGAAATCATTCAGATAGAAATCATTCAGATAGAAATCATTCAGATAGAATTCATTCAGATAGAATTCATTCAGATAGAATTCATTCAGATAGAAATCATTCAGATAGAAATCATTCAGATAAAAATCATTCAGATAGAATTCATTCAGATAGAAATCATTCAGATAGAATTCATTCAGATAGAAATCATTCAGATAGAAATCATTCAGATAGAATTCATTCAGATAGAATTCATTCAGATAGAATTCATTCAGATAGAAATCATTCAGATAGAAATCATTCAGATAGAATTCATTCAGATAGAATTCATTCAGATATAATTCATTCAGATAGAATTCATTCAGATAGAATTCATTCAGATAGAATTCATTCAGATAGAAATCATTCAGATAGAATTCATTCAGATAGAAATCATTCGGATAGAATTCATTCGGATAGAATTCATTCAGATAGAATTCATTCAGATAGAATTCATTCAGATAGAATTCATTCAGATAGAATTCATTCAGATAGAAATCATTCAGATAGAATTCATTCAGATAGAATTCATTCAGATAGAAATCATTCAGATAGAAATCATTCAGATAGAATTCATTCAGATAGAAATCATTCAGATAGAATTCATTCAGATAGAATTCATTCAGATAGAAATCATTCAGATAGAATTCATTCAGATAGAATTCATTCAGATAGAATTCATTCAGATAGAAATCATTCAGATAGAATTTATTCAGATAGAAATCATTCAGATAGAATTCATTCAGATAGAATTCATTCAGATAGAAATCATTCAGATAGAAATCATTCAGATAGAATTCATTCAGATAGAATTCATTCAGATAGAATTCATTCAGATAGAATTCATTCAGATAGAAATCATTCAGATAGAAATCATTCAGATAGAATTCATTCAGATAGAAATCATTCAGATAGAAATCATTCAGATAGAATACATTCAGATAGAATTCATTCAGATAGAAATCATTCAGATAGAAATCATTCAGATAGAATTCATTCAGATAGAATTCATTCAGATAGAATTCATTCAGATAGAAATCATTCAGATAGAATTCATTCAGATAGAATTCATTCAGATAGAAATCATTCAGATAGAATTCATTAAGATAGAAATCATTCAGATAGAAATCATTCAGATAGAATTCATTCAGATAGAAATCATTCAGATAGAAATCATTCAGATAGAAATCATTCAGATAGAATTCATTCAGATAGAATTCATTCAGATAGAAATCATTCAGATAGAAATCATTCAGATAGAAATCATTCAGATAGAAATCATTCAGATAGAATTCATTCAGATAGAATTCATTCAGATAGAATTCATTCAGATAGAAATCATTCAGATAGAATTCAGTCAGATAGAAATCATTCAGATATAATTCATTCAGATAGACTTCATTCAGATAGAATTCATTCAGATAGAATTCATTCAGATAGAATTCATTCAGATAGAATTCATTCAGATAGAAATCATTCAGAAATCGAAGTAAAATCTTCTACAACCGAGCATTAGTTCAATAAACCGTTCATGGCGATTCGGATATTTTTTTATTTGGTCAAACAAGACAGACCGCTACTGTAGACGTAAGGGGCTACTGAGAATTATGGTGTAAGTTTTGGGAGTCATCCTAAGTTGGGAGCTGTGCAGCGAGATGTCTGTTTACATTAGTTTTAAATTTCTGCATCTCAGTACAGTCGGTGAAACAGGTAACAGGGAGGGAGTTCCAGAGGCCGGAAGCACAAGAAAATAAGCTATTGAAATAGAAGGCTCTTCGGCATCTGGGGACCTCCACAGTGAATATATGAGATTTAGTTGATTGTGGGGTTAGTCTAGTGAATTTACGTCGAGGGGGCACTAGAGCTGCAAGTTCATCAGAGCACAATCCATTGAAGTACTTGTAAAACAGGCACAAGGATGCAAGATTGCGGCGATGTGACAGAGACTGGAGCTTAGTAGATTATATTTTGTCTCTGTATGGACGTTATTGTTTGGATTCACTAAATAACGTTTTGTAAAAGCTTTTTTTTTATAAAAAATATGCGTATAACAAAACGTGCTTGTAAATAAAATTATGTACTTTCTAAGCTATTAGTAAAACTTTTACTAAATACCCCCCCCCCCCCCCCACTTTTAAAAAAATAGTAACCCTAACCCCTTTTTTTAATAAAAAATCTGCGACGGTAAAATTATAAATCTATTTTTTTTTGCTTATGATTCAACCGAGTAAAAGGTTTAAACATCGGTGACAAGGTAAAACGCGTCCTTTTGTTCGTTGCTCACTATGGGGTGCCTTAAATATAATTGATCCATTTTTGCTAACGTCTCCTTCTTTGATAAATTCTGAGAAAATAAATACGTGATTGTCTTTATTTTTGTTGTGTACTGCATGTCACTCACCAATGATTAACATGTCATGTCACACGTAGCGTTTTATCTTTGTTTTCCAAGAAGGTTCCTTCTGGCTTGCAAGTATTGAAAGGAATGATTATGCGATCCGCACTCGCCATTCTTTCAGTTATCAAGTCCACCGTGGAAAATATTTGGTGACCCCTGATTTGATGCGATACCAAAACACAATATCTATTGTAAAGGGTACAAATAATGGTTTCGCTAATCTTTGTTTTTTACGATATATCAACCCTTTTGCAGTTGTTTGATACCCAAAATATTTGCTTGTTTATCGATTTGAAATAAAAACTATAAAACAGATAAAGTGTTGACGTAATGTGCTGCCAGAATTATTTTATACGTTTCCACTCAAAGACGCCATGTTTAAACATCAGTTCCACACACTAAGAATGTGATGCCATCTTGAGAAAGTCTTTTAACAATAAAGACAAAACGCCGACTAAGAATATATACGTCAAAAGAGTTTTTAAACATTTGATATGTTCCTAAAAGCAATATTACTTTTTTTATGAGTCTGTTCCATTCATTTTTTATATAGAAAATCCAGTTAAAGCTATAAAAAGAGGTGAACTAGATTTCCATCTTATTCTTCACAAAGTGGGATTGACCCAAAGAAATGAAACCACGGCTACCGCCGAAGAAGATTTCCTTATAACTGTCAGGTTTAAAGAGATGGCATCGTGAGTTTTGGGACACTGCCTGTCCGCTTGTTTGTAACTGTCTCTCTTTATCACCCCCCCCCACACACACACACACCCCCCCCCCACACACACACAAATATAAAAGTCAACTTCTGAAAAAAAACGGTTGTTCAGACATAAATTCCAAAACCGAACCGATCAAGACAACAGACCTTTTTTTTAATTATTTAATTGCTTTTCAATTTTCTTGGTAGAGCATCCTACCGGATAACAGACATCCACACGCTATTTCAGAGACTCTAACCGAGATAACTTTTTTAGAATTCTAACTGTCCCTTTAAATGTAATTGTTTGGATCTCTTTTGCACTTGGTTCACCGGGTATATTCACCACGTAGGTTTTGAAATTATTTTTCCGGAGCCCGGTTGCTCTTATGATTGCTTGAATGACGGGAATCTTCCTAAGATTACAGTTTTTTTTTCATGTCGTACACAAGATATTTGAATTTAGTTAACCTCTCCCTCTTAGCTCTGTTTAACCCAGCATCATTAGGAACCTTCGTAAATATAAAGGACTAAATATATATTCAAGTATAGCTGTATAAAAATAATAAATCATTTATTTAACATCACAACATTTCGTTTTCAATAATACTAAGGGATTTCACTATTTAGTCTGGATCGATATTTCATTTTTTTTTTTGTCTTATTAAGAGAACGTTGGCGGAGTTTTTACTCTGTCATTAACATGTATCACGACCTTCACCCATTACACCGGGATAATTTATTTAGTAAGATAAATGATTTTTCGCTTTACCGGTTGCTAACGCTACTGGTGTGCATTTTCTAACATGTAAACATATGATGTATTAATTGTTTTAAAATGTACATAGCTAATTATTTAACTTACAACAGGCACCGGATACTTATTAGTCGTATTTCTTTCATTAATTAACTCTAAATAAATTAAAGGCACACTTCAAATACAATTTAGATAAGATCAGCAGATAATAACATTACGTCTATTTTTACGCATACGTGTATCTGTACATTACATTACATGTTATCGTATAAAATCACTTCATAATTTGGTATGTTGACATCAACTACTGTAAGTTTAAAGTTTATTACAGTCTTCCTTTTGGGGAGAGAGGAAACGACTCGTTGATAACAGCAATACAGTTGTCGTAAGACAAAACTACATGAAAAGTAATTATTGTGGGGTACAAATCACCCCTATTGGAGAACTGATGGTATCAACCAGGTATAATAAATACCACTGGTTGCAGAGACTCAGGAGGGACTTTCATGTTTTACCGCATGTTATGAACCCGTTCATCTCCTACCACATTAGTGGCGTTCTGTATTGCTTTATGGTAAATACATTGTTATATTTTAACCCTGTCACTATTTGTGGTTTATTTCTTTGTGACCCCTAGCACGGGTCTACAACAGTAATTATTTTATTTCAAGACTTAAAAAATGGTTTCAAATCATTTGTCAATTTCATCTAAAATCTCGACGAATACAAAACAAAATTAGTGAAGCTGCTATTTCTCTGCGTGTTGATATAGACAATCGGACACTTATTTAACTAATAGCAAACACCGAATATTTATTAGTTGTATTTTCATTAATTAACTTTAAAATTTAAGTCACACTGCAAATACAATGTAGATAAGACCAACAAATAAAACATTACGGCTACTTTTACGCATACGTGTATCTGTACATTACATTACATTACATAACATTCGGCGTTCTTGTATACAATGACTTCATAATTAATATATTTTCGGACCCGTGATCGATTTCATCAAAAATCATCTGACTAACAATTAAAAACTAAGAAAACGCTTACTTAAAACAATGAATAAACTAAACAGCTCCTATATAAACATTAATTGGATACTTTTGCTATATTCGTTCGCCGGTCTGTCACGTTTAAGCTTTAAATAGTCTTTTCGTCGGTCTGTCACGCTAATATTTGAAATGACATTTCTAGATGAATCCATGTATCTCTATATGAGGATACGCCCGTTCGTTCGCCGGTCTGTCACATTTAAGCTTGAAGTAGTCATTTTGTCAGTCTGTCATACTTAAGGTTGAACTAGCATTTTCGTTGATCTGTGACGCTTAATTTTAAAATAGTCTTTTCTTCGTTAAACGCGCAGATTAAATGGACGCATCTTAAGAATCCTGTTCTTGTTCTGTCGTCGGAATATGCGTCTCCCTTTTTAACAGGCGCCATATTTGATTGTCATAATCAAAAGAGAAATGGGGAGAATTAGTCGACTTAATGTTCCCAACCTGAAGGACACACGCTTTCATACAAAAATGGCTTATGTAACCCGTGACATCAAATGATATTGTATTCACTAAGGACATAATTAAATCTATCCATTTACTTTAATTATTCCGCATACAATGACTGCACTAATTTTAGTATTCCTATAGAAATTAAACAATGGCCGCTGTGTAAGCCACAGGCAGTGTACTGATTAACAAACTAGACTAGTTAACCACCATTTACAACAGTTACATATAACTTAGCAGAAATTACTTAGTGACCCCCCCCCAATGCTATTCATGGAATCGTTAATGAAACTTACAATATTTTTTCGAAATCCAACCATATTTGGCACAAATAAACTTAAGTCTATGCCTGACTTGTCTATCAAGTTTTAACCATGACTGTCCAACAGTCTTTGTTTAATATCCGTTCAATGATATGCGGGGACACTTTTGTGATCGTCTTATCAGTAGGATGTGTGCCCCTGAACGAGCTTCACACTCGCCGGACTTTGATCCCCCATATGTTTATCTGTGAGGTAATGTCTATCAAAACAATCCACAGACTCTCTCTGAACTTAAAATTTCACAAAATGCTTCCACCCCCTTTTTACTTCCTTAACATGAAACTAAATTAAACTAAATATAGCCCACATTTGAACCAATCATGCCTAACAGCTCTGTTCCAAAATTCATAAAGATCGGTTAATTAGTTTTAAACGTGAATCTTGTACATACAAATATATAAGTATATTCACATACCTAACTTTATTCAGCTCCCTCACTCAAGATGCCCTACATAAATTTCTCTATCCTTCACAGATCCAGCACACACACACACACACACACACACACACACACACACACACACACTATATATATATATATATATATATATATATATATATATATATATATTAGTACTTCATGTATCCACATAAAATATTATAAGGAGATATAATTTTTTATGTGTCAGTTTTCAGTATTTACTTCAACAGTGCTCGATACGTAAGTAGAGCTAGGTAGTAAGCAATGAAAATATATATGGCAATCAAGCTACACAGAGGCTCCCGTGTTTCATCCCCGGGGGAATCGTCAGGCTAAATGCATGGAGTTATTTTTGTCAGGTGTTTTTATATACATGGCTTGCTAGTTAACCAATCAGATTCTTTGTTGTTCCCTCAGCCAATCGTTGGGCTTCCCTCGAACAAAGGCATTGTTGGTGACCCTTCTATTTTTGTTAACAATGGATTTTCCTATATCCTGTTTCCTTTGTTTTGTCAATACAGTGGGCGAATTTATTTTCACACGTGGTTTCTTGTATTTCTATTTTAGGTTTTAAATTTTAATTAATTCAGTTTTTTATTTATTTATTTATTTATTTTTATTTATTTATTTATTTTATTTATTATATATCATCCTAAGGTAAATTTATTTCTGTGTAAACAGCTGTTTGCTATTTCACTTCTAGAGTTTAATAGGTTTCGGGGATCTTTAAAATTTAGGATTTCGTATTTTTCATTCAGGCATAATCTACACGGGTTGTCTAAGTTTCTACATGTACTGGCCTGTCTTACTATTTTCCATTCAATTATTGGTGAGTGTCCATTTTCTTTGAGCTCCCAATAATGGTTAGCTAGTGCTGTTTTAGTTCGACGTTCTTTGTTTTTAAATGTGCTTTTATGGTCATAGTATCTGGTCTTAAAGTCTAGGGATGTCCTACCCACGTAGTATTTCTTGTTATTTGGTCTTTCGTTGGCAAATATCGTTGCTTGGTATACAACACATTTAGTTAGGCATTTATTTTGTAGTGGACAAAGTTTACGATTTATGCAGTTACATCTTTTCTCTTCATTGCTAACTTTTTCGTTTCTATTCGGGTGGTTATTATTAGTGTTTTGTTTATTTCTATTAGTATTGTTTATATTTTTGTTCTTCGTAGTGTTATTTTTGTTATATTTTCCACTTTGTTTATTTTTTTCTTCTCTGTTGTTGTCTTTTAGTATTTTGTTGTTGTGTGCCTTAATTATCATTTCTAGGTTTTCACAGCAGCTGTAGGATAGTTTTAGATTATTTTTATTGAATATTTTATGTAGAGGGTTGGTTACGGGGAAGTGTTTTTCAATCAGATTTAGGAATTTTTTGCCTAGTTTAGTTTTTAGCATCTGGTTATAGGGAGGGGTGTAGTAGATTATATTTCTTTTTCTTTTGTTTTTATTTTTAATTGTGTTGTAATTATTTGTGTCCTGTTTTTTATATTTAATTTCGGTATTGTGGTAACCACTATTTTTAGAGCTGTATTGTAAATGTTGATTGATTTTTTAAAAACGCTTTCGTTGCTAGAATTGTTGATAAGCCTACTTTCGATCGAATTCGGGATATGTTTTATGATTGATGGGGGGGGGGTGATTAGACTTTGGGTGTACGTATATTGGGTTGGCGTTATCTTTTAGGTATGGTTCGTAGGTGTTTTTACTTAAGTTTAATGTGACGTCTAGAAAGTTCGTTGTTTTAATGTTAGCCATAACTCCATGCATTTAGCCTGACGATTCCCCCCGGGGATGAAACACGGGAGCCTCTGTGTAGCTTGATTGCCATATATATTTTCATTGCTTACTATATATATATATATATATATATATATATATATATATATATATATATATATATATATATATATATATATATATATATGTGTGTGTATCTTTTACATTTTTATCTAGCTTCATTTAACGGAATATTAGCCGTTTTCATTTTTTTATTTCAAATTTTCCTAAAGAAAGAAAAGGTAAATGATAATCAATAACTAATAATAAATACCCTGAACTAAAAAGAGAGTAGAAAGTGGACCCTAGGTTTAATTTCGGCAGCCTCGTAACTCTCACTTCCCTTATTTTGTCCTTTAGTCCTCACATAACATAAATGATGTTTCTGACAAAATGGAAAGAATTGCTGTTTTCTTGGTCTGAATATACCCATTTAACACTTATAGTTGGCTAGATTTTTTTTTATCTTGAAGTGGTAATTCTTTTTAGCTCCTTACATCAAGTGGCTTCATGCCTTGTCTGGAGCGATTTCCATTGAGTTTCAATCCCGGCTTGAGACACTAGCTGGTCTAGCCGCTCTGAAGAGCTGTGCTATAGCGAAACAGTCTGTATGTGGTTGACTATATATATATATATATATATTGCACGTCGTATTGAGGACCCGCCGAGGTGGCTATTTCTTACCAAAACCACACCGACAGACTCTTGGGTATGCTATGGCTGGCGTAGCCTTGTTCTCTGTGTCTGTCTGTCTGTCTGTGTATGGCTTGTGCTGTTCTAGGAGGTCAACCTTCCCAGGCTTTACCTTCTTGCCCTTTGGGAAGAGGTTAATTTATTGCTTATTGCCTGAGACACCCTTACTGAGGAATGCCGACGAGGCTGTCCAGACAATTTTCGTCTGGACAATTTTCGTCTCGTCCTCTAGAGCGCTGGCTTTTCAATTCCCACTTTCCTTGACCTTGTGTCTAATCTCCCCACCGTGGGAGGGAGATAAATAAACATTGAGGGTTAATTATCATTGTACAGAATGAAAAAATAAAAACATATTTTATTTCCATTTTTTATTATTTCTCTTATGGCATATTACGAGCAGACTTATTTCGATCCTATGCGACCGCTCGCAACCACCACTCCTGCACTGATGAGGGTAAAAAAACAGAAACAATATCGTCTGTAGGTATAAAAACACTTTAATATTTAAACATATTTACAATATTTACATTATATATATATATATATATATATATATATATATATATATATATATAATGGTGTTACAGAAGTTCATTTACATTCCAAAACCCAAGATTTTTTCTTTTTCTTACAAAACATTTTCAAAACAGATACATTTCAGTGCAAATTATTTTACGAATCGTTTCGCTTAAAGTAAACCAAACAACATTATTATGTCAATATTGGATCTTTTCACCTCAAGTTCGTCAGAAAAAGTACATGAAAAGTTCTCAATTTAAAAAAATTACAACGTATTGTGACATAAAAGACAAACGTTCAGAAGAAAAACTTTGACCGCACGATGGTGGACCTCTTAGGGTCGCACGTGAGTTCAACATTTTTCTTCTTCTTTGAATTGAATAAGGATCCCTACTATATACATTTTCAATATGCTAATTAATCCATATTACTATGTTTGTTTTTACTGCGTCCTCTTCCGTTTCTCCCCCTTTAATATAGTCGGAGAAGCTGAAAAGTTGGAAAACTCTCTGAATTAGTGTCTTATATATATATATATATATATATATATATATATATATATATATATATAGTTTAAATTTAATTAACATCGGATATACGTATTCGAAGTTTTACGGAGGTTCTGTTCTCATAAGTATTGATTTACTGAGTTAGGCACAAGGCCAGTTTTTATCTTACTCCCACAAGTAAGATGTGACCCAAGGTCGGGTCGGAAAAGTGGGGTTTAAAAATTGCCTGGGCAGCTCCGTCGGCATTCCACGGTAAGGGCGCTTCAGACAGTAAGCAATAAACTTACTCCTCCCCAAAGAGGGGAGGCAAAGCCTGGGAGGGTTGACCTCCTAGAACTGCACAGGACAGACCCATACTACACTTTGATCTTAGCCAAAAGGCCAACTTAGAGGTGGAATCACGTATCACGTACATATTCGGCAGATAGAGGGTAACGTAGAGATTCGGGACAACTTCCATTGTCTTCCCCGGATAATTTTATACATATCATTTCAATTTAATCAAAATAAGATATAATTTAAGATTTAAAGGAGCCCCCCTCCCCCAATAGTTCCCTTAGGTTTGAAGGACACTTAGAGATTCGGGACCACTTCATTGTCTACCTCGGTAAATTTTACATAAACATTGACTTTTAGATTTTATGTAGATTCTCTAACCTTTCTTTCTATATGGAACACAAAAATATCACGCAAACACACACACAGATATTGAGTTTTATATATATAGAATATATATATTTGTCTGCCCTTAGATTTGATAAATATAGAAGTTGACCAGACATAACAAAGGTATGTTTAGTCTTTTGAATGTTGTTTTTTTTTGTATTGGAGGGATTATATTTATATCAGTGGTTTAGTTCATCTGTTTTATATATATATATATATATATATATATATATATATATATATATATATATATATATATATATATATATATATATATATATATATATATATATATATAAGGATTAGGGAGACGCGGAGATTGGAGACGAGGCGAAAGTAGGTAAGAGGTACGCCATCTTGAAAGCGTTATTCTAATATTACAACACGAAACGCAAGAAGGTGAAGATTAACGTGAAACGATCGGCTTTGCCAAAATGCCAAAAAGTTTCGAGCAAGTGCAATGCTCCAGTCAGTAGGATTTATTTATACCTCAGCGCTTCTTCACACACACAGATAGACAACTGATAACGCCATTGCTAGAACGCGCACGCGCAAGGCCATCTAGAGTTTCTCAAAGAATGTCTCTTCGTAGCCTATCTATAGATACGCAACTCTGCTGCTTATATGCATACTAGCCTCTCTACTCGGGTATTAAATACCCGACCAATAACTTGTTTTTTTTTTTTTTGTTTTTACATAACTATGCTTTACTAGTGTACACCCTTCGTCAAAAATGACGGAAAGAACAAAATATGCTTCGTCAGTGTTCGCACTAATCTCTATTCTTATAAAGTTCGGTATCTTTATATGTTTATATCTTTGTATTTGCAGGATTTACTCCTAAACTAATTAACCGGTCATTATTAATTTTGGAACACAGCTGCTAGGCGTATGTGGTCTAAATGTGGCCTATATTTAGTTTAATTTAGTTTGATGCAAATGGGATAAAAAAAAAGGGGGCGGAAGCCCTTCGTGAAAAATCTAATACTTCCGATTTTGATGAAATTTTAACAATAGCTATTAGACATCAATAAATAAATATTTCACAAATTTCATTGGTTTTTTTTTTAGTATTTTAATGGGATTTTAATGGGATTTTAGGGCACAATTAAAAATAAGAATATTTGATATTCTATTTCATCAATATTAGCAACGCGTGGGCATAGAATTTAAATTAATTCCTTGAACACGTCGGGCATTGCTAAAATTAACCGTGTATTACGTTGGCAATAATGCACGTGGAAATAAGCGGGTTAAAAGCCTGTGGTGGACAAAGACATTTCATTTATTAATAGTTTGCCTACGAAAAACTATAAAGACAATAACCGAAACAAGTACGACATAAGATTAAACATGTGGAATACATTGTTCCAATTTAATTCTAACTTGACGTCGGCACCAAAAAAAGCATATTAATTGAGCCGTCTTGGTTGTTGCTTATGAACTTGATCTTCTTTGCGTTGAGATAAAGACAAGTATCACTCGCAAGAGACTTAAAGCTACGTAACAAAAAAGTGTGCATCACTTGTGGTGTCAGCCATGAGTGCCAGGTCAGCAGCATAGTGAGCATCTGTTATAAGTAATTAAATAATTAAGGACTATATATCTTATCAAGCTGAAAAATTAAAATATTTGATATTCCATTTCATCAAGTTTAGCAACGCGTGAGTATAGAAATTAAATTGATTCTCTACACATGTAGGAGTGTTGCTAAACTCCACCATGTATTGCATTGACTATGCATACATGTGTGGAAAGTAAAACATGGTTTTAAAAGGGATGTGGTGGATAAAGACATTTCATTTATTAATAGTTTGCCTACGACAAACTATGAAGGCAGTAACCGAGACAAGTAAGACATGAAATTAAACATGTGGAATACATTATTCGCATACAATAGAAGAATACACACATACTTCCTTTAAAGGGTAAAGCAAACTACACACGCTAAGCGCGAAACCAAGACTTATATTTTCTCATAGTTTCTTTATTGTTGAAGGACGTTATCAAAGGGCTGATGATATCCGTAAGGCGTCTAACGAGTGAATGAAAATGAAATTTAGTCTTTATTCTCAACCACATGTTTGTACGAGTTTTCCCACGAAATCACGTATTCACCATAAGATTTGGAAAGTCTACGTTTTATTTTATCAAGAGGATGACATAGAAACCAATTTATTCTCAAGGGAGATATCTCTAGTCCCAACACTCCCGCATACACCTGTTATATAACGCTATGCCCCACTTAAATATTGGCATGGCGCGCTGTTCGAACGTCTGACAAAACTTGTGAAACCCTAATGTTTTAACATTAAGTTTGCAGGTGTTTGTCTGAATGTTGATCAAACCACACGGCATGAAAGATATGGGCAAATTAGCAAAAAAATTGAATTGCAAATATTTGATCATTTTTTATGATATGCGATAGTTGCATGAGCAAATACACCCGTAGAAAAGTATATCTAATAATAAAACTGGTAATCTTGTGTGTTTTTTTCTACATTCAGTCTTTTAGGTGGTGGGAAGATGGGGGGATGAGACGAGAAATGGTGGTAATAGAGGAATAGACAAGTATTAGTAGCAACAGTGTAAGACCGGATTAAAAGTATGGCGTAAATAAATAAATGACGTAACTAAAGAAGAAATGGAAACGGCAACAGAAAATGTTTTAAATAGATGAATGGCTCGAATAAAGAAGAAACAACAAAGACTAAAGTTGTGATAACAGCAGAAGTGTAAAGAGAGTGACGTAAATAAATAACATAAATAAAGAAGAACAGGAAAATTTGAAAATAAAAGAACACTATTAGAATGATAATATGGGGTTCAGGGATGTGAGCAGCGGTACACAGAGGGTTTTCATTCATTATTGGCCAACGACGGACTTTCTAGTGTTATTCAATACATTGTCTTTATATATAACTAGCTAACGTACCCACCTGCGCCACGGTTTCTTAAACCATCCCCAATGTTAAAGCTACATTTTAAAGTCATTCTTTATTAATAACAGTTTTGAAAATAATCTCCAACAGCAACAACCTTTATGTATCGGCAACAAAAAAGTGATTGGGATTATTTTTTAAGTTTCTTTTAAAAATTTTACTTAGACGTTTTTCACACAAAAAAATGAATCGTAAATTAAACTTAAAAAATTGAGTATCTAAAAAAATAAGCATTTCTGTTAAATAAAAACAAATTTAAAATAAAGAGAAGATAAATCTTATTACTTGTGTAGAACAAAAAAGAGCAATATCTCTCTTACTCGTCATTGGTCATAAAGTCAAGTTCCAGTGTTTAGATTAAATATTTCTTAATGACGTGGAGTATATTTTAACACCAATGTTTATTTAATGCGATAAAGAATCCTCAGGGTAAGTTGATTTATAATTGTATAATTATTATCTCTATATGAAATTAGGTTTATATATTTGTATGTATAGAATTAACTCTCAAACTAATGAACCGATCGTCATGAATTTTGGAATACAGCTGCTAGACGTAAGGGGCCCAACTAATATAAAAGTCAATTTATACAGTTTAGATGGTTTTGACTATGAATCAATTTCCAAAATCAAAGATGAAGCTCAATATTTCATATTCAAAATTAAAAGTCTTTTAAATGAACAGAGTAATTAACAAATAAATTAAGTTATTAACACATGAATTAAGCATAAAATCAAAGTCAGAGCATTCTATGATGTAATAACAATTTCAGGACAAAATAAAATTTACACAGATTTCTGGTTGGAGGCAATCACAGATAATCCAGGCTGCTATAAGCAACTCCTCTTTCATCTAGAACACGAATACGCGACAAACCCGGAGTTAATTTCCAAACTAATTAACCGATCGTTATGAATTTTGGGATACAGCTGCAAGACATAAGGGGTCCAAATGTGGACTATTTTTAGTTTAATTTAGTTTTATGAAAAAGGTGGTAAAAGGAGGTGGAATCCCTTCGTGAAAATTTAGATACCTTCGATTTTTGTGAAATTTTAACAATAGGTATTAGAAATCAATTAATATGTATACCTTAAATTTCAGACAAATCATTTTCAAGTGGTGAGGGGAAGCGAGAGAGAAAATAGCAAGTCGGACAACCACCTCAGACTTATACTGCCGGCTGAAATGAATTCGGAAGAAATGATCAACTCTATAATAAAAAGTCAACAGTAGTGTTATTTTTTTTTTAGATCATCATAAATGATAATAATAATCAAAATTTTTGACGTAGGGTATACGCTAGTGTATATATATATATATATATATATATATATATATATATATATATATATATATATATATATATATGTGTGTGTGTGTGTGTGTGTATACGTACATAGATAATAAACAATAACAAATATTTATTATTTGTAGCTCCTAGAAAAACCCATCTAGTAGAGCACTGTAAGTGTCGTATAAACACAGCATAACGTCGCTAGCTTTAAATGCATCGTTCCTTTCATTAAAGTCGAACGCTCAAGCCGCCGCATAAAGTGTTAAAATTATCACCGTTTATTCGCTGTTATTACTCGTAATCCGGGGTTTCGAATCGCATGACCGGTAGTGAATAGTTATATCTCTATGCTGATCAGTCCCGATTATTAAGGACGAAACGTATACGTACATAGATAATAAACAATAACAAATATTATATATATATATATATATATATATATATATATATATATATATATATATTGAAAAGTAATATATATATATATATATATATATATATATATATATATATATATATATATATATATATATATATATATATATATATATATATATATATATATATATATACACTAAGGTACCAAGAAGGCTAAAGGCAATGCAGAGAGCCGGATTGATGAGAAGCCGGGATGAACAAAAATAAATAACACAAAAGAAAAGTTCAACTATCGGAAATCCAGCAAGATGGATGCTTATAAGGAGGAAATGACAACAGAATCAGGCTCGCAGATGGAGTAGGAAGTGTTGCAGCAAATAATAATTCGATACTTTCTAAATTCTGAAGCCTGAAGCTCTACTACTGAGGCAACCCCTTCTTATAGATGTCATTTATTTGTTTATTTAGTTTGTGATACTTTTAAATGAATGAAATTATTTATACGGAAGAGCATTTTACCTTAATGCGAGTTTGGAATAATTTTCTTTTCACCAATGTGATGCCCCCAGATAAGGAGCGACATACATATATTTTTATTTTTATTATCCACGGACATGTGTTTCGTCGTTTACGACTCATCAGCGTGGCTGAACCTCGCGAGATTCGAAAAGTATCGCGAACAAAATAAACAAATAAATGACATCTATAAAAAAACCCCGATATATTCCAGCATTAGTGGGGATTGGCTTCAGGCCTCAGACTCTGGGGTCTTGGTTTCGAATCTCGTTAGGTGTAGCCACGTTAATGAGTCGTAAACGACCAAAAACGTTTCCGTGGATAATTACATTATATATATATATATATATATATATATATATATATATATACACACACTTGATCATCATATATATATGTGTGTGTGTGTGATCATTATATACAAACTATACTACGACGCATGTGCGCGCATACACATTGCGTGCCTAAGTGGATATTATTCGCCAATGTCTCCACGAAGGCAAAATTTAACTCACTGTTGTGTCCAGCCGAGCGAGCACCTTGCAACGGTTACGGGGTTTTACAAAACTTGCGATCGGTATTACCCCACGCGTGGGGTTTAATCGTTTTCAAGAAGGATATTTATCTCGTTCTTGTTTCAACATGCTTTTCTTTTCAAGTTGAACACCCTGCAGCATGTTTAAAATCTCACACGAAGGCTTAACAGATTAAAACGTATCTATCTATCTATCTATCTATCTATCTATCTATCTATCTATCTATCTATCTATCTATCTATCTATCTATCTGCTTTAATATCCGTTTTGCGTGTATTCTTATCACTAATATTCAATATATACTTTTGTAATTTTGAAAATGAATACTACTACTACTACTACTACTACTACTACTGATAATAATTATGCTAATAATAATATAGAAAAATCAGTAAATGCAGAAGCCAACACACATAAGCAGGTGACACCGCCCCATCACAGTCACATTGAAATAGAATAAAGCTGCGTAAACACAACTAAGATAATAGAAATAACATTACAGGAAACCAAGGGAACTGACACTGTCAGGATGGATAAAAGAACGTGGTGACATCTACATCTATTATATATATATATATATATATATATATATATATATATATATATATATAGTTTAAAGTTGCATTCCAATGACCATAGGAAAAATCAATCAAAATGAAATAGTAATATATATATATATATATATATATATATATATATATATATATATATTCATTTGAGGAATAACACATTTCCTCAAATGAAACAACACTCTTTCAAATCGAAAGATATTTCTTCAAATTGATTAACATATCTGATGAGAGCGTACCACGCTTGAAACGCGCTATATAAAATGATAAAATGATAAAATGATAAAATAACTAAATAATAAATACATGCTGAAAATTTTTTTTTTACAAATGTGGGTAGCCTTATTCCTTTACATATATACTTTTCTCTCGTTGGAACTGCACTGATACTGCACTACCATATATGTTTTCATGTTTGTAAGAAGACAGTCTAAGTCAAATGTTTCTTTTGGCTATCTCCAGACGTATACTGAGTCGGTGGTCGGAAACAAGGTAAACGATGATTCATCCGAAAAATAAAGTACATTTTCCCACTGCCGTAAGTACCAATTCCGAAGATTTTGAAAGTAGTGCTTGTCGGGGCCCGACACGCCGCGACGTCTGTTTACGTTTGAAAAAGACGCCATCTTAAAAAACCGTAAACAGCAGCAGCAGTAGCGTTCCCTTTGTTTGCCACTCCTTCGGCAAAAACAGCAGCAGCTTCAAATCGCCATTTTTTTGTTCACTAATGACTCAGCAAAAACACGGCAAGCGAATATATTCCTTATTTCTCCTTTAAGGAATACAAATGCATTTCCCGACTGTACCGATAAACCCACTAATACATCCACAACACCGGTCGGCAACGTATTACAACGAAAGATCTTTTCGGTATTTATTTATCGAAGTTAATCCCTTTCACAGGACCAACGAAAGTAACTTGGCACATGTTACATGAGATCTCCCGTTTTTCGACTAAAAAAAGCGCTTCAGCCAGGTGGTCAGGAGGCCGACTTGGTCCACGGATGGACCAGTCGTCGGCAGCACTCTCCTGCTCCAGCACCCTGCAGCTCCTGCACCACTCCTGATCCAGCGACGCCATCTCAATTCACTTCACTTGTTATTACCATATGGTAAATAAGCATCCTTCTTTAAACTGATCACCAGTCTTTGTCCTCTCTTCTTTGCCATTGCCGTTACTTGCCCGTGTCCACCTTTTCTTAGTTGTGTGGCCGATCGATTAAACCCAACGGCCGGTCGGTCCCGCAACATGCTTTTCTGATTACAACCTTATCTTGAAATCCGACTTTGTGCAGCTCCCAGCGAAGAATCTTTATAAAAACTCGGTTCTCGAATCGGCCATTAAGCTCTGCAATAATTTTTGCAGCTGTATTTTTTTGTATTCTTTTCTAACAATTTGCGTAAAAGTCCGACGGTCCCTATCTGAAAGTTTTGGTTTTCTTCCGGAGATTTTGTTTCCATGGTGAGTTTTATTTCCCTCTTTCGCTAAAGCTGCCATTACTTTTGCGATAGTACATCTGGATATACTAAACATTTCGGCTCTTTTTGATACGCTAGCGTCTACCAAACGAGCATCAACACTTTGAGCTCTTCAAGTAAATGAATCGATAAATGAGAGAAAAAAAAACTTTAATTAGTAAATTAATAAAATATAAAAAACATAACAGTTTCTGCAGGTCGAAATTTTTGCTGCGACATAGCAATTCAAATATAACAGAAATGTTTGGACGTTTCATTCCGGACACTATATGACAGTAAGTAAAAGATATATTGAACATTGAAAAATAAATAAGTTTTACTGAAGAAGATTATCACATCCATTGTCACCACTTATTTATTTCTGTTCATCTTTATCATCATTCAGGCCCATACCACATTGCAAACAGCCGTATATGTGAAATACCTATAAACTTATTTACAAGCAATGCTTCAAGCAAACCGCCACACACACACACACACACACACATATATATATATATATATATATATATATATATATATATATATATATATATATATATATATATATATATATATATGATTATTTTTTTATTTATACAGACATGTACAAAATCTGCGACACTGGCATGTCGATGTTATCGATAAACAGCTGTTAGAAACTGAGATCTCATCAGGAAGAGGAGTTAAAATCCGATCATTACCTCAGATCATATTTGGGAAGAATGAAATGGGGAGAAACGAATAGGAAATTTAAAATTTGGAAAGTCACGTGGTTAGAGAAAAGAAAATGAAATTTAGAATTTAAAATTTTTATTTTTTGTATTATTATCACTATTATTATTATTAGTTTTTTTTACTATTATTGTTATTATAATTATTATTATTAGTAGTAGTATTACCATCATTATTATAATTATTAACATTATTACTATTATTATTATTATCATCATTATTATTATTACTTATTGTGTTAACTTCTCATTTAAATAATTGGTGTTGTTTCTATCACAATGAACTTATCTTTAAACAAAGGAAAAAAGATTAGAGCCTAATGTATTAATCCCATCACCATTGCCGACCAAATTGAAACCAGACGAGAAAACATCACCGAAACATCAAGCTGATATCGACGCGTCTTTGACAGCCATCACACATTCAGACATTAGCTGTGTGTTGTTTGACTCTCTTTTCTTTTCCCTTTTTTATTTCCCCTCTTTCTCCCACATACTTTCCCTCCTTTCTTTTCTCTATCCTCAATAAATTTATAATTTATATATTTTTTATTTATTTTATTTTATTTTGATTTCATTTGATTTTATTTCATTTTATATTTGATTTTCAACGGTCTCTAATCTAACCACGTGACTTTCCAAATTTTAAATTTCCTATTTGTTTCTCCCCATTTCATTCTTCCCAAATATGATCTGAGGTAAAGATAGGATTTTAACTCTAGTCCTGATAAGATCTCAGTTTCTAACAGCCGTTGATCGATAACATCGAAATGCCAGTGTCGCAGATTTTGTACATGTCTGTATAAATAAAAAATAATCGTATATATAAAAGCTCTATTTGATATTGAGCACTTTTTATAAGCCCGGTTGAAATTCTTTGGATTCTTATCCTGTGGATGTTTACCTTGCCTGGATTCTCTCTCTCTTTCTCTCTCTCTCTCTCTCTCTCGCGATATATATATATATATATATATATATATATATATATATATATATATATATATATATGTGTGTGTGTGTGTGTGTGTGTGTGTGTGTTGGAGAGTTTGTATTACTACTATGTGTGTGTGTTAAGACATAGAACCAGGACTCAATCTGCTATGCCAGCTACTTGACAACTAATTGTCCCACCTCAGTGCACGATCTGTGAACTTGTATGCAGTGTTTAGGTATGTAGGCGTTTCTCACATGAGATATAAACGTCACAATTGACGTAAGAGGTTGTGGACCATGCTTCGAAGTCAACGAGTTAGTCGATCACACACACCAGCGCGTGCATGCACGTCTACAAAAATACAAACATACATATACACACGTTTACACATACGCAGTTACATCCATACACATACATTCACACACAGATATGTGTGTATGCCTGTGTATTATTAATCTGATGATTTCCCTTTTAGAATGAAACACAAAGTATATATATATGTATGTAATTTAATAATAATATATTATTTATTTATATATGGACAACCTTGTTTCATCGTTTAAAGACTCATCAGTATAGATAAAAAAAACAGGACTACTTACCAACCCTGCGTTTTTACCCAACATCATTACCCCATGGCTAGCAGGTCAGCTGCGCGATTGAAACTTGCAAATTCGGTTAAAATAACTCGTATGGGTAATTACATCTAAAGTGTTCAACCAAGTGGAAGGAACTATAGTGTTACAGCCAGAGCGATATCATTATTTTGTGCTAATCAAAATGACATCGGCATATTAAGGGAGAGGGAGGATTACAATAATAAATAAATAATTAAATACTTTTTTATTTATCTATAGACAAGCTGGTTTCGTCTTTTGAAGACTCATCAGTATAGATTCAAACAATTGGTCTGCCTAGCAACGGGTACGAACTTACAACCCTGGGTCTTGTAAACGAACGTCGTAAACTGATTGGTCAGCTGCGAGATGCAGATGTGTAAATACGGTTTTAATACAAACTCGTATGGGTAATTGCATCTAAAGTGTTGAACCAGGAGGGAACTATATATATATATATATATATATATATATAGTTCCCTCACCTTTGTTGAACACTTTAGTTTTAATTATCGGTACCTGTTTGTATTAAAACCGTATTTACACGTTTCAAGTCCGCAGCTGGCTTGCTAGCCAAGGTGTTACAAAGCCCAGACTTATAAGTTCGAACCGTATATATATATATATATATATATATATATATATATATATATATATATATATATATATATATATAAATAATTACTATTTCATGTATCCACAAAAAATGTTATAAAAGGATATTTTTTTTATGTATCAATTTTCAGTATTTACTTCAACAGTGCTCGATACGTGAGTAGAGCTAAGTAGTAAGTCATGAAAATATATTTTAGCCTGACGATCCCCCCCCGGGGATGAAACGCGGAAGCGTCTGTGTAGCTTAATTGCCATAAATATATTTTCATGACTCTCTCTCTCTTTATATATATATATATATATATATATATATATATATATATATATATATATATATCATTATTTTTAACCTACAGACGCTAGCGTTTCAAACTTATGGCTCTCATCAGTGCAGGAAAGTAACAATTTCAGACGGTCGGGAAGCGCGAACCCGATTAACAATGTCAGCGTAGATTCTGCAAGCAATCGTCCTATCCCCGTGGCCACCGCAAACTGTGTGTATGTCTAATATAAGCTTTTAAGAAATGAAAAACAAACACTAATTAGATACATATTATTAGTTTAATTGTTACATAAATCCAGTCATAGACATGCGTCCGTTTGTCGAAACCGGCATTTTTGTTTTCCAAGCTAATAACCACCACCAACAAGAAGCAAGGGAGATCACTCAAAGAAACTTATCACAAAGAAGTAGAATTTTAATTTCTTCATACAAGGGATTGCTTGTGTCTTCTTATGAAGACTACAGTTCTATACAACAACAAAAAAACAAAAGTAAAACAACAAAAGTAAAACAAGTTATCATTGTAATAAGTCTCCCAGAATTTCAGAAAAGACTCCCATCTTCGTCAGACAATCTGCGACCTGTTCTCATTCTTTGATCCATTCAGTTTGAATTTCCTTCTTAACCATCATTTCCTTCACTCTGGCCGCATTAACTCTTAGACACCGGTCACTCACAAGATTTGATGACTAAACTCTCTACCAGAGACGCATTGCCCATTTTATAAAGAACTTCAGGCAGTCTAGGTAGTCCGGATATCTCTTGAAGCATAGCGGCTATTAATATGCCAGCATCAGATGTGTCACTAAGCACAAGAGTTGCTTCAGCTAATGAACTTTTTATTGCACGGTCAAGTTTTTTGATGACCAGCATATAGAAGCCATTCTGTTCATCTTGCCACAAACAAAGATGACACCCTCCCCTCTAAACTAGCATAATGGAATCTGAATAACAAAAAATATTCAGATCCGAAGGTTTCTCAAGCTGGTCCTGATTTTAACTTTATTAGTGAATTGTTTGCCTCGAAGAGTAACTTCACTTTTGGAGATTTTCCATTATTACTCATTCTACACACATCAAATGATATATGTGGTCGAGTCTTTTAGAGAGGATTTAATTTGAATGGGATTATATGAATGAAACGAACACCCGATTACACCAGTTACATGACACGGGCAAATTATTGTCTTTTGCTGCCCCCCCCCCCCAATAAAAGGTTAGAGAGAAACTAAAGGTCAGTCGAGTCGGACGTCATTCGTTTAACATGGAACAGAATAGAGAATATCGGTATCACCCAGATACGAATACCCTACCCCAAGCGTCCACTATCTGTGAGTATGGATTGTGCCTTATATATGTTAGGTAGAATGTTGTGTTTACGTTTTTCTTTGTATTTGTCAACTGTAATAAATGTGTAAATTGTACTTGCCATTCCTTTTCTTACATTAGTGCTTCTAATATTCTTGTCTGGGAGACAGGGTAGTCGGGTAAACATTCTTACACAACACCAACATCATCCTAAGATCCTACTGGCTCTTTTTATACATTTAGTCTCAAGAGTAATAAGTCATTAATTATTGGTCTGCTGTGTAAATTAGACCATAGAGAAACTACTAACGCACCAGCACAACATTAACATTAATAGAGCCGGGCCGTTCCCCATATACATTACAAGCCAGTTACCCAATTTGTAACTACTTATTGAAATGTTACGGTAATAAACCCTTTCATATTTGTATGTTGGTCATTCGATTATTATTAAATACCTTCGGATAACATTGCTTGCAATTTTTCATTGTCAAGATTACACGGCCGTCCTCTACCTTCTTCATCTTCAAGGCTCTTATCGCCACTATGGAATTTCTGGAACCACCTTCGTACTGTCCGATAGCTTGTGGATCCATTTCCACATGCTCTATTCATATTAGTAGATGTTTAGGATGCATTGTGCCCAAGTTGAACTCATGCAACATAAGAAGGCGAAGGCCATGTTTTGGCATGTTCACAATTTTGTTCCATGTTTCAAAAATACTCTTTATCTAAAAAAAAGTTACAAATTATTATTGAGAACACATTAATTATTATAGATGTTAAAATTTACCAGAAATAAACCACACATTTTTAAAACCCAGTGCTTCAGGCGGACATTATTTTTGTAACGACCTAATACTCCTAATATTTCTGCGTTGAAGGTTTGCGAAATACAGAGCTGTGAGGTAAATAAACTTACACAACAACATTTTTTGGTGCTTCTTAACTTTCTCTACGACATGTTAGGCGTCTCTTAAAAAATAGCTAAAGAAATGTATAAACTTTGTTATGTACTTACGTGGTAGCTGAAAAGAAGACTGTACGCCAAAAATTACGCAAATTCATTCAGTATTTATTAAATTAAAAATAAAACACAATTTTATCTATCGGTCGCCATTTTGAGTTTTTCTGTAAACAAAATTTGAGTTATCTCCCTAGTAAGTAAAAATGTCTGCCGTTACGTAAGATCTTTTTTCTTCTTTTTCTTATAATTTAATAAATACTGGGTGAATTTGTGTAGTTTTTCTTCTGTACAATCTTATTTTCAGCTAACACGTATGTACATAACAAAGTTTATACATTTCTTGAAATATTTTCATGTTGTAGCGAAACTAAAGAAGCACCCCTCTTTCAAATTGAAAAACCCTAACCCTAAAAAATATTGAACTAGTTGTTATATTGAAGAGGCAGCCTATCACATGGCTATCCGCTTTAAGACATGGAGGGGATCAGTTGATGATGACTCGATCCTGGCGGGCGACACAAGCAAAATGGCAGCAGACAGGAAAAGTTGGAAGTCATTCACAAAAGCATGAGACAAGAAGACGAAAAATGAAAATAATAATTGGTATAACCCATTTTCCCTCTATTTTGATATCAGTTTGGCTCCAAAATGTATAATTAGTTTCACATGATTTTATTTGGGATGCTTTTTTGGGGGTTGGTTTTTTTACTCTACCTTTGTATATACATTTCTTGAAATATTTTCATGTTGTAGTGAAAGTAAAGAAGCATTTTTGTATTTTTGTTAGATCTTCTTCCGAAACAAAAATGTTATTAAAATAATATGCAGTTAAAAGCTTTTTTCTTCTTCTGTTTATCAAAGACAATTTAAATAGTTTGCTTTCTTTTGTTTTCTTTGCGGTTTAAAAATAAGTTATTCTTTTACACTATCGAGTCACCACTGACCAAGGCCTAAAGCCACTCAAGGATAATGATTAATGCGAGTGTCAGTTGGATGATGAACGATACTATGAGAGGATTTGAAACGATTGGCGGAATGGGCAGAATATGATTACTTAAGAGGACGGTCTGACAAGTATTTGTTGACATTGGACTTAAAAACATTGCAGCCAGCAGAGAAGCAATCCTGTAGTAACGTATTCTACAAAGGGGGAAATTCTTGGAAAGAAACTCTGTTCATGAAAGTTCCGGTTGGTTTTAAGTATACAGAGGAAGAAAGGAGCGTTCTTTGCAATGGTGGTAACTAGACGAGTTCTTGCTGTGAATGTTTTACAGTTTACAGGGGAGGCGCAGAAATCTTAGCTCTTTCGAGTGTCTACTATGAAAATAACAATAGAATAGAGAAAACCTGGCAACGACCCTTCTGTGCAAAAGGGGAGAGAAGAGACGCGAAGAGATACAACCCCCACTAGCTTGCGAAATCAATTTTGTACTCTTTCAAGGCAAGAAAGAGTTCTTTGAGCAGCAGCTATCCAGATATAGAAGCAATACTCCATCTTAGGACGTATCTGACAGCATTAGGAGTCAGGTACTTTTTGTAGCGGTAACATGAACCAACCATTTTTCTAGCGACCTTAGCAACAGATTTAAGTAAAGAAAGACTAGCAACGTCTCTTTTGTGAGAAAGGGGCTGTAATGAAAAGATCATTCGCACTAGATTGCGAGGCGATTTTTTTTTGCTCTGACAAGGCAATAAAGAATTCTCTGAGTGGCACCTCCTCAGATGGGACAACAGTTTGCACCACTACTTATTCAGCTTAAAATATGTGTAAAATGTAGCTTAGCTTAGCTAGTATAGTACAAATAAAGTATAAACAGGCATGGAATCAATAAATAGACACCTTTATTATCATTAATAATGAAGACTGATGCCAGAGGGCCCTGATCGACCTAGGTGAGATAATATTGATTATTTTCCTTCACTGATGAATTTGGACAATCGCTCGGTCCTGTTGCACCTAGGCGATACAATATTGATTATTTCCCTCTCTGATTTATTGGATAACTCGGTTAACAGTGGAAAGTAGAATCCCGAGGTTTGCTGCTATTTGAAATTGATTAGGTCCACCTTAAAATTAAACTTTTAAAATTCTAATGCCTCTGTTGTTCGTGATATATGATAGGTATATTGATATGTGAAACAAACAAAAAATATCGATGTTTCAAATTTTTAGAATTCGAATACCTCTTTATTTACTTCCTTTCCACGGCAGGAAGATGTGGCACAAGGCCGGGAGGTGGGTGGAGGGATAAACGCCAGCGCCCCAGCTGAAAAGCCAGGCTGGCCTCTAAAAATAGTCTGAAAAACCCCGTCGGCATTCCCCGGTAGGGCCGCCTTAGGCAATTGGAAATAAACCAACCCCTTCCCAAAAAAGAGAAGGCAATGCATAGGAGGGTGGACCGCCTAGGACTACCCAAGACATAATACTTCAGTCTGGCAGATAAAGACCACCGAAATGGCTAGTCTCTGGTGCTTTCACAGATTAGGATCCACGCTAACTTTGACCCCGTCGTTAGGGATAGAGTTACGGTTAGCGTTAGAGTAAGGGTTAGGGTTTAGGGTTATAGTAAGGATGAGAGTCAAAGTCAGCGTGGCCCCTAATCTGTTAAAGTACCAAGAGAATGTATTCTCGACTGGAATTTAGGAGGAAAAATCATGCTGTCAAATCATTTTGGATTCTTCTTTCTTTGGTTTGTGCCGTACTTAAATGATGACATATGATAAGTATATTGATATGTGAAACACACAAATAAAATGCCAATTCGTATAAAATATCGACATTACTGCTTCTTGTACAGCTTCGAGTGCTGGCCGTCGACGAATGAAGTAAAGAACTTTAAACTTAGTTATTTTTTATAAGGTGTCTATTTACTTTTGTTCGTGTCTGTGTCTATAATTACGTATTCAACTATTCAGGTCAGTTTACAGTGCGTTGTAATTAATTCGGATAGTAAGTATTTTTCGTTGTTATCTAAAGTAAGTAATTTTCCATCTTTTTTCCCTAACATATCCGTTAGTCTGATTGATACAAACTATTAAGAGAGGCGGAAGTGGAGGAAACACCACGTTCCTAGTGACCCCAGTAAAACCACCTTCCTGTGCTTAAAAAATTATGGCATTCTCTTCGTTAGAAGAAAATGAATATACGATAAACGTCTCGAATTACAAATAACTTCGCGCAGATGCGTTGACTACATAACAACAATACGTATTGTCTATTACTTCGGGATTGTGGAATTATAATCTCGAAGACAGATGTTCTTATTTTGGTTATTATAAAAGAGCTTGCGTACATTTCGACGCTGGGTGAGCGGATATAAGACTAATTTTACAAATAGCATTCCATTCATTTCCTTATATAACTCCACAAAAGCGAATATACACCGTGTATATATATATATATATATATATATATATATATATATATATATATATATATATATATATATATATATATATATATATATATATATATATATTCCGTCACAAAAAAAGTTAACGAGTAAAAAACTCTCGGACAAATTCATTTGAATTATATAGAGTAATTGAGAAAGCCAAGACACCGCCTCCAATCTATTCCTATAATGAGACGCTTTCTTTCCTTTTTTTCTGCCTTCTTTTTATACCGACTGATCCTTTCTTTTTTTCTTTTCTTTAACTTCACCCCGATTGAGACGTTATTTTATATGAATATGAATATTAGAGTGAATACTAGCGAAGCATAATTTCTTTTTCCGCAATTTTTGACGGAGTGTGTACACTTATATATATATATATATATATATATATATATATATATATATATATATATATATATATATATAGTCTAAAGAAGCTCTGAGTCATTAAAAAAAAAAAAAAAAAAAATGTAAAATGCAGTTTAAATTCCCAGACAAACTAACTAAATCCAAGATATTGCAGACTTAACATTCGTTGGAAAATTAATAAATGAAAAAATATAAGTAAAAAAAATAAAAAAAAAATGGGTGGGGGTGGGGGGTCAATTATCTAAGAGTGAAACAAAAACAGGAGACCTTAAGCGTCTAATATTAACACGGGGATCATCAGCTGTTTACCATGTAACTGTTTCGGAGATTTAAAAACAGGACAGTTATAATATTCATGGCTCTCCAATGGTACTGATTATACGACCATTTCCCCAATAGTCAAGTGTCGAAATAATTCAGCTTAAAATATCACTAATATATACATAAATAAATAATAATAATGATAAAATAATAATAATAATAATAATAATAATAATATATTACCCTTAAGACTACCGTATGATATAGTAATTTGCATATCAAATAACATATATGTATGAAAAAGTAAAAACCGAAATTGTTTTGTATGTTCATCGATGTTTCGTCTTTATTGTTCAAAGACTTTCTAAAGATGACTGAACTGAAGAAAAATATAGAAGTTAAAATTTGAAATACGCAGCGCGTCTATGACATGGAAAGAATATTTGTATGTTTTTTTAAAGAAACAAACATAGACGTTGAAATTAAAAATATGTTGTGCGTCTATGGGCTACAAATTATGAGTGCACGCAGGGAAAAAAACGCTTATCATGCTTTGCTTTTATCATAGTAAAAATGTATGTAGTTATTTTTCTGTGTAGTTTTGCGAGTTACTTTGAAAGTTACGTTGTTGTTTTTTGTTTCATGAGTAAACGTTATGGAGGGTTCGACTGTGTTTAATTTGTTTTTAAAGATTTTCTATTTGGGTGTTTCCGGGAAGAAAAATTCAAATGTTGTCAATATATCTATTTAATTAATTTAATTGTATTTAAGGACATGTTATTTTTTTTTATATTTCTTTTATGTTCATCAATCCTTTTCTTTAAGTTCGCGTTGAGTTTCACCAATATTTATTTGATTGCAATAATCAAATGGGAAGTGTGAGAGCATTGTCGTCTAGAACCTTTATTTTTAGCAGGAACACTCATGGCGGACAGGTTTGATATCAAGCGATATTATGGCCACAACCCAGCTAATAGGGCTCTTCTGAAAATCCAGAGAGAGTAAGAATCAGAATATATCGTCCTCTGGCCGTATCTGTTTCTGCGCGTGGCAAGTAAAAACGTGTTAGGCGCGAAAGTGCAAATCAATGGAGTGAGAGTGACAACGTTATTTCTGCACCATTAATGTTGGTGTTCTGGGCCAAATTTTCCCCGGTTTCGCATACAATCGAGTAACCTTGTTTCTTTTAGTGTCGAGGGTAAAAACTGCAATCTTGCAAGTTGACGAATAGCTGCGACTAACGAAAACTTCATGCAGACCAGACAATTGTGAGACACCAATTACGTGAGCTATATGTCTTATGTTGCATTACCCGTTCTTTCGGGGTACCAGTAAGATCCAACAAGAATGACAAAGAACAGAACGTATATGGAAAAACTTTGGTTTTCTTTATTTCACATCACCGGATGGTTTACGCCGGCTATGCACACACATATAAAAATCTTTTGACATACTTTTGTCCCATGAAAGTCTTTTTCTAGCTGAGGTCACAGACTTGGTTTCCGTTAGAAACTCGTTCATATATACATCCGATTGAAAAGCAATTTTCTCTGCATTGTCTATCCGAGCGTGAACTGAAGCAATTGTTCCACAAGTACTTTGATGAAATACAAGTCAGGGGATTCCTTCAGTGTTGGATAATAGCCCTATGGGAATGGACGTATCTGTTGGAAGTCGTTGGTTTGACTTGCGCGAATTAGCGCGGGTGGGCCCGTGCAGTCGAGTGCAGAATAGGGCTTGTTCTCACAGTCGGAGCTCACAGATGTGACAGGGTCACCGCGTGACGAAATCTCAGATCAAGAGTCAATGCACACCTGCGGTAGAGGCTCTGTGAAGTCACGGGCTTTTGCGTGGGAAGCAGAGGGATCGTGACGTCACTCGTTCTTCGTGAGAAGCGAGTTTTAGCAGTCTGGGTTTTGGAGGTGAACTTATCAGACGTGATTTTTACCATGTAGTCTGCAACATACATGGGGGAATTATTTCCCTAAGAAAATACAGGCGAAAGATTTCTTTTCCCCCTCCACGAATGGTTAAGACTTAATTGATAAGTAATTACGAAAGCAGTAATTTGCTCTCTCTCTCTCTCTCTCTTTCTCTCTCTTGGCGTTAGTGAATATCTCCAAGTCGATAGATAACTAACGCCTGTAATAAAAAGAATTGAAAGTTAAAGGATTGTTTGTCGATTGAGTCGGTCATGAAGTTTTTGTTGTAGCGGCGATGTTCACGGCAGTACAGAAGAGAAGAAAGAAAAAAACCACTGGACGACACGCACCCTCTACGCGGCGAGGGAGAAATTTAAAGGGTTGCAAACTATATGATGTATGGTGTTAAAAATGACGAGTGATTAAACGAGAACTGTTTCGACCCGAGGCAAGAACTGCCACGGCCCGTTCCGGGACGAGTATAGTAAACGAGGACTGCAGCGGCCCAAGCAGTGGGACTATGCAACAACAGTACCAACTTGCTTATCAGTCGCATTTTTAGTCAGCGGACACAAAAGCCTAACAGCAAGACGCGCTTGGGTACCATAGTCAATAAAGCTTCATCTGTGCCACAAACATCGGCAAACTCCCATTCTTCCGGTACTTCGATACTCCGATCACCAAGCGCTCCGGCTCTTCGTGCTTCTGAAATCGCCGCATTTCAAGTCTCGCTTGCACTGCGGAACCTTCTCTTTTTTTAACAGTTATCAAGTCGCTTTCTTTTTCTTTCTCGACGTTCCACTCACAATGGACTCGTCCACGATTCATTTTTGCCACTCTTCATTATCTTACTCTCTCAACAACAACAACAACAACAACAACAACGACAACGACAACGACGACGACGACGACGACGACGACGACGACGAATATGGCAGGCAATGAATAATTTCCCATGCATATTTTTCTCGGGGATCTTTGGTTATTTGTACAGCATGAAGTCTAGTGTTTACATGGTTAAGGATGAGAGAGCTCACGCGGAACCTGTGTTGCAACCTTTTTACTAATCCTTTTCAATTAACGATTAGTGGTGGCATGTCTCACGTTGAAGTCCCTTCTTAGTCCCCGAACCATAACAGCCTGGTTTTCATCAAAAACGGCTTTCAATACACCAGAATACAATCCTCTTGGGCATCCTTCACTGTGAAATCTGTAGTCCCTGTTTCTGAATTGTGAAAAATCATCTCCTGCATGTTCCGCTTTGGATCATCACTTATCAAGGTCGAATGCCACTCGAGGATAAGGGTTAATGAGATGTAACGATTACTAGTTGAAAGATGAAGAACCTCATGAGAGGATTGAGGATGATTTGTACTCAAATTGTTAAACATGTTTAGGCGTTTAATGAAAAACGTTTGACTATTCTACTGCTTTCTTTGTTTTATATTTATAAGGCGAGTGGTCTTTGGTGGCCATTTTTGTTTGGAACGCGTTCTCTCTAAAAAAAAAATCAGTATAAATGGATATGAGGACGACAAAGTTATCTCCCTTAAAGTTATCTCGTTTTTGGAATTACGAGCTGTGCCCTTTTGGAAAACGGGTTAAGTTCCAAAATCCTGTGAGAACATGTGACCTTGTGCTGGCTCTAGGGATGTCCGAGCATCACACTGATTTCCCCCTCTTTTAGTTGATGGCTACTCAAGTGATTGGCCTTTTGGCTAAGATCAAAGTGTAGTATCTGCTCCGATGGATACTATACCCCATAGACTGGTATTGTCTTGGCCTTCGGGGCTTGATTTACACCGGTCTATGGTTCTGTCCTGTGCAGTTCTAGGAGGTCCACCCTCCCAGGTTTCGCCTCCCCTCTTTGGGGAGGAGTAAGTTTATTGCTTACTGCCTGAGGCGCCCCTACCGGGGAATGCCGACGGGGCTGCCCAGGCAATTTTTAAACCCCACTTTCCCGACCCGACCATGGGTCACATCTTACTTGTGGGAGTAAGATAAAAACTGGCCTTGTGCCTAACTCCTGGAGAGGAGTAAATCAATACTCAAGTGAACCACACCTGTCGGGTTTCGGACTTACTCCCACCACAACTTCCTTGCTTGTGTTACAATGATATGCGTTCAATTGTTTTGGGAGTTGTCTTAATTGTTGTATGCCATGCTGTCGTTTGTTAAGACAAACTATGAATAAACGCACAAGTACTTAACCAGCCCCTTTGTGTCGTATTTTGATGCCGACGTAGGCGTGGTAGCAAATAAGTGTCTAGGAGATTCTCTTTGATTTCCTAATCACATTTCACCGATCTTGGTAGGATGAAAATATAAGATATTCTCATTTTACACGAATATCAAAATTATTAACAACATCTATCTTAAAAAACCCTAATGAGTCACCATCTATCAAGGCTAAAAGCCACCCGATGATAAGGGTTAATAAGATGGATAGATTGACAGTTGAATGATGAAGAATATAATGAGAGGATTGAAAATGATGAATGAAATTAACAAAATTTGATGACTCATGGGAACGATTTATGACAAGTATTTATTGAAATTGGATTTGAAAATGACCTTGTTGTAGCCCATAGGGAGGCAATCTTGTAGCAACGTGTTCCAAAGATGGACAATTCTTGGAAATAAATTCTGTTAATGGAAATTCCGTTTGATATTAGGCAAACGGATGAAGAAAGAGGTATTCTTTGCAGTTGTGGTATGAAGACGAGTTCTTGCTGTGAAGATAGCATCTCAGTCAAATGCCTTCCATGGAAATAACGACAGAGCAGAGAAAGACTAGAAACGTCTTTTATGTGAGAAATGGTCTGTGGAGAGCAGAAGAGATACCCCCTCCCACTCGATTGCAAAGTCGATTTTGAACTCTGTTAATGCAAATAAGAATGGCCTGAGCGGCACCTCCCCAGATGTGGCAGCAGTACCTCCCCATCTTAGGACGTATCTGACTCTTACATACGAAGTCAGGTACTTTCTGGAGCGGTAGAATGATCCGATTATTTTCTCAAAAAGTTCAGCGACAGGTTGGATAAAAGTCTTGAATTTTAGAAGATCTGGAGTGAAAGATAGTCCTCGGAACTTATCCAAACAAGGGGTTTTACTCAAGGAGAGAGCCATTCATTTCAACTGGTGTGAAAAAAACCCCAAGGATCTGGGCGTTGGTGGTGAAAGGAGAGACGCTTTCTTTAATTAATGAAAGGAAATATGACCACTCAATCACGAGAAAGTGTTGCCCCCTTCCCCTTCCCATCCTCCTCCTCCTCCTCCTCCTCCTCCTCCTCCTCCTCCTCCTCCTCCCCCCTCTCTTTATCTCTTTTTCTCACACACACGCACGCACGCACGCACACACACGCACGCGCACACACACATACACACACATACACACACATACACACACTCCCCCTTTCTCTCGTTCTGTCACACATATGCGTAACATGCGGTGATTATGTAATAACCTGTGTGTTAGTTGTTGTTGTTTTTTTTTTTCTTAAAAAAAAAAATCCAAGCGTTTCGATTCGAACTTTGTAAAAGATGAAAAATATCCAAAATAAACATGAAGGGTTGAGGATCTGAAGAAGAAGAAGAAGAAAAAAGAACAAACCAGGTCGTAAATTATCAACAAGCATTTATACAGACGTTTTGACTCAACATGACACTAAACGTAAACGTAACATGTTCTTTCTGTTTTTGAATGAAGCAAAACACTCTTGTCTTTGAATGAAGCGAAAAAAAAAATGCTTGTTTTGTTATGCCGTTCAGGGATGTTGCATCTTATGACAATAGTTTGTAACTGTATGTACGTTCAAGCTGACTGCTGTTTGTTTTTGTTTGTTAGGCGAGTTGGACTTCTGCATAAAACTCACGAATATCGTGCCTCAGGAGTGTATGGTCTGCATGAAGTCCTATTCGTTAACCTGCAAAATTGCAGGCTTTTACCAATGACCGAAGAAAAAAAAACCAGAAATGCTCAACGGTTGCATGTGAAGTCGGGGAAATTTTGGCTCAGAACAAACAAAGGAATTGTACAGAAGTAACGCTGTCACTTTTACTTTATTGAGTTGCGGTTCCGCGTCTGACGCGTCTTTGCTTGCATAACGCAGTGACAGAGACTACCAGAGGACGACGGATTCTGATGCCGACTCCTTCTGAATTTTCACCAGAGCCCTGTTAGCCGGGTAGCTCTGTGACTACGGTGAGGAAGGGTTAGACTTTTGGGTGCGCTGTTGTTGTTGTTGTTGTTGTTGTTGTTGTGGTTGCTAAGCGGATCGGACTTCTGCATCTAGCTTCCGATAATCGTGCGTAAGAATTGTCTGGTGTGCATGAAGTTCTCCTCATTAGTTGCAGCTATTCGCTAATCTGCAAGATTGCAGGATTTTACTTATGACACCGAGAGCAGCAAGGATCAGAAGTTGCATGCGAAGTCGAGGAAGGTTTGGACGAGAACACACAAATGAATGCCACATAAGCAATATTACCACTTTCACTCTATTGATCTCCGGTTCCGCGCCAGACACATCTTTGCGCGACGCACGCAGTGGCAGAGACGACCAGAGGACGGCGGACCTTGATGTCTACGCCTCCTGGATTTTCACAAGTAAGCTTCTGTAAGCACGGTTGCGGCACTAATACCGCTTGGTTCAAAACCTGTCCGCCATGGGTGACCCTGCCAATAACCGACGTTTCAGACAGCATAGCTTTTACACTACCACGTTGCCACGCCCCTACCACGATAAAGAATGGTTGGACTTTAGGAGGGGGTACTACTGTTCGTGTTGTTCTTCTTAAACGAGTTGGAAGTCGCTGGATCCCAGTGCGGGCACCTTTGGATTTTACCACAGCCCTTTAACCAGGTGACGTTCCTAATACCGCTGGGTATGAGACCAATCCGTCATCAGTGGACCTGCCTGGAAGTGAAGTTCCTGTTACCGCGTCGAAGAGAGTTTGAATAGTTATTTTTGTTGTTGTTGTTGTTGTTGTTGAAAAGGAGGATGAGGAGAAGGAGGAGTGAGTAGGTGAATTGGACCAAAATGCAGCATCTTACATAGAGACGTCGATATCGTCTGCTTTTGATCGAGGTCCGTCTCGTAGTTTTAAAGCACTTCATGTTCCTGAAGGATTTCAGATTAACCCCGACACCGAGGTCAGCAAGGACAAGTGCTTGTTTCAAGTTGGCGAGAAAGGCCGTCATCTGTAGGCATTAAATGTCTGTTTCACATGCGCTAACACAACGTTGTTATCTTCGCCCTGCATTATGTATGATGACTGAACGTCTCTGTTTGCTGTAGATTGTTTAAAGACGTATTGGCAAGAACGACCAGAGACCGATAGATCTCGGTGCAGACGCCTTTGGATTTTACCGAAGGCCCGTTAACCGGATTTTGGCCTTAATACGTGCCTCAGAATTGTCTGGTCCTCCTCGTAGGCTGTAGTCATTTGTTATTCCTGAAAATTGCAGGTATTTATCCTCGACAGGCAGAGCAGCAAGGGTCAGCAGTTGCATACAAAGTCGGGGAAGGTTTGACCCAGAACACACAAAAAAAAAGCGGTCGTAAATGCAAAAAAGAAAAGTTGTTATCCTCACTTCACGGATTTTCGGCCCCGCGCCTCACGCGTCTCACGCGCCTCACGCGCCTCACGCGCCTCACGCATCTCATGCGCCTCACGCGTCTCACGCGCCTCACGCGCCTCACGCGCCTCACGCGTCTCACGCGCCCTTGTTTGTCACACGCAGAGGCAGAGACAGTTGATCTTCTCTTGCTTTTCACAAGAGCTCTGTTAGCCGGTAACTCTGACACTAACACATTTGTAACTTCCCCCCCCCTTACCATGGTCGGGAAGGGTTGGAGTTTAGGGGGGTGGGGGTGCAGTTGCTGCCGACAGCCACGAGTGTTGCGACGAAAACACTCCTTCTTTTCAGTAACATGAAGCACCATTAAACGCATTTTTCCAGAACCTCACATGAACGAAGCTTATAGCGATCATCTTGTTGTAAAAGTCCTGACTCAACCAAATAAAATTCATTTTGAAATTTGATCGTAACTTTCAATACAACAAAACTAATCGTTTATATACGAGCAGAAATGACTGTGATATATTTTTTTATTCACTTTATTCATCCCAAGCAAAGCATATTGCAACCGAGACGTAAGAAGCTACTAGGATTAGGACCACATTTTTTAGAAGTAATCCTAAGTGGGGAGTTGTGTAGCAAGACGTTTGTTCACATTACATTTAAACTTTTGCATGTCGGCACAGCCGGGGAAACAGGGAGCATGGAAGGAATTCCAAAAGGCAAGCGGTCCGAGGAAAGAAGCTATGAAGAGTAGAAAGTTTTCGGCATCTGGGGACTTCTACATGTGAAGGGGTAGGATTTTGCTGCGAGTCGGTGTGTGTCGGGCGTGTTTACGTTGAGGTGTACAAGTTCAGTAAGTTCATCGGAGCACACTCTGTGGAAGTACTTGTAAAACAAGCACAGGGATTCCAATTGCGTCGATGGGACAGGGGCTGGAGCTTGTTAGACACTGTAGAGTTTATTAGGTTAGAGACTCTTTTTTGCACCTTGTCATAGAGGGAGAGATTAGCGGTTGGTGCACCAGCCCAGATGTGGCCACACTACTCCATGTATGGGCGTATATTGGCTTTGTAGAGATTAGGATATACTGGCAGGTGTGCGAAGTTTTCTAGCCCGATATGACTCGGTTAATCAATGCCTGTCGAGGTTTACTACTCTCTTATACGTCCGCGCTATATTTGGGCTTTATTTTACTAAAAATCTTAAGTCAAAATACAAAACCCTTTTGCTTTGGTTGCAGTATTGTGGGGGTTAATTTGGTGCATTTGTGGGCGTTAGAAATGTATGGTTATTATTGCTTCATTAATATTGTGTAGGTCTGTTCTAATGTTTATATACAAATACATATAAAGTGCATATATCATTAAAACGGCATGATCAAGGCTTTGTAATAGTGTGTAAAAAATATGAAAAAATGAGGAAAAGAAAAAGGAAGAAAAAAAAGAAAAAATACATGACTAAAAAGAAAGATTGTAGTAGGTGTTCGTTATTTTGTCCTATATACATATATATATATATATATATATATATATATATATATATATATATATATATATATTACTATTTCCTGTATCCACATAAAATTTTATAAGGGGATATAATTTTTTATGTATCAGTTTTCAGTATTTACTTCAACAGTACTCGATACGTGAGTAGAGCTAGGTAGTAAGCTATGAAAATATATGTATGGCAATTAAGCTACACAGAGGCTCCCGATTGGCTGAGAGAACAGCAAAGAATCTGATTATTTAACTAGCTAGCCGTGTATAGAAAAACACCCAGCAAAAATAACTCCATGCATTTTAGCCTGAAGATTCCCCCCCCCCCCCGGGGATGAAACGCGGGAGCCTCTGTGTAGCTTAATTGCCATAAATATATTTTCATAGCTTATTATATATATATATATATATATATATATATATATATATATGATAGCTGATAGCTGATGATTCCCGTGTTAATATTAGACGCTTACGTTAAGGTCTCCTGTTTTGGTTTCACTGTTAGATACTTAATCCCCCTTTTTATTTTATTTACTTACTATTATAGTTTTTTATTTATGAATTTTCCAACGAATGTTAAGTCTGTAATATTTTGGATTTAGTTAGTTTCTCTGGGAATTTAAACTGCATTTTCCTTTTTTTTCTCTTTTTGTTTAAAATAACCCAAAGCTTCTTTAGACTATATATATATATATATATATATATATATATATATATATATATATATATATATATATATATATATATATATATATATATATTGTATATCTTATTTTAATTAATAGGATTTAATGACGGGCATTTTGAAAGAAAAATAAGATTTTATAATTATCTTAATAAACCAGCTTTGACTTTTATCTACAGAAGGATATAATTAAAAATAATCCCCATTTGTCTGTGAAAACAAAGGAAAAAAGGTACGAATATACTCAATAAATATTTTTTAAAGTCGGCGGTTATTTTTTTTTGGGGGGGGGGGGGGTTAAGTGTGGTGGTAGACAAAATTCACTAATGAAGACGTTTTGAAAATACTTTGCATTTGTTTATCAAGAAAATGTATGTTTCAAATGGGCAGAAACAATTGTTTAGATTACAATGATTTTTTAAAACAAATTCAGAACATTTACAAAATTATATATTCTTTTTGTTTACACAAAGACGATTGCCGCATATTAATAACCAGACTAGATGAATTCTTGTCCTGGAATCCGGTAAGACCAGGAGACCATAAGAAAGATGTACTTTAACATAGTTAACTGGTCAATTGGGCAGAGGAAAATTAATGTTCTTAACTTCTTTACTAACTCAACGTTTGAGAAATAAAGGAGAATTTTAATAGAATATTCGAATATCTATGTATCTTATATAAAAGTCAAGTGTTAGCCCCAGGAAGGGGCCCTTTGATTTCTGAGAACTTCGGCTGAAGTAAAATGAATTCACGGTTAGAACTGAAACATGTTTGAAAATGTCCAGCTAAAATTTTGCAGATAAAAAGAGTTATATAAAATAAATATACAACTATAAGTATTATTGAGCACTACTGGACAAGAACGGTAAGGATTAATTGGATTCGCGCCCGCTGACCGTTGGGAACTGGTTCCTAGACTGAAGATTGCGTTAGCATGAAACATCGATGTCTCTAGGTATATTTTAAATATTTAATATTTATAAAAAAAAATATTATTGTATATATATATATATATATATATATATATATATATATATATATATATATATATATATATATATAAGGTGGAGAAGCAACATTTACAATATTTTGAGGCAAGGATTGAAAGACAGTGCATGGCCAATTATTTTATTGAAAAACATGAGAATTTATTTCTCACAAGAAAATTTACATAATAGAAAATGTTTTTTATTTTATGTGTATTCTTTCTTTCCCAAGAATCGCCTTCACACGCTTCCTGAAACTTGTATAAGTGTTCCTCAAATATTAGGGAGGCAATTTCTCCCATTCCTCTTTAATATTGTCTTTAAGAAGTGTCGACATTGCTGTGTGATGTTCTATTGGTAGCATGTTCTAAAACGCCACAGATAGCATAATCCAGAAGGGTTTAGATCTGGACTATAAGGCGGCCATAAACATGATTCCCCAAAATTGCTAAAGTTGGATTTGCAGAAATCTTGTATTTTTCTAGCTGCGTGGACTGGAGCACCATTCTCTGTCTATATATAATTACCATCTAGGTTGTTTGTTTTTAAGCCATGTCAATACCTGGTATCTCAGAGTCGTGTAGTAAGTATTAACATTAATCTTTTCATCAGCTTTGTAGAATATTATAGACATTTTTTCCATCGGAATTCACAACACCAAAATCCATAACTCGAGCAGGATGTTGTACCTTTAACCTCAGCTATTAATTTTGGGATAAATCTGTCATTTCTGTGGTTCAGAACAAGATCGACGGTGAAGATCTTTTCATCTAAAAGATAGTTACAATGGAGGACTTTTTCTTGAACCATGTAATAATTTTACTGCACCTTCCCAATCCCTTTGTCTACTTAGTTGTTGCCAACAAGTGTTTTGGTTTTCTTATAAATATTTTAACTTCAAATCATATTTTACTGCATTTCTAATGGTTTTATTGTCTACCTCAAGTTCAATTGCTATTTTATTCACGGATTTGGTTGGATCTTTTAGGAATTTGGATGTGTAAGCTTTAATAAAAGCTTTAATACGTTTTTCTTCTTAATTTCCCCATTTCTATATTTCTTCGTAATAATTTTGCTCATGGTCATTCTATTCTTTACATTATAAACAGTCTCTATGGACAATCCAACTATTTTTGAAATCTCTTTTGGTGTGACGTTTGCTTTCCTGATTACTCATATGGGCAAAAGTTTCTGAAAAGGTAAGGATAATAATGTTAAGTATGATCATGCTAGCTTTCAAAACAATTGACTTAGAAAAAAACTTAACGTAAGGCCACCAGATCATAAAGGTTAATAATGAAAAATATTATAAGAGGATTCAAAATGATTAATGGAATGAACAAAGTTTGATTGCGTATAGGGACGGTTTGTGAAAAAATATTTGTGGACATTGGATTTGAAGATTGCCATATTGTAGTCTGAAAGGAACCAGTTCCGTAGTAAAGTATTCCACAAATGGGAAGTTCTACACCAACTTTTGGCGCCAGTGGAAACGGGTAATCGCCTGGTCGTCTAACCATATGTAGACGGATAAGTCATGACAAATAAGTAATAGTCACGTATTAGTATTATAAAGTCAAAAATGAAACAAATAGAGTCTAATACTGATGCGCGTCACGTTCATACCTACCGCGTTTCTACGATACAAGAAGGAACAACAAAAAAAGAAGAAAGAATGAAACTAAAAGCTAAAGAAAAACAGAGTTAATTACTTTCTTTCTTGTAGCGACATTACACGTCAACGTTGTTGCTATGTGACAACCGAGCATAACCCTGCAGACATGTCGCCCGCAATGGCGTCCCTGAGGAGCATTCATCATCCCACAAAGCCACTTTCTTGTCTGCCTTCTACAACGGTTAATGACATCAGCGTTTGTCTCTTCACGTCCCGCGGGCGATTTCTTCAGAAGTTGTCAGTCACATCCGCATAATACTTTTCCAAAGGGATAAACATAATCGTCTTCTTTCAATGTATTCCTCGGTACGTTTATACGTATTTTACGTACTGAGTGGCAGTCAGCTTACTTCATTTTTCTTGTTAAATGTTTACTGTTCGAATCTCTGTATCCCTACTCATCCCGACGTTGCTTCCAGCCATCTTAGATTTATATCAACACCGACATCAGTTTATAGAAGTTATTTATCTACCTCCCTCAGCGGTAAGATGTGACACAAGGTCGGGAAAGTGGGATTTGATAAGCCAGCGCCCGAGAAGGTGAGCACTCTGGCCATTAAAAATTGCCTGGGCAGCCCCGTCGGCATTTCCCGGTAGGGGCGCCTCAGGCAGTAAGCAATTAACTTACTCCTCTCCAAAGAAGGGAGGCAAAGCCTGGGAGGGTGGACCTCCTAGAACTGCACAGGACAGACCCATAGACCAGCGTGCAGTATCCATCGAAACAGATACTACACTTTGATCTTGGCCAAAAGGCCAACAATTTATAGAACAATTATATCTACACAAATAAATGCGATTTTCTTTTTCGGATTTTTACACATCCATATTCGCATAAAAAACAGTTCGAACAAGAACATAAGTTAGTCGTGAGACTTCACACTTCCGCCTGACAACGTAAGGATGAGCCAAAGTCTTATCTGTGCATTATTTCTCCATATTATATTAAGTATTCCCGAAGTTATGCCATCGCAACGTCGATAACTTAAAAACTATTTACTGATCAGGCTGTAATATTGCATGGCGGTTATTGTTATTAACGAGCATCAGATCCATACATCAAATTAAAAAAATGACCGCACTTTTCAAGGTTAAAGGTCAAAGTCATATAAAATGGTAAACTTCATTGGCTACAGTATGAGTCAACTAGCCAGTCTTTACGATCAGCAGAATCGAAGTTATCGTCGAAAGTGTGACTTTCACCTTTTCCGTAACCTTGGCATTTGAAATATATCCCAAAATTAACCCAGTTCTAAGTTAAACCATAACCGGTATTTTGAAAAACTTTGGTGACGATTGGTCAAGCGATGTTGAGGCTGGGATATACATAAACAAACATAGTGACAAACAAACACGACCGAAACCATAACCTCCACCTTACCAGATGTAATTATTTAAAATTACTAATTCATTGTCTTGATCTAATATATAGCTTAATAACTCTTTATAACGGTGAACCAGTAGTCGTTGTACATTTTATTTTCATAAAAATAGTTTTGAAAACGTGTTTCAGTAAATACATAACTTATATTATTATTATTATTATTTTAATTTTATTGTATCATTTTACTCTATAAGCAATAACTTTATATAATAAAAATTGCTAACATTTATTAAATATTTTTGAACTTAAGAGTTAATTTACGGGGTAATAATTACAATTGAAATATTTCCTCATGTTTTTTTTTAAATTTAATTAAATGTTGTATGTGTTAACTTGTACAAATCCGTATATATCAAACTTGATTTATTTTAATGAAAAAGGACATTTTCGGGTGAAATTTTAAAAATATATATACCTAGAAAGCGTGATCACAGCTTCTGTTTGTACTATTGTTTCAGCTACCGTTATTTCTTTATCTGTTAATTTTTAATTTTGTGTGTTTATGTTTTTAAATTCACTTTTTATGTTTTTCAATTATATTTGTAACATAGTATAATCCAAAATATACAAACGACGCTTCAAAAAAAGATTTACATTTCAGCAAACATTTTAATAAAAAGAAACTCTACTTTTTGTTTATTTCTATACACATCTGTGTTTACTTTCTGTTTGTTTCATGACTAGCTGTTCCTACCGGGCGTTGCCCGGTAGTGTATTTTTATGTGCAATTTATTTTGTTTTTCTTAATTCCTTCCAGAAAATACTTTGTCCGGATCGTAATTATTTTCAAATATCAATCATCTTTAAAAAAAGTGACCTATCTCTCTATAGGTATATACAGAGTTACTTACCTTTGTTAGGAACAACAAAAAAGAATATTTCGGAGAAAAAAAAAACCAGTATTTTCTTTTCCAAAAATGTTTTTTTTTCTAACTAAAGGAAAGTAACTCTGTACGGACGAATAGAGAGTTACGGCTTTTTCCATCCAAATGAGAACGATACGAATAATACAAATTATCGAACCACAATTTTCAGTTTGTTTAATTTGTTTCATACAAACAATCCTCTCTTTTCAGAATGCAAATCGCAAATCTTTCGTCATATTATGCTCCACCACTTGGTAGAAAGGCTGAAATACAGCAGAGTCACTTCGCGATCTCAATGAGATTTTTGGTGGATCGACAATCAGCAGAAGCCATATTGAAAGATGGTCCAGGAAGTTCAAATCGGGTGATACAAACTTCGCAGACGAAGAAAGAAAAGGTCAACCAGGAAGTTTTAGCAGTCGTGGAAGAGGACGAAGGCTTGACAACGAGAATGTTGGCCGAAGACTTCAATGTGGATCATTCGACCATCGTTCGTCATCTTAAAAAGCTCGGAAAAATACGAAATTGTCTGGGTGCGAAATATTAATATTTTTATTCAATTAAATATGTTGAAAAGAAAAGCGTAATAATTATGCACTAACACAATAATATGATCATTGGATATAAATAAAGTATAAAACAATGAATTTTTGATAATGTTTCGAAATCCTTTATTGTTTTTTAATCTTGAGGTCATACTGCAATCGTTTAGGAACCATTGATCGAGACTGTATCGTTTCTATGATATTGAAAGGACGGTCTATGTGTCTGTTAGTAGACGAGGGGGGACAGATTGGAAATTTGTTTTCATTTTGTGGAGTGATAATCTTCATAAAGCTACGTCTCTCTACTTTCCGTGAAAATTTTCTCTTATAATACCAACTCCAAGGAATTGGATTGTGATTTATAAAGAAACTATCTTTACTAGACCAACTCGACAATCAACTAAATCCCATCCATTCACTGTGGCGGTCCCCAGATGCCAGGGAGCTTTCTACTCAAATAGCTTCTTTCCTAGTGCTGCTGGCCTCTGGAACTCCCTCCCTGCCTCCTGTTTCCCCGACAGTACTGACATACAGAAACTTAAAATTAATGTAAACAGACATCTCGCTGCGCAGATCCCAGTTTAGGTTGACCCCCCAACCTTATCCACCTTTCTTTCTTCTCAGTAGCCCCTTACGTCTACAGTGGCGGCCTGCCTTGTTTGGGGTGAACTACGTTTAAAAAAAATCATTTTGCAAGTATTATTGACGGTCGATGTTTGATGGAAAACAACTATTTCGTTTTTTTCTCTTGTTTACTTTAAAAGTAAATCAATCATTTTTTTTTGGGGGGGGGGGATTTATGGAAATAACATCAATTATATGTGAGTTTGTAAAATAATTTGGCATAAGCAAGAGCATAGAGGTCAGAGGCGGATATTGGAAGCCGTCAACAGCTTCAAATACCTTTGGACGGTGGTGACAAATGATGGATCCAAGCCTGAAGTCCTTGCAAGAATTGCGCAGACAACAGCAGCACCGGATAAACTAAGGCCCATACCGAACGCCAGAAACATCACAGAGTGCTCTAACACCAAACTGATGCGCTCTCTGGTCGTATCCATATTTCTGTATGCGGGTGAGTCATAGACCCTAATAACTGCGGACCTAGAGAGAAGAATACAAACGACAGAGATGAGATGCTTCCGAAAGATCCTCAAAATTTCATACAGGGACCACATTACTAATGAGGAAGTGAAAAACAGACTCATATAAGCGGTCAGGCCATATGAGGATCTACTGACCTTTGTTAAAATGATGAAAATGAAGTGGTACGGCCATGTCACACATTCATCAGGTCTTGCAAAAATAATATTGCAAGGAACTGTACCGGGGCCAAGAAGGAGAAGCAGACCAAGAAAGAGGTGAGAGGACAACATCCGAGAGTGGACAAGGCTGGAACTGAGTAGCACGCAAAGGAAGGGTTGTAGAAATCTGGTTGTAAGGTTGTCTTTGACGCCCCAAAGGTCATCCAGATCAGGGGACAGATGAACGTAATTAACCTAATTAAAACGTAATTAACCTAATTGAAACGTAATTAACCTAATTAAAACGTAATTAGCAATGCAATTCTTTTACTTAGTTATTTCAATTAAATTTATTTTGTTAGGGTTTGTCTCGGTGAGGTGTTAAATAAAAATCTTAATATAAAATAAGAATAAGAAAAGATGGTATTGCCCAAGAAACATAACCGATAATAATAATGATTTTTATCGGCATATACAGTATTCAATTATTATTATTATTATTATTATTATTATTATTATTTACTCACTAGGAGTTCTCACACAGATCGTCATCGTTGATTTCTCACCGATAATAACCGGTGGTGTTCCTTGGAGTCTGAGTGACAACAAGTCTCCACAGATTTCCAGTACCATCTACCTCTTTCAATAATCATTACTAATGATTTTGCGTTATCGCAACAGCCGCTTACCATTGATTTCTTGCTGACAACGATCATTTGGTCTTGGATTTGGGTGGAAATAAGCCTCCCCATGGTCCCAGTACTTTCGGCACCCTCTCAGTGGAGGTCTTGTTAGTGCCCTTCCTCTTCTGTCTTTCCATTCTCCTTAAGCCTTCACGATATTTGTGTGATATCAACCGAGGATTGTGCCATAACATTCTGTTTTTTTTTTGGGGGGGGGGATTTTATTAAATTTCTTGTAGTTTCAGTTCCTTTGTATTCATATGGTGATGTTTTTTCTATATTTTTGTTTTATTTCTATTGTACTTTCTATGTGGCTGGTACGCGTTTGTAGTTTATGTGAGTTGGTTCCCGCATTTGAGGATTTTATTTAAGATTTCAGCAGTTTTTAATCATTACCATCTGTTGTATAGTCTATGTCTTCCCTTTTATTCCAATTTCTCCCATTTCGGGACTGTTCCTAATGCTCCTACGATTATTGGTATTATATTGACTTGCTTCATGTTCCATATTTCTTTCAGTTCTCTGTCAAGTTCTGTGTATTTGCTTCGTTTTCCTGCCTCCTTATATTCACCCTATTATTATTATTATTATTATTATTATTATTATTATTATTATTATTATTATTATTATTATTATTATTATTATTATTATTATATATTCTTTTATTTGTTTGTTTGTTTGTTTATTATGCCTCTTTGGGGATTCCCCTTTTAACAATTTCTAAACTCAATCCTTAAAAAAGGAGAAGAAATTAATCTAGTAATAAACAAATACACGGAAACTGAATCGATTATTTAAATTTTAAATTAATTAAAATGTGTATTAAAATATTACTTGAAGGTCGTCTAATGCTAAATTTTACTTAAATCTCTACGTATTTTTATGCACAAATTAATACCCAATTGTTGAAGACGTAGCTATCACCCCATTTCAACACACAAACGGCAAACAAGCTACACATAAATTTTGCGTTTCGCTTCAAGAAGCTGATCAGGCAGTTAGTTTGTTAGGTTCCTTGATCAGTCATGCCGCGACAAGTCATTTCAAGTTCACCGTCCTCTGCTGACATTTGAGGACACAGATCAAAGACGGTGACAAATTGGAATTATGAATGTAAACAAAGACATTTCGAATCAAATACGTTATAAAAGCGTAGAGATTTAGACTTGAGAATAAAAAGGTGCAAACGGTGACTCGGTCCACTGATTACGACAGTGCAACCAAGTGTTCAGGGGGGGGGGAGGCAGTTTATGAAATTTCTTGTAGTTTCAGTTCTCTTGGGTTCATGTGGTGATGTTTTTTTCTATGTTTTTGTTTTATTTCTATTGCACCTTCAATGTGGCTGGTTAGCGTTTGTAGTTTATGTGAGTTGGTTTCTGCATTCGAGGATTTTCCTTAAGATTTCAACAGTTTTCATCATTTTGAAGATGCGGTCGTTCAAACAAATATCAAATGAAAAATGTTAGTTTTTAAATAGATTTTACAATTGTTGAATATTTAATTGAGACAACTACCAGGGTAGATAATTACAACTGTTGAGAACTATAATTGTTGATGACTAAAACTGTTGAAGCCTTTTGAGAACTATAACTATTGAAGATTCCAATTGCTGACAACTACAACCGTTGATAATTACAACAGTTGAGAACTACAACTGTTGAGAAAAAAAATTGCCGAGAACTACAATTGTTCAGAACTACAACTGTTCAGAATCACAACTTTTCAAAATTGCAACTGTTGAGAAAAACAATTGCCGAGAACTACAATTGTGTAGAACTGCGTCTGTTGGTGACTACAACTGCTGATAACTACACGTTTGGAGAACTAGCACTTTTGATAACTACAACTGCCAAGAATTACACCTGCTCATGTAACTCAACTGGCAATTATAATTTATTCATATAGTCATTTATACAGTCATAACGACACGTCAACATTTGTTTACAAATTGTAAATAAAACATTTATCGATTAGTGAAATATTTCTCCCCTAAATCTCATTATTCTTAATAATACTTAACAACTCGAAGAATCGAGCATTTTTTATTCGTCAGCGTTGTTAAGTATTTTTTTCTTTTTTGTAAAGATTTAGATAAACATTCTGATTCATGCAGGTGTGTTTTCTCTTAATTCTTATCAATAAGAAATTATAACAATTGATTTCTAGTAATTGTGATAGTTGCCAATTAAGACATTATTAGATAACGTTAGCAAGTTCCGGGCTGAGAAATTAGTTCGATAATTGCTGATCAGGAATACTTTTAGTTTACCATGTGATTGTTTTCACGAATGTTTTGTTTTCATTACAAGTTGAAGCTGTACTGACACGCGGCGGCTTCAAGGGTGTGGGTGGGGACTTTGAAGTGGCGAGTCCGTGATGCCAGACGATATGTGCGCAGTGTATGGAACGGAGGTACACCCATTTCTTAGATAAAGTGAGATAATTCGTAAGTATCTCACGGGTTGTGAGGCTATTAATATTAGACGTCAATATTCTTTTTTGGGGCAAGCTCTATAAAGACCTGCAATGTTTTGAAGTAGGAATACCGCACACGATATACACAGACATTAGAGAAATATATACTACTGTTGGTACAATAATCGAAATCGGAATCGGGAATCGGAAAATCGGAACTTTTTCGGGTAACAGAATCGTACATTTTTTAGCATAATTTCTGATTCTCAAAAGACGATTCTTCCACTAATGATAAAATATAAATATTTATTGTTTTTGAACTAAGAGTAAAACTAAAATCCATATAAAAATGGAACCGGAAGAAATAAAACACGAGTGAATAAATAGGAAAATGGCACAAGTAAAAATGGCACGGGTAAAAGCACGAGTGAATACATAGGAAAATGGCACAAGTAAAAATGGCACGAGTAAAAAGCACGAGTGAATAAATAGGAAAATGGCACAAGTAAAAATGGCACGGGTAAAAGCACGAGTGAATACATAGGAAAATGGCACAAGTAAAAATGGCACGAGTAAAAAGCACGAGTGAATAAATAGGAAAATGGCACAAGTAAAAATGGCACGGGTAAAAGCACGAGTGAATACATAGGAAAATGGCACAAGTAAAAATGGCACGAGTAAAAAGCACGAGTGAATAAATAGGAAAATGGCACAAGTAAAAATGGCACGGGTAAAAGCACGAGTGAATAAATAGGAAAATGGCACAAGTAAAAATGGCACGGGTAAAACACGAGTGAATAAATAGGAAAATGGCACAAGTAAAAATGGCACGGGTAAAAGCGCGGGTGAATACATAGGAAAAATGGTACGTGAAAAATATAGATGAAAATTTTGCAATGAGTTTATAAAATCACTATTTTTAATCGATTACGAAGAAAACATTTGAGAAAAAAATAGTTATAAAGATCTATTCGTGTAATATATGCATCTCTCCCTCCCCAATTTTTATGTTACTTTTGTGAAAATATATGCACACATTACATGAGATTTTACGGTAATCCGAAAATTAAAAAAAACAACAACTCTATAACTAGATATTTAGAAATTTAACAAGAATCGGAATCGGTAATTGTATCGGAATCGGGAAAATTATTGGAATCGTCCCATCAGTATTAGATACTCTTATTATTAATTATATAAAGAGTAATTATCTGTTTGTGTATGTGTGTGTGCCCACCTAAAAGTCAGAAACTACATAAGACACACCCACATAGCTGATATATCCTTTTGTTAGTATTGTCTACGATAGAATATGGACACATTTTTATATTGTAATATCCATTCTTTTGGGGATCTACAGGAACGAAATTAGTCAAATGAGGGTTTCGACATTTAGAGAGATTATTTTCCATCGACTATTGGTGTTGATTTTGGTACTTTTTGTCCTGAAATTCAAAAATATAATATTTTATAAATGTGATCTTTTATGTCATAGAATGGGGGATAGAAGAGATGCGGAAGAGAGAAAAGTGATGGTGAAGAGAGGTGAATGAAGAGGGGGAATAGAGATATATAGAGTGGGGATAGATATATATATATAGTAAGCTATGAAAATATATTTATGGCAATTAAGCTACACAGAGGCTCCCGCGTTTCATCCCCGGGGGGAATCTTAAGGCTAAAATGCATTTTAGCCTGAAGATTCCCCCCCGGGGTTGAAACGCGGGGGCCTCTGTGTAGCTGAATTGCCATAAATATATTTTCATAGCTTAATATCTAGCTCTACTTACGTATCGAGCACTGCTGAAGTAAATACTGAAAATTGATACATAAAAAAATTATATCTCCTCATAAAATTTTATGTGGATACATGAAATACTAATATATATATATATATATATATATATATATATATATATAGAGAGAGAGAGAGAGAGAGAGAGAGAGAGAGAGGGATAGAGAAGTAGAAACAAAAGATGTTTCAAACTTTTTAAGTCTTCTATTTTGTTGTTCTTGCAACTAGGTGTAGCCATGAAATGTCAATGTATTTTTTCTTTCATAGAAATTGGATACAAAATCGTACAAATATGGCCGTGTTTATATAATAGTGCTCAATAACAAGTAGAGCGATATATTTATTTAGTACATATTCATCAGGCTGAATACTCAATCGAAAATGAGTACAAACTCAAAGAAATCTATATTTCCGGTCAGGGGACGTTATGTAACCAGAACGTCACAAGTCTTCCAAAAAGTTAATTCATGTTCCGCCAAGAAACTGTTTGTTTTTTTGTTTAAAAACCCACACATTTAATAATAAAGTTGAATTCCATTAATACTCATATATTGTTCTTTTTAATGGAAATCACTCTAGACAAAGCATGAAGCCACTGGATGTAAGAAGCTAAAAAAATACCACTTCAAGGTAAAAAAAAATAGCCAACAATAAGTGTTAGATGGATTGATTCCGACTTGGAAAACAGCAATTCTTCCCCCTTTGCCAGAAACATCGCTCATGGAAAGTGAGGACTAAAGGACAAAATAAGGGAAGCGAGAATTACGAGTCTGCCGAAAGTACACTCAGGGCCGATTTTCTACTCGTAGTAGTGACAAACATTGACATTTATTTCCTCTCGCGGAGAGCAGCTCATATGAGGTGATTTGGTCACACGCTAACCAATCAGACTGGTGTGTGGTGTGTTCAATCCGCGAAACAAAAACAAAGCAAAAACTAATTCTTCCTCCTTTTAAATTTACAGTAAACATTTATTTAAATGAAAGCGCGTGTTTCATTACTTCATACACCAAAAATTTGATTAAAATCGGCCCAGTATTTTATTTTAACTGGATGTTTGAAAAAGTTCCTGTGATCCCCAACTATTTGGCAATAGACAATAATTGGGCATCTGTATTTACAGACTTTCTCATATTTACAGACTTTATCGATCGTCTATGGACCATTGACCTAAATATTTGTATGAAAACTACAGATGGATCTTCTTCTTCTTTCGTGTGAATCAGATGATTCTGGTGTTGGCATTAGTTTCCTCGATGGTTTTTCTAGTTAGAAATCTTTCTGGAAAGACATCGGGTACTTACGGGAAGGACCACGAGTGTACTGTGGAACCGACTGTATTCGAAATTGTAACACCCAGGTCATCAGTCCGTGTCGATATCCATTTAACCACCGTCACCTCCCAGATGGATGATTCGCGTGTTTATAAATATATAATGGGTATTGTGAGGTTTTTAATTGTTTTAATTGTTTATTAATATATAATAGGATAGTGTGTGGTTTTTAATTGTTTTTTTTTATTGTTTATTAATATATAATGGTATATTGTGTGATTTTTAATTGTTTATTAATATATAATGGTATATTGTGTGGTTTTAATTGTTTATTAATATATAATGGTATATGGTGTGGGTTTTTATTGTTTTTAATTGTTTATTAATATATAATGGTATATTGTGTGTTTTTTAATTGTTTATTAATATATAATGGTATATTGTGTGGTTTTTAATTGTTTTTAATAGTTTTTAATTGTTTATTAATATATAATTGTATATTGTGTGGTTATTAATTGTTTTAAATGTTTATTATATATAATAGGATATTGTTTAGTTTCCTATAAGGTTTGTATGTTTCATTGTTTAAATTAAAAGGTTATGTTTTAAAAATGAAATTCTTTTAGATTAATTTTTAAAAATGTATTATTATGTCTGCTGTTATAAAAGTGGGTTCATATTCTTTTTGTGTTGATTGAATATATTTTTATCATTGACCTATGCATTTGTTTGTAAAACTGTGATTGGCCTAATTGTTCATCAACATATAATAGGATATTCTTTGGTTTTCTATAAGGCTTGTATGTTTTATTGTGTAAATTAAAAGTAGTGTTTAAGAAATTTACTTCTTTTACATTCATTTTGATTTCTGTGTTAAAACATATTATTTCTTTTCTTTTTTATTTAAACTTCTGTCAGATGTGTTAAAAATATGAGATCATCGTTCCTCTAAATACCAATATTTCCCTTCTTGACTATAGATGAACGCTTATATATATATATATATATATATATATATATATATATATATATATATATATATATATGTATATATATATATATATATATATATATATGCAAACATTGTTAGAAGTAACAGCATTCGTCTGTTTAATTATACCTTTTTTATTTTTTCAATTTTACTGATGGTCTTTTTGTATTTAAATAATAAAAATTAATAAATGTTCCATAGGTTTCACAGATTTCACAAACGTTTTCGATTCTTCGTCAAATCATCCTCAGGTGTCAAAAGCGAATGAACAAAAAAGCTGGACAAAGAAGAGAATTTTAAAAAGACAGCGGAGAAATGCGCAGAGAACGTTTTTCCAATTGTTCCAGGAAGTCGTTGACAATTTAAATTCAGCAATGCTGGATGGCATCACAGAACAAAATCACATTTTAAAATGTTTCATATGTGATGTTATTAATTTTAAGTTGTTGTGTTTTTATGTAGATAGCTTCAAGTATTTTTAATTTTTTTAAATTGGTTTCGGAATGTATAATTTTAGTGTTATTAACTAGAATTTATCTTAAATCAGAGGGAGGGCAGTTATGTTTCTGTAGATGTTGGTAAATTGAGCTAGAGTTTACAAGATGCATGGTGAGACGGCGGTATAGGGTAGTGGTTGTAAAACCAATGTAGCTATTAGCTTTATTATTATTATGGAAGTTACATTCTCCCAAAGGGCATTTAAACTTATAAATAACATTGGTTTTTTCTAGCGGTTTTTGAGTTGGGGAGAAGTTGTTTTTTTTACTACAAGATTTTGGGTTTTAAATTTCTTATAGTAAATAATGAGTCTAATCTTATTGTTATTGTCAATTGGTGATATGTATCTGTGTATAATATTTTTCATGGTTTTTTCTTCTAATCTAATTTAGCGAGTAAAACACCTGTCTTTTCTAGCCGGGCTAGAAAAGACAGGTGTTTTACTCGCTAAATTTTGTGTAACGCGATGGCAGTATATATATATATATATATATATATATATATATATATATATATATATATATATATATATATATATATATATGTATGTATGTATGTATATATATATATATATATATATATATATATATATATATATTTGAAATTCTAAAGTTAAAAAATACGGTAATACAAAACAGAAGGTTTATGCAACAAATTCATTTATGTGAGTTTAAAATTGCAGCAACTTTTCTAAATTTCCACATTCGTTCTGCATGCATAGCTCCATTCTCTTTTGCAAGGAATTTACGACTCTTTGTAGCATATTTGATTGATTATGAAATAAATATATAGAGAAACAAATATATAAACGAGCAAATGTAAAGTAACAAATAGCAGTAATTAGAGAGTAAGATAACAATTATCAAAAGTTCATAGTATGTTTGTGCTTCATATGGTAATCATTTTAAATAGCTAAGTGAAGTGACTCATGAATTACCCTATATATATATATATATATATATATATATATATATATATATATATATATATATATATATATATATATATATATATTGGTCTTTATTATAGAGTGCCGGCTAAGTATATCACATTGAGAAAAGTTATTTATATATACAATAACCTTAATCTCTTGTATCTCTTTAGCCTTGGTTGTTAACTAGTCTAGAGGATTGATAAAACACGTTGAAACTATTAAGATTAATTAGTTTATATTTTTCTACTTCAGGGATTACTGTTTAGTACGGGCATCGTCAGGTTTAGCATCATTAAGCGATTGGCATTATCTCAGAGAAATACCATTCCGATGGCGGGAGGGTAGGGGTGGGGGTTTGATTCATTCCGTGTGGCATCCAGGTGAGCTAATAAATCATTAGTTGAATTGGAACTGGATCGCAGAACGCCCACAAATATTCTTATGCAATAGTTGTTCGGTGTTTAACTGTTGACTTAGTAACTAAACTTTGTAGGTTAACAGAAGTCATACGTCAAGCTTTACTCTTTTGGAGATTTGGTATCTTTCTGTAACAGATATTACATTTCTCAAGGATATCATGTCATCTATTATTATACTAAAGTTGAGTTAATCAATGTTCGCTTCCTTAAGACGTTTTCTCTATATATTTTAACCACAAAAATACATGCTAAAATATACCTTAGTTTTGGGATTGAGTTATGTTTTTTTTTAATCCATTCTATTTCTTCTAATTTGCCGTAATTTGCAATTTACTCACCGAGTCATCGATTTTTTTACTAGTTTCTGTCTGTCACCTTTTTCCTTTTTTATTGTATGTGGTGTGACTCTATTTTATACCGTTTCTCTCACTCTCGCTTTTGTGACTCTCTCTCTCTCTCTCTCTCTTTCCCTCTCAACAGTTGCACTTAATAAAGGTAATAAAGGATAAAATGATTGGAACAGTCCATTATAAAGAAAGGGGAATAACACCACAGATAGTAAAATATTTAACCTGTATCAGAGAGAGAGAGAGAGAGAGAGAGAGAGAGAGAGAGAGAGGGGGGGGGACATTGCAAGCAAAAAGCGAATTTGGAATTTTTATATTTAACTGATCTTGCATATTCACTTTTTCTTGATTCAAACAATCTAACCCGAGCTGAATTTTTGTCTAATCTCTTATCATTGGATTACGACGCCCTGCTTAGAAATATATATGATTTTATCACCTAAATATTTAATGTATTTCATGTAATTGTTTTTATTGGTGATTGCAACGTTCATTTTTTTTGCTTACTACTACTATTTCGATCGTTTCACTTCCTAAGTGATTAAGATTCAGAAAATTGCATTATTAGTTGCCCTTAACTTTATAGGGCGTATTTTTCGTTAATATATAATTTTTAATTAATTTTATACGTACATAAAAGTAATTAATGGACACGTATTTCTGGCTCACAGCCGTCGTCAGCATTTTTTTTTTTATCGAAATAGTAATAGTAAGCAAAAACAACGAACAATTACATAAAAATACGTGAAATATTTAGGTAATAAAAATCGTACATATTTCAAGGCAGAGCGTCGTAGTCCAGTGGTAAGACGCTGGTCTATAGACATCAATATCGAAGGTTCGATCTTTGTCTAAGTTAGCCATGCTGATGACGGCTGATTACTTTTATGTACGTATAAAATTAGTAAAAAATTATAATTTAGACAAAAGATTTCCAAAGAGGATTTTCCAACATTTCAGCTTTTTCTGACTATATTAGTTGAACTGCTGGAGAAGAGAGTCAGTAAAAACAAAGAAAGTGTTATGGTGTAATGAGCATAGTGAAAAAGTACATAGTAGTGATCCTCATTCAATCCCGAGCAACGTCGAGTCTTCTTGCTATTCTTTTAACAAATCCTCGATAGCTCTTTGTATGTAATTGAGTAAAAGCAGCCTACAGGAGTGGCTTTATGACTATTTATTAGTATTGATAATGCATACTTTTCCAAAGAGCTATCAGATATGTTTTACATTTCCCCCCTTTTCACATATATTTTATTGGTTTTATGTTCTTGTTAATGTAAGTTGATTTCATTATTAAGACTGCGTATCATAAAGAAATAAGCATTTTCTTCATCTTTTGTAAAAACAAATTGTATATGTAACAAACATAACAAATTTTGTAAAAATAAATTGTATATGTAACAAACATAACAAATTTTGTAAAAATAAATTGTATATGTAACAAACATAACAAATTTTGTAAAAATGATCAAAATTGTTTCTCCAAACATTATTTTGTTCATAAAGTATTTGATTTTGTAAAATCTTCTATTCGTTTTCTGATTGTATTGTCATTATATTTTCTGTAATCAATTAGTCAATATAAAGAAATTGACTCATGATTTTTGAAATATCAAAAATGTGTCTAATTCATGGTGAATAAAGTGATTTTTTGTGAATTTAGTTCTTTTATATTTTTGTACTTTTTACATTTGATTTGATGAAAATAAATCAATTATTGTAAGCTGTTTTCTAATAATATGTATAGTTGTTAATTACTGGACATTATTCAGAAATTTCTTACTAAAACTTTTCTCGGTAATTATTAGTTAGTAGTAATTTTGGTCTTGACATGTCCTCTCCCAGTCGTGGACCCAAGTTGCATGTTTGCCAGGCCTGTATTATGGATCGCCTTGCTATTTATATAAAGAAAAGAGTTCTTCAATACAACAGGAGATAGTTTTAATGTCTATACTCTCTCTTGATTCAGAAGCACAAACTAATCATAATACTTGACTCTTGCTGTTAAGCTTTAATTCGAGTAATTTCTAAGCAACAATTTAAAAGCTTAAAATCACTTTAGAATTGTGATGTGTCGCGATAGTAAATACATATCAGCCATATTTACCTTATACATGTATAGATTACAAAAGGGCTTACATGTGTTTATAATTGTTACACTCTCTTATTAGAAAGTAATTTTAAACTAATGAAAAATTCACACTTTAAAACATTGTTAGTATTTGAATAACAATTTAGAAATGTTTTGAAAGCCTAACATCAATGTGGGTTTTATTTTTTTTTTATAAATTATTAATTTATTTTAAAGATTTTAGACTTTCGACGTGAAAATGTCCTTCTCAAACATATAGACTTTTTTCCTTCTCTTTTGAATCCTTCTTGTCAGATAATACTGTCTTTGCGAAGATAAGAATCCGTTTTGATGGAATAAAAGTGTTTAAAACAATCGAATAGAATGCACTTTCTGGCACGAATTAAAGTTTAATGGCAAAACTCGGATACGAGGTGTCTTAAAAGAAACCCCACCCTGATTTTAAAAAGAGACTTGTTTTTGCCATAATTGAGGAGAGTGGACCAAATCACCTCACAGGAGCTGCTCTCCGCAAGAGAAAAGAAATGTTAATGTTTATCATTGCTACAAGGAGAGTAAAAAGTGGACCTTGAGTTTACTTTCGGCAGCCTCGTAACTCTCGCTTCCCTTATTTTGTCCTTTAGTTCCCACATTCCACGATCCATGTTTCTGACAAAGGGGGAAAAATTCATGTTTTTTGGTCGAAATCTATCCATATAACACTTATAGTTGGCTAGTTTTTGACCTTGAAGCAGTATTTTATACATCCTTATATCAAGTGGCTTCATGCCTTGTCTGGAGCGATTTCCATAAAAAATTGTCTTCTGATTTTATTTTTCATTTTAACAACTCTGGAGATTTCTAGAACAACTCTGGAGATTTCTGGTTTGACAATTTTGACACTTATTACTCAGCAAAACAAAACAATCAAACACTAGCAATTCTTAAAGGCATCAATGCCAACACGTTCCCATGCCAGCCACTTTTGAAATGTTGATATGTTGTCGTTCAATTATCGTATACCTCCTCCCTTCTGTGGGAGTTCGATATGAAGACTTACTTAAAACGGTTTGATCAGACGATGAGATGCCTCGATGGAGATATCTTCCGGTCGGTCATTGATTCTGCTGGGCGGGATTCTGCTGGTGATTCTTTATAGAGTCGCCTGTGGCCGGAATGGTTGGTTGTCAAATTGAGTAACCGGAAGACGTGTATGCCAAAAATATATAGATCTTCATAATATCCTTGGTGCAATCGTTGGGGAGTGGGACAAAGAGAGTTAGAGCTTAGCTCATTATTGGCTGTTTTAAAGACTACATTTCACACTTCCGTCTCGTCCGGCTTCTAACGAATTCTTCTCAGTTCCCAATGAAATTGATCACGTGATACTTCACTTCCGTTCTGGGCTTTTGTCTACAAGTTTCCATTCCTGTCACCTTTAACATTTTGATCTGTTGTCATTTTACTTCGAATTTCCGTAATCCTGAGGGATGGGTGCTTTGTCTCAGGGCTATCAGAATACAATGCAATCTCTAGAAGAACTGAAAATCCATGCGAGCCTATTTCTCTAGATTTGACAAGGCTGGATTTTCCTGCCGGGATATGCTAATGACAATGTGTTGAAGGCTCATCAAAATAGTTTAAAGCGTTAGAAAAAGAATTACCGAGTTCATAAGGGCAACCCTTTATTGTGAGTGGGTAATAGAGAACTTTGCTGGGAGAGTAAATGCACGCTTGAACAGAAATTGTGCTCACATTGTTTAGAGACTATAACTGCTTTACATATGCGAAAATAACTGTTTTACATATGCGAAAATAACTGTTTTACATATGCGAAAATAACTGTTTTACATATGCGAAAATAACTGTTTTACATATGTGAAAATAACTGTTTTACATATGCGAAAATAACTGTTTTACATATGCGAAAATAACTGTTTTACATATGCGAAAATAACTGCTTTACATATGCGAAAATAACTGTTTCACATATGTGAAAATAACTGTTTCACACATGTGAAAATAACTGTTTCACACATGTGAAAATAACTGTTTTACATATGTGAAAATAACTCTTTTACATATGTGAAAATAACTGTTTCACATATGTGAAAATAACTGCTTTACATATGCGAAAATAACTGTTTCACACATGCGAAAATAACTGTTTCACATATGCGAAAATAACTGCTTTACATATGCGAAAATAACTGTTTTACATATGTGAAAATAACTGTTTTACATATGTGAAAATAACTGTTTTACATATGTGAAAATAACTGTTTTACATATGTGAAAATAACTGTTTTACATATGTGAAAATAACTGTTTCACATATGGGAAAATAACTGTTTTACATATGGGAGAATAACTGTTTTACATATGTGAAAATAACTGTTTTACATATGTGAAAATAACTGTTTTACATATGTGAAAATAACTATTTCACATATGTGAAAATAACTGTTTTACATATACGAAAATAATTGCTTTACATATGCGAAAATAACTGTTTTAAATACGCGAAAATAACTGCTTTACATTTTTGCTATTATTCTTTTCGTTTTAGCTCAGTTAGTATTCAGAAATCAAGGGCCCCCTTCCTTGGGCTAACACTTTTTTATGTACTAACGAGTGACACTTATCAAGGCCACTCGAAGATAAAGGTTAATGAGTTTGTCAGGTGGGCGGTGAGACAAGACGGTGTGGATTCGTAACGATTGTTGAGACAGGGCAGAATTTGATTATTTAAGAGGACAACTCAACTAGAATTTGTTAACATTGGACTTGAAAATGATCATGTTGTAGTCAGCTGGGAAGCAGCCTTGTGGTGTTGTATTCTTCAGACGGGTAGTTTTTGGAGAAAAAAACTTTGCTCATGGAAGTTCCTTAATCTTAGGTAAACAGAGAAAGAAAAGAAAATTATTTACAGTGGTTGTAGGTAGACGAGTTTTTGTTGTTAACTTGATTTCTTTATGAGAAACATAGATATCCGAGTGTTCATTAAAGGTTCTCCTCTACGTCCCAAACCTTAAGTTAGTAAAGCAGTTACAAATATTAATTTTCATCTCCCAAATCGACCAATTAACTACGTTATAGTATATCTTTATTATGGTGTTTTTTGCTCTCGCCAAGAATTCATCTGGTCTGGTGCATCATCTAGCTTAGTACTGTTACTTGACGTTGCATCACTAGGCGATGGTGCAACATTCTTCTTATGGGCCAGTGTATAGTCATGCCGCGGGCATCCTATTTTATTTACCTCTCCAGGACATTAGACACAATGTTATGTGTTAAGTTGAAATCATGTCACTAAGATTAGCGCACTGTGGCGTACAAAATATGTCTAAACAGCCCCGTCGACTTTCCCTGATATGGGCGCATCCATTGATTAACGATAAACTAACCCTTTCTCAAAGAGAATGTAAAGTCTGGGAGAGTGGACCTCTCTGAGACTGAACAGGACCATACCTTAGTCCGACAGCAACAAAGTCACTATCGGACTGATTGTCGAGGACGAATCACCGACTGGTACGAAGAGAAATAAATTAATTCAACTTCGAATACTATGTTATTTTGAATACTTGATCAGGGTTTTCTTGTAGGGCGAAGTATCCTCATGTCAGGTTGTACTGACAAACCCCTGCACAGAGAGACCAACAACCCTCGATGATGGTGTCTATTAGGTAAATCACACCCTTTGCTACTCTATTAGAATTACATCATATAATCCAACCCAGTTAAAAAATAAAATTAAAATTAAATTTGTATTCATTTATATGCTGTATTTGTACATTGGAAAGTGGATACATGGTTAACGACACAGGGTGCCAAGTTCGAATCCAGTTCGTGCCGCAGAAATACTTTCACTTAAGATGTTGGCAACATTTACGTGGTTCCTCCCGTAAGTACTCGATCAATACCAGATTTTGTTTTTGGACAACATGTATTATAGTTCTTCTGAATTTATATCGGCGCTGTTTATTTTCATCTAATGTTTGTATGAATTGAGCACTTTTTTTATCTTTCTTATTTTTGCAGCTCGCTATTACTTCGTTTCATTTTCTCAGCAGGTTATCTTATATATATATATATATATATATATATATATATATATATATATATATATATATATATATACTGGAACATTTTACATTATCGCCGAGAAATTATGAATACATATCTCATGTAAGGATTATGTAGCGCCGACCGAGACTCCAACCCCCACCCATCTATCTGGTTTCTGTTGGACGTACACTTTGGTATCTGACTCTGACTTTTAATATCCAAAGATTATTGTGAATCTTGGACTGTTGAACTTTTCAGCTCCCGTGAGGAGTCTTGTACGATTCATCCATACTCGTAAGTGATAACTAACTTTCTTTCTTGAATTGTCTGGACATGATTTTCTTCATAGATTTTGCTCGTTTCTAGATAACTTGAGACATAATCCCTTTCCCCTAAAATATTACTTTGTTCATTTTGTGGTTTTGTTTCATGCAAGTTCACCCCTTTTTATTATCTTTATATAAAAAAAAATGTTTTGAATTTAACTTGGTGTTAAAGTTGTCTCTTACCTGTTCGTTGTAATTCTTTATTTCTATATCATGCCTTGAACTGGAGACTCCCCTGCTTCAGTTATTAATATCGGTCCTAGGGCCCTACGAGTTACTCTCTCTCTCTCTTTATATATATATATATATATATATATATATATATATATATATATATATATATATATATATATATATATATATATAAGTTAGCAAAACATTTATATGGAACAAAACGTAGATTTAGTATAAGGAACGTTTATGTTTTTGTCTTTTAAGGGAAGTGGGGTCTGATCAACTCTGCTGGGAAGCCATGAAATTAAATACTGTCTTGTTTTTAAATTCCCGAAACAGTTTTTCATGGTAAACAACTGATGATCCCTTAAAATAGTGTTAGAAACTAACTAATATAATAACTGTAAAAAATAAATTGACTTACATGAGTGATTTTCCACTGGAAGACTTGAGACTATAAGTTTTTTTAAATTTAAAAATTTTTTTTTTTATATAGTTTTAATGGTTGAGAAACTTCCGAGACTATATATATATATATATATATATATATATATATATATATATATATATATATATATATATATATATATATATATATAGCGAAAGAGAGAGAGAGGGACATAATGTGAGAATCATATTTTTGGTTCAGAGGTTTTGATTTACAATCGCATACGGTGCTCCATGACTTTTATCTTACATGAAAGGTTATTACATAAAAGCATATTTAAAATTAAAATCGTGATATATATATATATATATATATATATATATATATATATATATATATATACGTTTGGCGTGTGCAGAGCATATTTGACTTTCGTTTCACTGTAGTCCTCGTCTGGCCGGTGATAAAACGTACGCCAGCTTCGGAGGTACGGATTCAAATCACGTACGAGTCTCATTTTTGACTTTATGAATGTTCTATATTTCCTAACCTCGTAGAATAACTAAGCGGTTACGAAAACACAAGTGCCAATACAAAAGCAGCGTTATATAACACACTTGCCTATATATATATATATATATATATATATATATATATATATATATATATATATATATATATATATATATATATACGCATGTGTGTTTGTGTGCGCACAATTAATTTGTATTTAAAAAATAAATTAATGTGCAAGCAGGCATATAAAGTGTTCGTGTACTAACCTGTAAATCAATCCCTAAGAATATTTATGTGAAAGCAAGGTCTTTAAGGAGAGAGAGAGAGAGAGAGAGAGAGAGAGAGAGAGAGAGAGAGAGAGAGGGAGGAAGGGGGAGAGAGGGGGGGAGAGAGAAATACCAACGTCAAAAACACATGTACAAACACAAACGCACACAAATACAAATACAGAACCACACGGATTTAAACGCACGAGCTAACGCAAAAAAACACACACACACAAATACGCACACAAACATTAAAACGCAAATACATATACAAACACAGGCAAACACGAATGTACAGGCACTAACAAACACACACAAACATGCACAAACACGCATACATAACTCAGAAATACACACACAAGCACCCACAAAAGTATTCGTAAAGATACACACGTTTGCCCATAAAGCGTGAAAGTTGGCAACAAGTTCGAGGCCGACATGATTGTTTATATTGTTACAATTGCTTGTTTTTTGTTGTTGTTTGGCGGTAAATCTACCATTTTTATAATATTTAATACTGAAATACGATAAGTGTTGTAAACGATTGACTGTAAACGATTGATTGTAAACGATGTGATTGAACACAAGTTGCTATTTTATCCATATCTTTCAAACGAAAAATAACTTTCCTTTCTTCTCCCGTATGCCTAGCATCAGGCGAAATTTCTATGAACGGAGCTATTTCACAAGGGCTTCCCATCTGGAAAACACATTGCCGCGGAACTACTTCACTTCAAACTACAACTTTGTCGTCTTCAAATCCAATAACAGATTCCTGTCATATACTGTCCCCATAAGTAATCAAATTTAGTTCATTCCATTAATCAACCTCAATCTTCTCGTGGGGTTCTTCATCTTTCAACTCGTTATCATTCAATCTCATTAAACCTTATCCTCGAGTGGCAATTGGCCTTAAGTTGTGACCCTTCAGCAAAAACAAAAGGATGTCGAGGGTTCGTACATTTCCTAACTGCATTAGTGCACTAATGAGCACAATAGATCCGATTGGATTTGTACCCGCCATAACCGACTTCACGGGCTGCGACGGTATCCAGGAGCAAATCACGCACCTTACTTTATTTGCACCTATTGACCGATTTACTTGCCTCTCCACGAGTCCTTTAGTTAGAATAAAGATCTGTTTTAATAAGAAAATCCAGCTCCCCAAAAAGATTGCGTTGGCTTAGAATATTTCCCTTGAACGATATTCGAATAATCTTTTCTGGCTTATTGCTCTCCAACCTGAAATGGAACTCTTCTGTCCGTAAGTACAACTGGAAGAAAAATAAAAATTGTCTCTGTCTAAAATGGCCTTTCTTCCTCTGGCTGAACAAATACGACACTTTGATCCCAGCCTGAAGACCGGTTGTATTGCAATGTCAGTACATGCATTTTACTGCTAAATTAAATAAACGCTAACTTTGCATTCGAGTCTAGAAAAGGTTAGAACATTTGTTTGATGAGGAGACTTATCTCCTCTTAGTCTGGCACAGGATCACTAAAAAGGAGTACCGAACTAAGATTAAAAACATAGTAAGTCGTTTCAAACATATATATCCCTACTATAATATAAAAAGATTTCGTATCTATAGGTTTATAACTAAAACTTGGAATATTATTTAAAAGAAACCTGGTTGTAAATGGCATCGCTCATTATACGGAGTGTCCCTAAACGCTAGAAACATGTTTTACGGGCTTAGCTTTCATTTTGCTTTGGCCAAAACGTCTCTTCAATTTTTTAATGTCGTCTTTTCGGCCTACTAAAGATCGTTTTAAATTCCTATTCTTGAAATTCTATATTTGGTGTAGCGAGTATGTTGACATTAGTGTGTAATAAGCCTCGGAGCAGAGGAGCTCTTACAGTTTTGCTTCTATTTCAGGCCTTGAAATGGAAGATCAAGCAGAGAACTACCGACATCTGATGCTTTTTTTACTACAGAAAAGGAAAAGAAGCTATAGAAACCTGCATAAAGATAGGCCATGTGTATGGGGAAAATGCTGTTACAGAACGGATGTGCCAGAAATGGTTTGCTCGATTCCGAAAAGGAATGTTTTCTAATGAAAGATGCTCCTCGCTCTGGCCGGTCAAAGATGATCGGGAGTCACCAAGTGAAAGCCGTAATTGAACAAGATTGCCGTTTGACAACCAGACAAATCGCCGACATTCTCAAGATTTCCAAATCGAGCGTGGAAAATGAATTGCATTAACTCGGTTATGTTTCTAAACTTGATGTTTGTGTTCTTCCTTCCTAAAAAAAAAAACGAACGAACTTTTTGGCCAACACAATATTTGTAAAAATATCGGTATAATCGACAAATACTGTTAAAAATGTTTTCAAAATGCATGAATTAAACAAAAAAAAATTAATGGTTTACAGAATTTCGCAACACATTCTCAAAGTGCTTCCCTTAAACACTCATCATTAAATCAAAACAGAATAAGAGAAAGGATCCTTTACCAGCTTCTCATATCAACCCTTCGGGGTTAGGGTTCATACCAAAATCAGATCGCAGAGTCTCTGCCATTTTTGAAGTTGACACGTTTTCTGTCGGTCTGACGTATGGTCCTGGTCAGTTATGGGAACTCTACCTCCCAGGTTTTGCTTTCTAGCTCTTTCAGGAGGGATTCGTTTATTGCTAATCGCATGAGGCGCTCCTACCGAGGAATGCCGACGGGGCTGCCCAGGAAATTTTTTGTTAAACTCTTCTTCTTGGGCGCTGGTTTCAATCTCACTTTCCAACCTTGTGGCACATCTTCCGCTGTGGTAGGGAGATAAATAAAATTCTTTACCAGCTTCTCTTCATGTTTCAATTGTCTTGTGACCGCAGTATGAGAGTTTTCATGTGCATAATAGCATCGAACAGGATCAACCTTCATCTTCAGATCCATACGGGCGCTCTGAAAAGAAAATGAACAATTCAATATTATGAATGAATGCACAGCACAATCATAAAATTGAACAAATCGGTTAAACTACTTGATTTGAACTACCCCTCTTCCCCCTAAAAAAGAATAACATATAAGATGAGAACAATAGTCCGAAGAATCACATTACTACAAACTATCAATCCTCCTAAAAAAATTCCGAAACAAAAATCAAGGTTTATGAAATTTCTCAACTCATTCTCAAAGTGTTTTCCGTTTGACACTCAGCATCAAATCAACACGCAGCGAAAACAAAGTCACGACAGAACAGCAGCTAGGATCCTTTATCATCTTCTTTTTGTATTTCGATGTCTTATGTCTGCAGTAGGATAGTTCTTATTTGTATAATAGCATCGGATGAGATCAACTTTCATCTTTACATCCATACGGGCGCTCCGAAAAGAAAACGAACAATTCAAAATTATGAATGAATGCACAGCGCAATCATAAAGTTAAGCAAATCGATTAAATCATGTTTTGAATAAAACTACTTGATTTACTACAACTTGATATATTACACTACCCCCTCACAAGGAGGAGATAATGCCTGGAATGGATGGTCTCATGACAGCAGAACAGATACTACACTACCCCCTCCCCAAAATAGGAGGAGATAATTCTTGGGATGATAATAGTATGAAAACAGAAGAGAGCATTGAAAGCTAGTACATTAGTCTGAAATAGTATATTAAACTGATTAATCGAAGTAATAGTATAGTTTCGGCTTCAGACAGACAGATACCAAATCTCTATTAGTAATAGATGTCATATGTGTTCCACATTAGATGATCCAACAATGATTGATATGCGGCAAGACAGAGGAACCAACTGATTCATTTTATTTGGCACTCAGTGTGAATCGATCTCAAAATGCGTAGCGAATGGTTCACGAGGACACGCTTGCTTGCCGCCTCCTGACGTCAAGCGTCGACGGTAAGCAACACATTCACCTGGCCACGTGGAGAATGGGTGTGGCCCACCTGGTAATCACATCAGCATTTTGAATATTTATGGAAACAAAATGTCACTGTTTTGTAAAGCGCTTCTCTACAAAATAGCGCTTCTTTCTTCTTCCTCTTTCATTATTTATTTATTTTTTTTTTGTCTTGGCTGCTTTTGGTAGATTAGCGAGTTTGCCCGGTAAATTGATACTCATCTCGAAGCCAGACTCTGCGTATAAGTTACATCTATTATTATAATGGAGACGCTGTGTCCGCCCGTAACGAAAACTACGTCACAAGTGGGAATTAATTCCCACGGATATTACGTCACGAGTCAAAAAATGATTTGCCGCGAAAAGGTTCAGTTCGAAATAGAACCTGTTTCTTTTACGCTCTCTTTATAAGAACATTGTGACAAAGGCATCTGACCGTACACATTACGTTCGTTTTAATTTGTCTGCGGTGCGGCATATTAACCATTTTAAGTTGATGTAACACTGAACACTGTATCGATGGTAAACGCTTACACGTGTGTCCATCAAAAACCAGTGTTAGACATTAAAAAATATTGTCGGAAATACATTACATTATATATATTGTAGCCCCCTTTCGGCCGGGCCCTTTAATAAGAAAACATACAAGCCGTTTAATCTAAGCTATAAATGCAAGTTACTTTCTGTTGAACATTATTTGTGTATGGTTGTCCGCCTGCTTGCCATAAATAGGGTTTATTTCTCACCACGTCGTGTAACGTAGAGTCAATCGTTCCACTCGTCTCCACAGCGATTGGTTGAAATACAAATCTGTCGAGAAGATTGGCATATTTTGACCGCTTGCCGCTATCTGCTGACATTGCTGCATGACCAGGGTTTGTTGCCGATTCTGTATTTTTGTTGTTTTTTAAATTTTATTTTTCTTACGAAACAACGGGTTTTAAGCAAATGTTCTTTGTTGTTGTTTTTTTGTTTTTTTTTAAATGTTTTTTAATCTTCTTTTACATTTTCTGGGTTAGTGTTTAGGGTTCGTGTTTAGTGTTAGTGTTTAGGGTTAGGGTTAGGGTTTAGAGTTAGGGTTAGGGTTAGGGTTAGTGTTTAGGGTTAGGGTTGCAACTGGCCCAGAAGGTTTTTGGGTACATGTTCTGTTACGCTGATCGCAAACGACGAATTAGTTTAAGGTTAGGTTGTTTTAGTTATTTCTTTCGAAAGTTTCCAATAGTAATCCTGTACAGAAAATAAAACTAGGCAACTTCAACCGGCACAAACATTCACATTTACAGCATGTCTTCTCTTTCACTACAAGTGACCGTTGCTGACAGAACTCAATGAGTCCTTCGGAAGATGCAACTTGATTGGTTAATAGTTTCGTCAACTCTCGGGCGCTTCCGAGACTTGCCTGAACATTGACGACGCGAAGTCACGGAAACTCTCTTTGCAAAGCTCGGGAATGTTTTCTAACTGGCTTTTGAACCATTGTACAAACTGGTAATACAACTGAATGTGGAAGTTTATGGGGAATACAAATTCACATGCATCCCCGTCAGCATGTATACCCCGGTTAGGTGAGATGACATACCGCGTCTAGTATTTCCGAATGGTCACCCATTTTGTACTGGCCAGGCTCAAAGTTGCTTAACTTCGGTGATCTAACGGGAACCGGTGTGTCAACGTGATTATGCCGCATAAACTCTTATTTACTACGAACTCTTTATTTTTTGCTTTTCTAACTAGTTGTCAACAAAGACTGATATATTTTTGTATGAATAGACTTACTAGTTACCTCCCCTACCTACCGCAGGAAGATGTGATATAAGATCGGAAAGTGGGGTTTGGTGGACCAGCGCACTAGATGAAGTGCACTCTAGCCCCGCAAAAAATGCCTGGGCAGCCCCGTCGCCATTCCCCGGTTGGGACGCCTCAGCCAGTTAGCAATAAACAAACTTCTCCTCGAAGAGAGAAGGCAAAGCCTGGGAGGGTGGACTTCCTATGACTACCCATAACCATATCTCAGCCCGACAAAAGAAAGGTCACCATCAGTCAAAATGCACCCCCCCCCCCGTCGGACTGATTGTCGAGAACGAATCCTCGACATGGTAAGAATGGCGTCTCTGACTTCACAGTAAGGCCGTGGAAGAAAGACTGTATGAATAGACTTAGTCATTTTTTCTTCGTGATTGTTAACAAATAGTTCGAGCGTGTTGATCGCACGTGATTGCTTATAATTAGTCCGCATGGTGTAACCGAACGCTTATAGTGTGCGTACGTTTGTAAACAGTCCGAGAGTGTTGGTCAGTTCAAGTATTTATAGTTCGCTGAAATAACTTCTTTTTTTTAATGGAAAAAAGAAGGTAGGAAAATAAGGTATCTGTAGATGGAAACAACGTGTTTGCCATTGCAACTTCCTTGTGTGATATACTCTTCTCCAATAACATTGTTTCAATACTAAACTCAGAAACAATGTACTCGCCACCGGAACTTCTTTACATGGTATACTCTTTTCCAATAACACCGTTTCAACATTAAACTCAGGAAAATGCGATTGTCACAGGAACTTCCTTACCTAGTATACTCCTATCCAATAATACCCTTTTCAATACTAAACTCGGAAACATTGTGCTCACCATCCGAACTTCCTTACGTAGTATACTCGTCTCCAATAACACCGTTTTCAATACTAATCTCTATTGCTCAATGATCTTAGCCCTTCAAGTGCTAAAGTGTGAATTACAGCTTCTATGAGATTCGTCTTTTATTGATGGAAAAGTACGCCAGTTTTACGTGGTTGATACGCATAACTACTTTTGTTCCGATGTGAACTTGTTCTATCTAACATCCAGGTTATGTACGCCAGACAGAGAAGGGCCCTTTTATGGCGACGATAACGTAAGTCAAGATTATGTCCAACGGTTGATTTCCACATGTGCATACGATCGTAACTAAACCGGAGTCTGTTACATTAACGACGATAAAGTGTGTATTTTTAAGAGTTCATATCTGTAGTCTAATACTTCATAGGCTGGGGTTAAATAGATATATCATATTCAATCGATAAAACTTTATAAAATAAATGATTAAAAAAAAATGAATGCAATTGAAACAGTTGAAAGAAACTGGTATTTTCAACTTTGTGGAGAGTCCATTCTTTGTCTTAACGTGCAAGTCAGTTCACACGAAATTTCTCTATTGCTTGGCAAAGAAAACCCGTTTTCTTTTTGAAAAATGAATGTGTGCGTGTTCGAGTTGTCGTGAATTACCGTTAAGTATAACTGATTCCTTCTCAGTCCGTAAAATAGTAATACAAACGCGCACACGTTCATTAAAAAAAAAGACAACGGTTTTCTTTGCCAATCGGTAGAGAGATTTCGCGTGAACTGACTTGCACGTTAACACAAAGAATGAACGCTGCACAAAATTGAAAATTCCAGTTTCTCTCAACGGTTTCAATTGCATTCATTTTAGAAAAAATCATGTTTTGATAAAGAGCCAATGATCGCTCGAAATATTAAAATTATAATCACACCTATAATTTTACGTGCTTTTATGTTTTTCATAAGGTTATTCTTATTTGTCAAATGTGAAGAAATTCATTACTTTTAGCTAAGAAACGGATTTTAAGTTACAACAAAAGCATACATCGATTTATCATATCATTAATGTATGTTTCATATGTATCACGAACGTTTTCGATTCTTCATCGAATCATCTTCAGGTGACAAAAGCAAATGAACAAAAAAAAACGGAGAAAAGACGAGTATTTCAAAAGATAGTCGAGAAACGCGCACGTGAAGTCAGTTAGACGCCAAAAGAACGGTCTCTCATTATTCCAGGTACGACGTTGACAATTTAAATTCTGCGACACCAGAATGCGCGTCACATGAAATTTTTTTTATTACGTTAAGCATTTTAAAATGTTGTTACTGGTTTCATACGTACTGCCATTCATTGCAGGTTATTGATTTTTTATTTTAACACAAAAAAAAATCATTAGAAAAATTGAAAAAATAAAAAAAGGTATAATTAAGCAGAGGAATTCTGTTATTTTTAACAATTTTTGCTTAAATGAAAAAAAAATGCTGCCTGAATACACACACACACACACACACACACACACACATATATATATATATATATATATATATATATATATATATATTGCAGAAGATAAGAACTACCTCAGTACCGTCGGTTTCAATCTGAACTAATCATTGGGCACTTTGCTGGGATTCTCTCCCACTAACCTTATATATATATATATATACATATATATATATATATATATATATATATATATATAATTATATTTATTCTGGTACAGAAAAATTAGTACAACATTCGTACCGTCGGTTTCAAGCACGGAAGGTCTTACCCATCCGGCTCTCTTCAGCTTCTGTTGTCATCTCAACCGACGGTACGAATGTTGTACTAATTTTTTTGTACCAGAATAAATAAATATTATGCTCTTAATTTTTAACTTTAATTCTTAATTAATCGAGCACTCTGCTGGGATTTTTCCTACCATTTTACAAAGAAGTTATATATATATATATATATATATATATATATATATATATATATATATATATATATATATATATATATATATATCCCTCCTCTCTCTCTCTCTCTCTCTCTCTCTCTCTCTCTCTCTCTCTCTTTACGTATGTATACGTGTGTCGAGTGAGTGCGTATAGAGTCAGCTTGTCTTGACAAGGCATCTTGCAAAAAAAAAAAAAAAAAGAAGAAAAGTTTCAAGCCAAGAGCGTAAAACGAGTTAAGTAGGCAGGAAAAAGAGCGGGTACAACAGAGGAAAGCGAGCAGAAATCGGGCCCCGTTCTCTCTTCTGCTGGATTCTATTTCGAGCCGCTGGATGGAATTATGCGAGAGGTCTTCCCCGTGTTCGAAAGCCTTATAGGGTCACGAGATCTGCTGTTCGCCCATCAAGTGTCCGGAACACACCAACAGGCGATGGTGTGATATTTAGGTATTATCGTCTTCGGTGTAAGGGGTGGGTGGGAGGGTGGGGTGGAAGTATCACTCTATGCGCGCTCGCGCGTGTGCACTTTACCTGCGTGTTCTTATGTGTCTTATATGCGTGTGATGTGAGGCTGTTTGATGTATCTGCTTACGTGTCTATTACAATCTTCGGTTCTACCAACTAATGAGCTCTCTTTAGATAAAAAAGGGGGGGCAGGGATTAAAACAACAAAAAGGTTATTCTTGCATATAAATAGAAATAAATGTCGACAAATAATATAAATTAATAAATGAATAGAAATTAACAAGGAAAGTAAATAAATGAATAAAAGAAGAATTACTTATAATAAGTAAAAAATAAATAATTTATTATTTAGTTGTTGCAACGTCCCGGCGTTGTCCGGGAGTCTTTTTTACTTTCGTTTTTGTTTCGCTTCTTTTTCTTCTTAAAATATGCCGTACTTTTTTCTTTTTTTACTATTTTTAAAATTTAAGATTCTGAAAGTTCAACGTAATAATTTCTGTTTCACCATTAACTTATTAATTGAACCAAATTTGGTATAAACTAATTTTGTTAAGGTCATTTTGTTTTTGTATTTATCAAAGTATTGGATATAAATAGTTTCCAAAATTTTGGAGCGTTTAATACATGAGGATTTGCTAAAAAATTAAAACCAGAAATGGCATTCCATTCGACAGTTTAATTGCTTCCAAATTCCTTTATAATTTCGAAGAATCATAAAGTAATTAATTCGTTTTTTTTTTGTTTTTTTTAAAAATATTTACAAAAAATTAAAATTGCTAACTTTTACAAAGAAACCGATGTACGTTATAATGGATTTAGTTTCGTAATTGCATTAATTTATTAATGGGACTTTTAAAAAATCGTTTTATTTTATATATTGTTTGTCCGTTACATACTCCAATAGCAGTTAAAAAGTTTCCGTTACAAAAACCAGTATGATAGCACGTAAAAAGTTTGTTCATCATAAAACCAATGCGATAGAAGTTTAAAGGTTTGTCCGTTATAAAAACCAGTTTGATAGCAGTTAAAAAGTTTGTTCATCATAAAACTAATGCGATAGAAGTTTAAAGGTGTGTCCATTATAAAAACCAGTACGATAGCAGTTAAAAAGTTTGTTCATCATAAAACCAATGCGATAGAAGTTTAAAGGTTTGTCTGTTATAAAAAGCAGTACGATAGCAGTTAAAAAGTTTGTTCATCATAAAACCAATGCGATAGAAGTTTAAAGGTGTGTCCGTTATAAAAAGCAGTACGATAGCAGTTAAAAAGTTTGTTCATCATAAAACCAATGCGATAGAAGTTTAAAGGTGTGTCCGTTATAAAAACCAGTACGATAGCAGTTAAAAAGTTTGCTCGTCATAAAAAAACAATATGATAGCAGTTTAAAAGTTTGTTCGTTATAAAAACCAATATGGTGACACTTAAAAGGTTTGTCCGTTGTAGAACCCAATACGATAACAGTTCAAATATCTCCATGAAGCACAGTGGGGTCGACATTTTATAACGGAGCTTATAATGTCAACCAAATTGCTTTTCGATGTCATTCGGGGAAACTAGAGTCGACATCGGACCTTGTATGAGGGACGAGCACAAACTTAATACCGCATTTCAGACAAATCTAGACGAAATAAAATGACTATCATTTCTGTAGAACTGAAAAGGATTTTGTATTTTAGCGTAGGACATTAGTGAGGACTTCATTAAAGTAACTAAATATTTGAGCTTATTTGACACCAGGGCAACGCATGCCGAGGGCATAAGATACAAATACACACACACACACACACACACACACACACACACATATATATATATATATATATATATATATATATATATATATATATATATATATTCAGAGAAGAGATCTCATACGCCCCCACCCGAGACCAACCACGGGGGAGCCGCAATAGAAGGCGATCAGTGATCTGGTTTTCACCACCCTATTCCACCAATACCAAGACAAAGGTAGACCACCTTTTCCTCAACTTACTCGACGAATACAACCTGCACAAACTTTTAAACAGACATTCTAGTATGGTTAGCTACTCCACTGCCCCATCTATAAGAAACATCATCTATGCGGAGCCCAAAACAATTGCAAACGCAGGCTGCTCGTGCCAGGACAAAAACAACTGTCCCCTAGAGGGGAATTGCAAAATCGATTCCCATCGTATATGAAGCCACCGTCACAAACCAGACTACCGGTAGAGCAGAAAAATACATTGGTATGACGCAGGGAAGCTTAAAGCAAAGATTATACGCACACAGAAACACCTTCAGATACAAAAACAAGGCAAATACGGCACTCGCGACCCGTATATGGAAACTTAAAGATGGAAATACACATTTCACCATCAAATGAAAAATAATTGAGAGAAGACCATCCTTCTCTCCAGCCATAAATAGATGTCCTCTGTGTGACGCTGAAAATGCCATATATTAAGGGCCATCATTGACCCAAATACAGTCTGTTTGAATATTCGGATGAAATCTTTAAGGGATGCATCCACAGGAGACAAGCACTACTCATAAACTGGACTTACCGATACACATAAAAGCCTAGCTACACCCCTTCTGCCAAATACATAATCCCATAATTGCCCCATTAAATACCGACTTCTACCCCAGAAATTTTCCCAACTATCACCCCTCATAAATATAAATAAAATTAAAAAATACAAACAAATATCTTAATCAACCAATATCCACACTACTTTTCAAGAGCAATAATTATAATTTTCCCAAAAATATTTCTCCAGTCATTAAGAGGGTAACACCCCCATTTCACAACATTATTATTACTCCCATAAGTCCCCACCATTCATCGGTCATAATGCTAATCTCCCATATCTTCCAAATAGATCCAATCTTGCCGACACAATCCTTACTCTTTTCTCGGAACTAGTTTTTAATCAGCATACCAATTTTATCACCTCCATAAGTATTCAGTATACCTTAGCTTATAATGTTAAATCCCGAATACAAACCATTAAAACCCCTGCAGAGTTACTGCCCTTAGACCGCCCGGATAATATCTTTATTTAAATTCCTTTGGGGTTGATTTAAAGTCCTTTAATCCAGGATTTAAACACGTATTTAATTAATGTTGTTCCTTTTAACCTCTTTAATCCTTAAACCCATGTCCTCTACCTAATTCCTTTAGAAGACACATCATTAAACCCCAAAACAGTAACGGCCAAATATACGATACTCATAATATTGGCTCACGGGATTTATATAGAATTTTTTTTAGAAGTTTTTTTTTAATATCTCTTTAAATCTTATATATATATATATATATATATATATATATATATATATATATATATATATATATAGAGAGAGAGAGAGAGAGAGAGAGAGATAGAGAGAGATAGTATAGTGCTCGATCTCGTATATATAGCTAAACCTCTTCACAATAGGTTCCATCTACTAAAAGTTTTACTTTTGGTTTATATTTGATTCTATATATATATATATATATATATATATATATATATATATATATATATATATATATATATATATATATGTGTTATATATATATTATATATATATATATTATTTCAAGTGAAACGACACTCTTTCAAATCGAAAGACATTTCTTCAAATGGATTTACATATCTGATGAGAGCGGACCACCGCTTGAAACGCGTTATATAAAATTATAAAATATAAAATAACAAAATAATAAATAAATGTTGAAAAAACCTTTTTACAAATGTTGTTAGCCTTACTCCTTTACATATATACTTTTCTCTCGATGGAACGGCACTAATACTGCACTACCCTTTATATATATATATATATATATATATATATATATATATATATATATATATATCATTATGGTGAAAAAAATCGTTGACTCCATTGTAAACGGCTGACCGGCATCGTCTCGTTGACGCGTGTTAAGTAGTCAGATCAATAGATAATGGCGTATTTCTGTAATAGTGAAAGTATCAGTCGTTTTAGAGATTTTAATCTTTTCACTTTGTGGCTGGAATAGTGTAAACAATTAAAGAGAACAACAAATAACTCCATTATTTGCTATGAGCTGCATCTTGTTTCTGCTTGATTTATTTGGTTTACGTTTTACAGAAATTTACAGCAAGTACATTTTGATGAACGTATCTTCTCGTGTGGGTTGTAGAAGATCCTCGAAAAACACGTCTGTTCATTTTGACATCGAAATCTCAAGAGGAAAGATCTATTTAGTCTCTTTACTACGTTTTTCCCTACCATGACGTATTTTCCTATACATGTAGCTCTAATCTTATTCTTTAACTTCTAATGAAATATTCCGATTTCTCTTTACTCTAGCCTTATGTAGAAAATTCCGTTTTAGCACTATTTTTAGACACCACATCTATTCTTGCTACATTTGTCCTTTACTGACAAATCAAAATTTATACTACATAAATTTTCAAACCATCTAATACCCTTTGAGAAGTGATCTATAATTTTTATCAATCTACCATGAAATCACCGAAAGTTTCCACTCGTCAATTCTTCAACAGGAGCATCCAAAAAGGATTCTTCCCTAAACTCTTAAAACTACATGTTGGGATTTTATTTATCCCCTTATTAGTCGGCTTTTCCACCCTCTTTGCCTAACGAACATGTAGTTTCTATTGGGATTTGCTTCGAAAATATTTACTCACAAGACAGAGATACGAAGGACAAATCCCTACTGTAAATTTAATTGAATCCTGTAGAAATCACGTATAGCAAATCGCATTCAGATGCTATGTGATGCCACATTTGTTGCGTCTCATTCGCGTCTATTGCTTGATTGCTTTCGGTGGGTAACAGCACAATTACACATAAATAATCAGCGCTTTTCTGGCGCCTACACACCATTTAAAAACCAAAGACATTTAATCGCTTAGGTATTTTCATGAAAAATTCCCACCAAAATATAGTTACAACTTTTCTCTAGCGCATCCTTCAGCTCGTTCGCTGTATTACTATTCACATAGATATCTGACAATCCCCAATAATTAAACTGTAACAAAAAATCACATAGATATATTACGAAAACATCCCCTCAAAATGAAGCGCATGCCCCCACCCCCCAAAAAATTACCGTTACATCAAACAGAATATATATATATATATTTATATATATATATAGATAGATAGATAAGTTCCGTCCAACCGAGTTGTTTGTAGCAGCGTTGTAGATATGTCCACTTACAAAGACATAATGCCTTCACCGTGGTTATTAGGTTGGCTGCATGGTTTTAGGGGTTCAGAAAAAAGTTAAAATGTTGACTTGGGTTTGAGGTTCGAATCGTGTGACCGGCAGTACAATCATCCCCCACACTGATCATTCCTGGAAAAGAATGAAACACAGATAAGAATTTAAAAATATTTATCGTAATATTATATATATATATATATATATATATTCTGATTGATGTAACGGTAAAAAAAATTTTTTTTGGGGGGGGGGGGTGTTGAGGAGATGTTTTCGTAATATATCTATGTGATTTTGTGTTACATTTTAATTATTGCGGATTGTCAAAAGATGCTCAAAGATGCTTAAAAAAATGAATTTTCACAAATTTATAACTACCAGCGGCCATGCGCGATTTAAGTTCAATTTAAAACAGACATTTGCACCGTTAGTCCATGACATCGGACGCCACTTCTACAAGACCAGGAAGGATTATTACGAAAAAGAAAGGTTAATACCTTTTAGTTGTCTAAAGCTCTGTCGAGGCTTGTTATATCAAGCGAAATATTAGATTTTAAAAAAAAGTCAAGATGAAGAAAAAAAAATGTTTTTATTTTTTATTTTGACTCTAATAAAAAAATATCTGCATCTAACACATGGTTTCTTATGAAGGCATTTGACCTCTATCTTTACGTATATATATATATATATATATATATATATATATATATATATATATATAATGGATTGATTGACAGAATGAAATAAGAAATAAATCAAACTTTTTTTTTCGATGTCCAATTACTAGTACAGATACAATGAAAATAATAGAAAGACGCTCAGGACGTCCCTACCAAAGAGAGAGAGAGACGGGCAGCTGTTTCTGTCCACAACACAGCACCGACCGTTTGTCTACAATGAGAACTGATGAACATCTCGCGCAATGTTAAATGTCGCTTATTACACCGGCTATGCTACTCTTGCCTTTTTATTGCTGCTCTATCCTTGATAAAGGGGCACAAAAGATTGTTACCGAGTGGAAATAACAAATAATACGTTAGTATAAGGAAGAAAGCTTTATTGCAACAGAGAGTGCAATAATGGATTCATTCATTTCGTATGAATTATTCTATTGTTGGCATTGGTTTTCCCGATATCTTTCTAGTTAGAATTCTTTCTAGAAAGACATCAGCTACTTACAGGATGGACCTTGTGAAAGTTGCCAACATCTTAAGTGAAAGTGTTTCTCTAGAACGAACTGGATTCGAACTTGGCATACCCAGGTTGTCAGTCCGTGTCGTTAACCCCTAGCCATCGTCACCTCCAACAATAACGGACAGAATGACATCAGTAAGATATTACTAATGTTCGAAGCAAGACAATCGTCAATGCGGCGTCCACTCTTTATATAGTAAATCCATATAGGTGAAAAGTGAAGGTATCATATTCTATTATAATTGTTGTGTACCATGTAGGGGGAAGTATTCTTCGCTATATAAGTGCCTTTAAATCGTCTTTCATTTCAAATGTTCTTTGTGTTTTAGGAGCAAAATGTTCTAGAAGCAAGCACAAAAGACAAACTGTTGAAAACGAAGTCGTCCGCTTGTAAGTTCGCCATTGGCAGAGCCCCTAAATGCGTATTTTATGAATTGGACTCATTTGCATGAGAGGGTAAGCAAGCGTATAATGGTCATATGGATGACTATGAACGGGGTCCTTTTTTTTCTTGACTTTGGTAAGAACGAACGGCGACATTTCGACTCCGAGAGGACGTTATTCCAACATTTGTGCGACCAGTCAATTTGGACAAATGGCGTTTTCAAACCAGTTTTTTTTTCCTGATCAAACTAACAAAAGTACATTTAAATTGAAAGATTCTAGGAATATATGATGAATACATCTCGGTTGAAGAAATTGGTTTGCAGGGCAAATATATTGATGTTGCGAATATTCGGCGTGTCTTCGTTCTTTCATTTCCGCCCACGTCAGGTTTTGTTTACGAGTCGTGAAACAGTGTGGCAAGCGTACAAAGACCAAAGAGGTGAATAATATGAACCACGTTCTTTTCTCTATTGACTTAGGTAAGAGCGAACGGCAGCATTTTGGCTGCGAGACGAAGACTTTCTACCAATAACGGCTGTAATCCGTCAATTTGAACAAACAAAAACAAGCCTGAATAGATAAAATCGGAACCGTAGCATGGATGGTATAATGTTTCTGTTGTTTAAAAGGAAAAATAAACAGATAAGATGAGGGGGGAGGAGGATTGGTATCTGTTTCATTCACTACTTTTCTCGCATGTCCGTAGATTTTCGCCACTCTCACCTGGTTTCGTCAAGTTCGCCAAAAACGAACTCCCTCTTCTCTTTTCTCTTCCATCTTCTCATAATTCCTTTCAAGTTCCGATCTTAACGTTTCTGTTTTTCGTTATCCCACCTCTATAAAAGAAGTTACCCGCTGCTTCTACCTCTTCTTTTCCAATGCGGTAAGTAAAATTCCATTTATGTTACCCCTGTTCATTCCCACCACAATATCATCTTATTATTAAAATAAAAAAAACGTGTTGATGCATTGTCGTGATCAAAAGAAATTCCACGGTGCAAATTATTTGGTTATCTATTCTTCAATGCATTTTCAGTTTCAATTTCCTTAAAACTTTTTAGCCATCACCATCATTCTTTGAACTTCATAAAAAACTTTATCAGGATCATCCCCTAGAAATAAATAAGTCGCCATCACACCCAGAGGCGGTCTCTCTGCTTTTAATTTTAGTGGCTTGTTGGATATATTTCTAATGTATATATAACTCTATATTTTGTATATATTTTTACATACTTTTTTTACTTAAATTTCTTTTCAAATTAATCCTTATTTTATACGAAACTTCCTGTAAATTAAGATAACTCGGAGAGACTAGCCTTGCTAATGGTCATCTTGTTTAATCTTTTTTCATTCTAGTGTTCGCAACGATAACATTGGCTTCCGTAAACTGTTCATACTGGAGCATGTATAAAGACGCCACGTGATCTTTGTCCACTCGGACCAATATTATTACTTAGACCCTAAGCTTCGACCTGGTCCCAAAAACGAAACTTTTGCAAGTGAAATTTGAAGTGAAAATGAAAATTTGCTGATGGTGCGAACCCAATATGAAATCTATTATTATACTAAAGCTGAGTTAATCAACGTTTGTATCTTTAAAGCTTTTTTTCCCAGGTATATTGTAATGACGCAACAAACATGTTAATATATTCCATGGTTTGGGGTTTGAGTTATTTTTGAAAAAAAAATTTAATTGCTCTAATTAACGGAAATTTCCAATTTACTTACCAAGATTTTCATTAAATCTTTGCCTATAGATCTAACCTTCTCTCACCGTCTGTTTTTACCCTCATTCCGTTCTTATTTTATACAGTCTCTATCTTCTTGCTTCTGTCTCTCTCTCTCTCTCTCTTTCTCTCTTTCTCTCTCTTTATTTACGGTCAAAGGTAGAAAAACTAACTATAACTCAGAAAGTCAGAATAGTCATATCTAAACAATAAGAAATATCACCACAAATATTAATACAATTTAACGCATGCAAAGCTGAAGTGTGGCTATATATATATTAGATGGATAAGAATAATTAATTTTCAGGCCTAATTGAGAACTTCAGTTTCCAATGCACATTTCTGCAGAAATTATAATATTGGATAAGTCGAAACTGGATTCATTACTTAGAATTCAAAGAAAGCGGACCCTAAAAAATTATCGAGTGGAAAATATTACGATTGGCCACTACATGTAGTCACGTAGATAACCCGTGTAGATTATATTTGAATAAAAAGCTTGAAATTTAAAATTTAAGATCCTAAAACTTACTAAACTATAGAAGCGAAATAGTAACAAACTGTAGACATAGAATAAACATTATTTTGGGATAACTATATACATAACAAATAAATAAAAGAACCAAAACACATGAATAAACTAAATCAACATCTAAAGTAGCAACAGATAGCAAAATAAATAGCAAAAGAAAGTATTCCAACTAAGCACGTGCTAAAGTGAGGTCACTTGTTAATTTGATACACTTAGAAAAAAAAGGATGCTCCACACTCAAATAAGACAAAAGAAAAGCGTGGCAAGTAAAGATTGACCTAGCCTTTGTGTGTGAAAAACTCAGCTATTGGCTAATAAAAAATTAACAACGAATCTAAACGAAGACTAAACACCACATGGATATATATGTGGATATATAAAAACAATCAACAACGAAAATCCGTGCACTTAGCCTGACGATTCTCCCCGGATATAAAATATAGACGCCTTTGTGTAACTTCATTGCGATAAATATATTTTTATATTGATACTACAAAGCGCTACCCACATATTGAAATAAATACTGATACACAATATATTATATCACCTTATAATATTATATGTGTATAAACATGAAATAATAGTCATCCACTGATAAACTGTGTCGCTGTATCACAGCTTTTCAGTGCGGCTAGAGAAGCAACTGCTAAAGCCAGGATCGAAACTTGACCGTCTAGACGACAGTTGGCGCTTATAACCTCCTATGCAAATTGGCTGCTGTTAAGATAGGCGAAATTATAATGATAAACATTGTCAAATGCTAGAAGCTGCATTTGTTTACACAAATAGTATTGCGTTTATACGCTAGTGGAAGTTTGTGCTTTCATTTACCAGTATGCTCAACCCAAGAAAGGGAGCATATTATAGTCATTCAGAGACAGATGTTTCGCTGAATAACAGCTATAAACATAAAACAACCCGCCATCTAGCGTCTATTTACCTAGCTATAAATATTCTTTTTAAATGAATAACATATATTACACATCTCTAACATAAATTTATTGTAATTTTATATCTATCTATCTATCTATCTATCTATCTATCTATCTATCTATCTATCTCTCTCTCTCTCTCTCTCTCTCTCTATATATATATATATATATATATATATATATATATATATATATATATATATATATATATTGTTTATGGTTTTATTCCATTTTGCTACATAATATATTGTGTTTCATTAACGTTTAAAATAAACGTCAACTTGTCAGGCATTTTGGAATCCACTGTTCAGATTTCTATAATTCAACAACAACAGGAAATTGGGCGTGGATAAGAGGGAGGGGAATGAAGACGAAGTTCACATATAGCAAAGAAAGGAAAGGAGGAGGGGGAGATTTTAACGGGTGATATTTTAAGAAATTGGGTGGGGTGATGTTTAGTGTCTGGGTTATTGTGACCTTAATCTTAACTGGAGCAGAAAGTGGGATGGGTTTGGATTTATTCTATATAATAAAATTAAAAATATTGTCGCATATATTTGGTGGTTATCGTATAAAAATGTTTGATACTTTTATTATATATATATATATATATATATATATATATATATATGTGTATATATATATGTATATATGTATATATATATGTATATATATATACATATATATATATATATATATATATATATATATATATTCTACACTAGAAGAAAAAAGAACAAAGTAAAAAACGGTTGAAACGAGTTTTAAACAAATGCAACGTCATTCTTGCACGTATTTTAAAACTAACGGCATTTCTCTACTGATTTTAATGATTCTATGCTTGGTAGAAAGAAGCGACAGGAGTTGCTAAAAATTCCCAAATCCGCAATATTAGTCCAGGCAAAATAAGGTTCGACTTGGAACAAATTGCAACAGAATTTTTTTCACCACCAGGCATTCCCATGAGGTGTCTAGAACATCATACTAAAAGTCATAAGAAATCAACGTTGAGGAAATATGTCTAATTTGCATAAATCCAAGATGGCCGCCAATTTTCGATAATTTGCCACATCTCCGCATTTAGATGTCATAATTGAGTGATTTGAAGTGCTAAAATGGTGTTTTTGAACACAAGGATTTACGTGGAATAGGTTACATTTTTATTGGATAAAGAATTTATAGCCAAAAATCCAATATGGGCAAAAAATATTGGAAAATGTTCATATGCGTGGTATCCGAAACATAGGCAAACTGAAATGTGACTGTTTTGCTGCCTCATGTGACTAACTCTTGACTAACTTTATATTATAACTTTATTATAACTTACTAACTCTTGACTAACTTTATATTATAACTTTTTATATTTAACTATTTATTTTATAACTTTATATATTATTTTTGTTTCTATTCCAGGGTAATTAATCTGAGATTCAGCAAACATTGACAATGGAGAAGTGTCGCATCTGTAATGAATCAATCTCTGACGGAAAGGCGACAGTTGTTCTTCGAACAAAAGGCAGCGATGGCGTGAATCGTGCAAGTAGTCAACGTGGTAGCGATTTGGTAGTGAATCCAGGAGAGACACTACACGTAGAATGTCGCCGCAACTATTGCAAAGCAGAAAACATTGCACATGACCTAGCAAGGCAGCAACAACCACCAAAACCCCGCTGTGAGCTCCGTTCTGAACTACACTTCAATTTTCAAGAACACTGCTTGTTGTGTGGACAGTCAGCTAAAACTGGTAGGAAGCAAAGAGAACTGGGTGTTTTCCCAGTTAGGACAGAGAGCTTTCAGAAGAGTATCCTTCAGGTTTGTCATTCTAGAAATGACGAATGGTCTGCAACAGTATTAGGCAGAATAGCATCGGTGAATGACCTACACGCAGCGGATGTAATGTATCATCAGCAGTGCAGTAGCAACTTTAGGACAGGGAAAAACATTCCTACTAAGCACTCTTTAGACACCAGTAGTACTGGAGACAAATGAAAGAGGCTCAAACTCGGAAGGCCTGAGATAGACGAGAGAACGTCAGCGTTCCTGGAAGTGGCTCAGTTCTTAGAGGAAAATGACGAGGAGCAAACCACCATACATGACCTTGTTCTCAAAATGTCAGAGTTTCTTCAGAACACAGAGCATGAACCTTACAGTGCTAAATACATGAAAACTAAAATAAAGGAGCACTTTGGCGAGAGGGTTTTAATGACTGTGCTGAGCACCAAAGAATGTGTGGTCACATTGCGAGATACAGCAAGCTCAATCCTCTATGCATTCCACAAGCAAGAGAAAGCTGAAAATATTGAAGATGACAAGTTGAATATTATTGAAGCTGCTGCAAAACTCATTGCCAGTGATGTAAAGTCCATGGAAACCCCAAAGGATTTCTATCCAGACACGGGCGACATTGCTGATTCTGCTAGCTACATTCCAAACTCATTGCAATTACTGCTTAGGACTATGTTTGCTGGCAAAAATGTTGGTGTAAAACTTGCTTCGATTGGGCAGGCCATAATGCAAGCCATACGACCAAGGGCAATAATAACCCCTCTTCAGCTTGGCCTCGGTATCCAGATGCACCACCATTTTGCGTCACGTTTTTTGGTGGACACGCTTCACGGGCATGGGTTTTCATCTTCCTATGCTGAGGTCATGAAAAGGAAAAAGAAAAAAGAAAAACAAGACCTAGAGAGGATATCCGGAATGGGAGTCTCCAAGGTGGAAAAAATTTTTATGGGTTAGTAAATAAGCAGTTACGGGATGCTAGTTCAAATAGATATGGGAAAATATAAACTTTGAAATTTTATTTTAAAAAAAGTTATATGGAGGTTAATTAAGAAAATTGTTAAATAGGTTAGTGAAGGCCGGAAGAAGTAAGAGATATACAAGGTTAAAGAAGTGACAAAGGATTAAGCCAGAAGGAGAGTGGAGATCGCAGTTACAAGTAAATACTATAGGGGTTAAAAGGTGTAGAGCTAGGGTGGGTTAGGGGTTGAGTAGTTTGAGAGAGATGTGCGAAGGGCGAGGTAAAACAAGGGGGGAATAATCGAGGCTACTAAAAAAGTGAGAAGAATTAAAAACAGGAGGGGAAGAATAATTAGAGTGCACAGTGGAAGCAGTAAGGAGTTCGATATCGAGGTGTGCAAATGGGATATGGAGTAGATAAGGCTAATCAACAAGTAAATAAAAGAATTTTTTCCACCTTGGAGACTCCCATTCCGGATATCCTCTCTAGGTCTTGTTTTTCTTTTTTCTTTTTCCTTATTCTAATTTTCATTCTTGAGCTCCAATCTTATCGACTTTTCCCTCATTCTATTATTAGTATCTTATTTTTAAATTTTTTTATTTTTTTATTTTTTATTTTTTATTTTTTATTTTTTATTCTTTCGGTCAATCCTCAATTTTCCCTGCGAGCTTAAGACTAATCTTATTATCTATTTTTCATTCTTTATTCTTTTATTTTCTTATTTCTACTTTTTATACTATTTTTATCTTTATTTTTTATCTTTACTCTTTTAATTTTTAACTCATTTTCCTAGTCCTACCCTTCATATATATTTTGCCTCATTGTTTATTTCTAAGGTCATTTGATTAAACTTCTAAACCCCCGAACTCTGTTCTTATACATATTCTGATATTTTAACCCCTTATCCTAACATTCGTTAACTTACCCCCAATTCTTTTCTTCCCCTTTTCTAGTTGAATCCTTATTCGCGCTAACTTCCAATTTCAACTTTTTGTTTCACCCCCCACTTTCACACTCTTAGTTTTATCCGCATTCCTTCACCGCATCGCTCCCTTTCTCCTCCCCCTCTCTTTCCTCGTACCCGTCCCTTTCTCCTCCCACACACCACTTACCCGTTTCCTCCCTTGCCCACTGGTCGCATATTATACTCTTGTTTTCACTGTCTTTGCTTTTCTTCATTTATAGCCGGCTTTCTCAACTGGGCAGACTTCAAATATTCTCACTGCCCCTTTTTCCACTTTAAAACACTTTCCTTTGTCATCTCTGCCCGGGAAGTTTCTTTAATGGCGAATATTTTACATCTTAATCTCCTCTGACGCCTGCCTGCATCATCGAATGTACCTCTTATTGGACTTTTTACCCTTCCTGGATTTTCTATTTTCGCCGTACCTGAAGTTGTGGCTTCTTGGAATTTAACTTTGAAACCTCTCTCATTACTTCTCGTGCCTCTAACGACCTACCTATCTACATCGTATCCTCTCCGCTGGACTCTTCGACACCGGACTTTTTGGCAATCGGACATTTGCTTGCACCCTGGCACAGTTTTGCCCTACGTTTCCTTCCCTACAACTTTTATTTTATTTCATTTTTTCAAATTTTAAATCTTGGCCATTGCCAACTTATCTATCCCAGCGACTTCCTCTGATGATAAGATTTTGATCTTTGAAAAGCCTGGCTTAAGGAAAATTTAACTTGAATAAATTGCCTTTTTGCGGAATATACCTTGCTTTGAACTTTTGAATTGAATTTTGATTTGGCTTTTGCTTTCTCTAATTCCTTTCCACTCTCCTTCATTTCTACCTGCTCTATCCTGGATATTGAGCTGTATACTCTTCACAATAGGGTTTTACCTTTCCTAAAAGTTCGCTTTTAGTACACCTCTTTATTTTATATATATATATATATATATATATATATATATATATATATATATATATATATATATATATATATATATATATATAGTCACTTAGCTATTTATTTATGAAATTCTAAAGTTAAAAAATACGGTAATACAAAACAAAGTTTATTCAACAAATTCATTTATGGGAGTTTAAAATTACAGCAAATTTTCAAAATTTCCACCTTCGTTCTGCATGCATAGCTCCATTCTTTTTTGCAAGGAATTTACGACTCTTTGTAGCATATTTGATAAATTATGGTGTTGTGCGAAGGAGGCTTTCTGTTCACATCACGTTTCCATTGCCTAACAAATAGCAGTAATTAGAGAGTAAGATAACAATTATCAAAAGTTCATAGTATGTTTGTGCTTCATATGGTAATCATTTTAAATAGCTAAGTGAAGTGATTTATGAATCACCCTGTAATATATATATAGGCTTATTAAATAGCATAGACTACATGTATTTTCATGGACGAGGTTAGGGAGTGAAGGGTTGGTGTCATAGTTTAATTACATAAGTTCACATGGTTTCTGTAAATTTTTGAACCTCTAAAGTTGAAGTGGACTGTTCCATTTGTCTTATCATGTCCAAATGTATAGTGGGTCGAAACATGTATGCATTTATGTATACCCAGTGTAAAGCCAGATATATCGGCCACCTTTCTGCATTGCTTAGCAACTTAGTCAATTGATTACATGATGACTATTTGAAAAAGAAAGAAAACGTTAAGTAGAGATATGTAATTTTCATATCAGTGGTTAATCTTAATGATCGGGAAGCGTCACGTAGCATTATTTAAGGGTTAAAAAAAAGAGACGTAATTTTCCTGTCTGTCTACTTGTCGTTGTTATCCGTCTACTGATTATCCAACCAGGAGGCCATGTTTATTTTTAATTATTTTTTTTTATAACCTTTTTGTTTTTGCTAAATCATTTAATGGGTCCAATGTTGTGTTAAGCTTGTAGCGCAAACGTTGCTATGTTTCTTAAGTTCGACTTTTTTTTTTACCTCTGCGCTCACGACTTTGTTTAACATGTGTTCGATATTTAATGTCAGGCATGTTAACTAGTTTCGAATAATGGGCACCTTCTGTGTGGCTGTCTGGCAGAGTTAAAAGGATAGATTAGCAAAACGTGGGAACGAAAGGATGAAAGAGAAACCTGGTGGAGAATTATTTCATCAGAGAAGGGAGAATAAAAATGTTCAGTGATCAGTTAACGACTGAAAGCGAGTCTTAATGACGTACGAAAAATAAGTAAGAGTCTCTCATTGCCTTCCCCTCACTGTGTATATATTTCATTTTTTTAAATTTTTGTTTCGCTGATCTATTTAATGTGTCGAAGGTTGTGTTAAGCTTGCAGCTGTCGGGCAGGGTTAAAAGGTCAGATTAGCAAAAACGTCGTAAGAACGGAAGGAAGAAAGGTCGACTGGCTAACATCACAAGAGAAGGGAGAAGAGAATTGCTAAGTAAACAGCTAATGACGGAAAGCAAGTCGTAAAGACGTATGAAGTTGTGCTCTTAAAAACATTAAGAATATCTCGTTCTCTCTCCGTTACTATGTCGACTATGCAGGATCGAAATAAAAGAACAACTGTCCACTGACTAATTTCAAAGTAAGGTAGAGTTTGATTCAACCAGAAAGATATATATATATATATATATATATATATATATATATATATATATATGTTATATAATATATAGTCTTATATATATAATATATATATATAATATATATAAGACTATATATTATATAATATATATAAGTATATATATTATATATAATATATATATATTATATATAGTACATATATTATATATATTATATATAGTATATATATATATTATATATATATATATATCATATATAGTATATATATATATAGTATATATATATATATTATATATATATATATATATATATATGAGAGAGAGAGGGAGAGAGATAGATAGATAGAGAGAGAGAGAGATAGAGAGAGAGAGAGGGGGGAGAGAGAGAAACTAATAAAAAATAGATAAACAAATGCCTTTGGAAACCCCTTCTTTATTAAAAATCATTTAAATGTTTCTTTTTTTTAACTTTTTCTTATTAATTTTGAATCATAAACCATTCTTCTTGAGACAAAAAGAGTCCGGATCAATTTATAGGCAATACCTTAGTATTCTGTGATTGTAGCTCATCTCCTCGATGCTGTCGGGGTGATGTTCAGACTTCGTCGCAGGGTGGTGACATGACAACGTTCTTGTTTTTAATTTTGAACATAACACGCGTGGCCGCTTATGTGGGTAATAAAATGAAAGTTATTGAAGCATCTTTAGAAATTTAAGTAATTCAAAATCAAGTTGAGTTAATCAACGGTTGTTTCTCTAAAGTTTTTATCACATAAAATACTTGCTATAATATTCTTTAGTATTGAGATTGAGTTAAGTTTGAAAAAAAACAACTTTAATCTGAATTGTTCTAATTAGCTGTAATTTGCAATTAACTCACCAAGCGGTGCACTTCTTATTAAGTTTCTGTCTATCATCACTCTCCATCAAAATTATAGTTAATCCAAAAGATCATAGCTTTATTTTCTAGTTTTTCATAAAGAGTTTACAAAGGTTACTGACAAATCATTAATTCAATTCTGTACAAGTTCGTACTGGTCGTTAATCCGTATATAGTTGATGGCAGGTGCGAGTGTTTCGCGGGTGAACCTACGCTTGACAAAGGTTTCTTTGTCTATTTGCGTATGTGAGAAACGATCGCGTGTAAAAACGAGGTTAGGCCTGTGTGTATGTTTATTGTTTTTCGATAATCCTAAATTCATGTGTAGAAACGAGTGCGCTATGTTCGTCATGCGTGTGCACCCGTTTATTTGCCGTGTATTTATATCCCCCCCCCCGTGTGTAATTCGGTTTTATTTTTTATCCCATTAATTCCTTACGCTTTGTTGGCTTTAGTAAATGTTCGTATGTGTCGATATGCGCCAAAGCAAAATAATGTCGTTCAGTATTTCAAAGAAAAGTAATTTCCCAGCCAATCCTTTTGCATATTCAGAATTGTCTTTGAAAATTGACCGCTTATATAAACACTGAACTGTGACGCGCTGTTTCGCATTTTCTTTTTTTTGGGGGGGGGGGGGGATATGATGCATCTTATATAAATAGACATTTTGTCCGTCCGTCTGTCTGTCACAATTTTTCCGTCTGTCACAATTTTTCAGTCTGTCACAATTTTTTTAAAACGTAATAAATACATTGGGGGAATTTGTCTCATTCCGAAATATCAGAGATCTTAACTACTTTTAGACGTGGAAAATATTGCATTAATAAAAAAAGAAAAAAAAAAAATTCCCAACAAATTAATCGAAACCTATCAACTGATCTATTCGGATTTTATTTTTATTTTTTAATTTTTTAAACATAGTTCACCCCCAAACAAGACATGCTGTCACTGTAGACGTAAGGGGCTACTGAGATTTAGAGTGAAAGTTTTGGGGGTTATCCTAGATTGGGAGCTGTGCAGCAAGATGCTTGTTCACATTAGTTTTAAATTTCTGCATATCGGTTTAATCGAGGAAACGGGGAGCAATGAGGGAGTTCCAAAGTCCGACAGCACACAAAAAAAGAAGCTATTGGAGTAGAAGGATCTCCGGTATCTGGGGAACTCTACAGTAAATGGATGGGATTTAGCTGATTGTCGGGTTGGTCGAGTGTATTTACATAGAGAGGGCGCTAGAGCAGCAAGTTCATCGGAGCACATTCAATTGAAGTACTTTTAAAACAAGCACAAGGATGCAACATCGCGGTGATGGGACAGGGGCTGGGGATTGGTAGATAGTGAGGGACCTATTAGATTATCGACTTTTTTTGGACCTTGTCTAAGAGAGAGAGAGAGAGAGAGAGAGAGAGAGAGAGAGAGAGAGAGAGAGAGATTAGTGGTTGGTGCACCAGCCCAGATGTTGGAACAATACTCCATGCATGGGCGGATGGTTGCTTTGTAGAGATACAGGATACTGTCAGGTGTGAGGAGTATTCTAGCACGGTAGAGGGAGCCCACCTTCTTTGCAGCAGCTTTGGCAATGTGTTCTATATTATAAATAGAGATTAAAACATTGCCTTAAAATAATTATAACTTTGGCGCGACGTCATAGATTTCTGATTTACGTCATGTCTCAAAACATGAATACAAACATAAACAATAACAAAAAAAACTAAATAAATGAATCGTTAAACATTATCGATAGCGTTTGAAATTATTTTAATAGTCCAAAACGATTTATTGTGCTTTAACTACGTATTTGAGTTAAACACAATTTAATATTTAATGTATACTAGAATGTTGGCCTACAAGGCATTATAGTTAGAAAAAAATCGACCACAACACACATTTAGTTAGCAGCAGTAGTAGTAGTAGTAGTATGTTCTTTCACATGACAGAGGCACGTCCAAAATTCATATTTTCCCTTGGTTTGGGAGCACAAATAATCCCCTACTTTTTTCTTTAAAATTGTAATCAAGCCAAAAAATTACTTTCTCAGCGAAAGATTCAAGTTTCGACAGTTTAAAGGCATCAAAGTCACTTTTAAGTTTTAAACGATCACTATAATATACACGAGCAGCCATATTAATCCAAATTAATCCATCATAAAAAATGTCCGACATTTGTTTACTTCGTGATCGTTCGAAATTTGAAAGTGACTTTGATGCCTTTAAACTTTCGATTAGAAACTAAATATCTGACTTGAATGGAAATTTCAAGTCAAAACAACAAGTATTAGTCGAGTTTTGCTCTTAACTTGAAGTAAAACATGAATGTTAACACGCCCTTCCCTCCTTAAACAATGGATAAAACACGAATCCATGCACAGGGACACCTTTGGTTCATTAGACACTTTGTGTAACGAAATTTGCCGTATGGAGGTAGAGGAACTACTACTACTACTACTACTACTACTACTACTACTAATACTACTAATACTAATACTAATACTACTAATACTAATACTAATACTAATACTACTAATACTAATACTAATACTACTAATACTACTAATACTAATACTACTAATACTAATACTAATACTAATACTAATACTAATACTGCTGCTGCTGCTGCTGCTGCTGCTGCTGCTGATGATGATGATGATGATGATGATGATGATGATGATGATGATGATGATGATGATGATGATGATGATGACAACCGACGGCAATAATGTAAACAGTTGAAATCTTAAGGAAAATTCTCGAATGCGAAAACACAACTCATATAAACTGCGTACACTAACCAGCCACATGGAAGTTGCAACAGAAAACAAAATGGACAGAAAACCACGTGAACCCGAGGGAACTGAAACTGCAAGATATCTTATAAATTGACATTCCCCCCCCCCCAAAAAAAAACAAAAGATGGCATCAGTTTCGACTGATACCACACAAAATAGTCATGAAGAGTCAAGGACGATGGAAAGACCGAGGAGGGATAGCACTAGCCAGGCCTCCATTTGAAGAGTGCAAAGAGTACTAGGACCTTGAGGAGGCTTATTGCCACACAAATCCAGAGAAATCCCAAGAAGAAATCAATGGTAAGCGGCTTTTGCGATAGCGCAAAGTCATTTACAATGATCATCGAAAGAGGTGGAGAAATCTGGGGAAACTTGTTGTCACTCAGACTCCAGGGAACACTATTGGCTATTATCGTTGAACAATCACTTATGATGACATGTGTGAGAACTCCTAGTGAGTACATAATAATAATAATGATGATACTAAAGCGATAATTCGTAATAGCTATGAGAATGTGAGTTATTCAAATATAGCCCAAAGGGTGGAATGCAGGTCTCGATCGTTTTTTTTTCATTCAAGGCCGAGTTTGTTTTGACAGGTTGCGATTTATGGAAATCGGTAGGCGAAGTTGTAAAATTAACAGATTTCGGTACATACGGCCAGCTGGTTGGAAAACGAACGCCAAAGCAAAGATTAGCATCATGTAACGAAGACATCATGTGCTTTGCTCCCAGCAGTGGTGCTCCGGCATGGAACTAATGCATGCAAAGAAATTAGTGTGAAGATAAGATAATGTCGATATACATCATTAATTAAAGTAAGGAACGTAAACTATTTCTTTGTTTCAAGTTTTCATTTGTGATGAAACCTGCGGAAGAAAGTGCTTCTCGAAATGCTAAACAAATTCATCAGCCAAAGAAAACAATTAAGTGCTGATTTTCAGTTTTATGTAACGTGGCATTCTCAATGAAAATATTTTGGTTCGTGACAAATAACCATACGTAGCAACTTCACGCATTACAGACTTTCGTATGTAGTGCCCGTAAAAAAAACATTTTGGAACGCAGCTGCTAGGTGTAAGAGTTTCGAATGTAAGCTGTATTTAGTTTAATTTTGTTTTATTCAAAGAGGGAGGGGTGAAGGACTTTGAGAAAATTCAGATATCTCCGATTTTTGTGAAATTTTAGCAATAGGGATTAAGCATCAATAGTTAAATATTCCCCATTTTAATATTGTTTTGAGCATTTTAAAACGTTTTTAAAAACGCATAATATGGGCATAAACTCCCATTTGAAAATTCTAAATATATCAGATTTGCATTGGATTTTATCCATCTTCATTATACACCAATTTCTGAATTGCAATGTCTTTTTAAGACCCTTAAGCTTTTAAATATGAATCTTTACAAATTGTTTTAGAATCGAAATGATGTAAACTTTGTTAAAAGGCCCGAGGAAGCTGGATTTCGAAAGAGATCGTAACTGAGATATGTATAAACATATGTAGCCAATAATTTTTGTATAAATAAAGAAATTTATACTATATATATATATATATATATATATATATATATATATATATATATATATATATATATATATATATATATATATATAGTAGGTCGTTGTGTAATGGTACCCCACTCGCATCCTGCGTTACGGCATCAGTTATAACAGGTACCCCACTCTCTTCTGCTGCGTCACAGAGCCACTTATAAACATGTACCCCGCTCGTGGTCTCTGTCACGCTGCTCACGCCTCTGGTTCTCTACACGGAGATCTTGCCAGACCGTGAACACTCTCTGGCCGATCGTCGTAGTGGCAATAAAAAAATATGTCGGTCAAAATTCTTCTAGGGCGGGATGACGACAATGCTGATGATGACTTCGTCGATATCACTTCTCATCCACGTTGAAACTGTTTATATCAACGAACGATTACTAAGTGATAGCAATCGTCTGGTTCTGAATTAATGTCTATCGTATGGTAAATGTCTTTTGCATTAAACTATTCCGTTGTCTCTCTGTGTAAATAGCTATTAAAGTCCTAAACTATGGGCGAACGGCAATAGCGAGAATTCTGTTTTCTCCGGCGATTTTTTTCTGACTTGCTTTCTCGCCTGTCTTTGGGAATCTGGTTCTTGCGCTAAGCTATTTCGTCGTCTGTGTGTGTGTGTGTGTAAATCCATTTACAATCGTCATTTAGTCGCAGCTTAACCTATCTAAGGAAACGATGGTGAGAATACTTCAGTCGGCGCGTTTCATCCTCGACACGTGAGGGCCGACCGCCGACCGTCTCGTTCGGCGGCGAACCGGCACAAGTCCGATTTGCGACTGGCGTCTTCGCCGCCTAAGTGTGATCTGTTTTCTCGTTCTAACTCAAGGTCCTTTCTCTTACTGAATAGGTGTATGGTCACACTCTTCCCTCCCTCCAACATTTTCCTCTCTGCGTTTCTTCCTCTCTCAGGGGTTTGGAGGGGGCGCCCTTTTGATTTTATCGCTATTATAAAAACAATTATTCTTGGTTTTCTCTACGTGTGGTCATCACTCATCTGCCCCAAGTGATGAGGACGGGGTTAGAGGATTATCTTGCTAAGTGTTGACTTTTTATTAGTTTTTTGGTGATAAAAGATTTTGCCCAAACTCTGATCTCACATCTGGTTTATACGTAGGCTTTGTGTGTGGTTAAACAGAACTGACAACAACACAACTTTTGCCAGACATCTCGACGCTATTTTCTGTTGTCTGAATAAGCCTGTTTCCACGTCAATATATACTAGCCGGATATCTCCACTTCGTTCTACGTAGGGTCTAGCATCATCACTAAGATGCGTACTAGCGCGTCACTAGGGTACCCGATCCACGTCGGCCCCGACTACTTTGTCACAGTTGCATAAAACATGTCACCTTTTGCAATCAAAATAAAAAGTCGTAGGAAAATATATAACAATCAATAATTTAATTGAAATGTCACCCACTTAAATCAATTGTCTCTTTTTAACGATGAAATAATAAGTCTCCGTACTTACAGAAATCGCGGGACATAGCGTTACTAAATTCGGTTAATGTGTAGCAATATTTAGGTGTGTGAAAATAAAGTTAAAAACGGTATTTTTCACATAAGGTTATAGTAAGCATAAGGAAAATCCATTAGAAGTGAACAATCTAGAGTTAGAGTGACGTGTCAGGATACTGCGCCATAGACATTAAGTCGCGTAGCTGAGAAAATCTCCCTCGGGAGAGATCGGTCGGATTGGCGACAGCCACTCCTATTCCTCTATTGGGGATAAGGTGGGAGTATTATGTATGCAAACTACATACTAGAAAAGAAAAAGAAAAACCCTGAAAACATTGTCAAAACTTAAAATGACTTTTTGCTATTATTATTTACAAAATCGGCTATTAATCAAGTCGCATCACGAGAAAACAACAACGATCAAGAAAAAGGGAGGGAACGAACTACTGCCACTTGTTATCTATGCAACAATATTTCAGCTGCTACCATCCTGATAATCTTTTGGGATCAAAGAATTGGTCCCCATAGTGCTACAAATTAACTGATTATGTTTTAAACATTTTGTTTCCGAGGTAATACTCATAATGTTTAAATAAGTGACAATCTGTTAGTGAAACGTCCGGAGAATACGGGAGACGCTGTAAAAGTTCCAGTTCTAGAAGTTTGGCCATAGTAAGCTGAGACAAGTATTCGATGAACAAACTTCAAGATGGCCCAGTTGCTGGGCTTCATTGAGTTCATATGAAACACATTTTTTTCCATTTTATTAATTGCCATTTTTTTTGTGTATTGTTTTAGATACCAGGATATGTTTGCAGTGTAAACACCGAAGTTTTGAAAAAGTTTCCGGAACCATCATTCGTCCATTATCGGCCATTACTTCTGATAATTTATCATCATGCGCGTCGAGAGCTGAATTTTATAGATACTAGGAACGTATCCCCATAGGCCACATCTCGACTATGAAAATCTTGAAACCACATATCTGCAATACTACATATAATACTCCAATACTATGTGCGCATTGATATTTGAGGACCTGTGTGCTTCTTTTCGATAGTTGTACTTCTGAGCATTCGCTGGTATTATCAGCGAATGACTAATTAGCAGCTCTTTATAAACGTGTAAGGGTGGATTAGGCAATTGTCTACATGCGTAGTTATCCGCCCTTTCATAACAAGAAAGTAACGAGGATGAAATAGTGACTCAGTCGTAGGTAGTTGTTTAGAACTGTTTATAAAAAAGAGAGAAGTACATGACACTCCAGCAAGGTGGAAAGACGTGATCCGTGGACGTTCCACGGTTAATTGTAGAAAATAAATAAACATGAAGTAAGAAAAATAAAAAAGCGACATATCTTTGTTTTCTTTTTTCTCGTTTATTTTGTTTTAACCGCCGCAGAAGCAGGTGGTCTATTCATAAGTGCCATTTTGTCTGTTTGTGCGTTTATTGGTTCACACGGGATTACCCAAACACTATTAAACCGATTCTCGCAAAATGTGATAGAAAGAATGAATCACAGGAGGAGAACAAATTACTCTATCTGATTGTGCATAATACGATTCGAGTGTTTCTAAAGCTAAAAAATGACTATAAATTACATCGTCTCTATTATATAAAGAACTAGAAGAATACCACAAACAGAACAGTTTTGCACCACTTTTATGCCCACTAACAAAGATTAAAATCAAGATATAATGATATTAAACCTTATGATTAGAATCATTACTCCAATTTGGATCAAAATCCATTGCATGATTTTGATTCTAAAATATATTTAAAATTTAAGGCTTACACTTAAGGGCTCTTAAGAAGAAATTGAAATTCAAGGAATCTTGCTTAATTGGTGTCTAATGACTATGCATAAACTCCAATAGAAATCTGATATATTTGAATTTTCAAATGGAAGGTTTTGCCCATATTATACCCCCTAAAATCTCTTTAAAATATTCAAAATAAAATAAAATTTGGGGAATATTTATTAATTGATGTCTAATACCTATTGTTAAAATTTCACAAAAATCGAAGATATCTGAATTTTCACGAAAGGCTTCTACTCTCGTTTTACCACCTTGGCATAAAACTAAATTAAACTAAATATAGACCACATTTAGACCACTCACACTTTGCAGCTGGGCTGCAAAATTCATAATTATCGATTAATTAGTTTAGGCGTGAATCCTCTACATACAAATATATAAACATATAAACACACTTAACTTTATATAGATAGAGAAAGACGTAATTCTGTCTGTGTGCGTCCGATTAAAAGTCGGAAACTACACAAGATACACTTACAAACCTTACGCCATCGGATTCAGTGTGACCCTCGACCTTGTAAGAGTGGGAAAAAATACCGTAATATTTATTCGCTAGGGGTTACCAGTTACCAAGTTATTGAAAGAGTTGTCAAAATTTCTCGCGAAGTGAACATTTCTGAAAACGCGTTCTTGCCTTTAATATAACTCTCACCCCATTTTTGGCCTTTAATTCTTTTCCTTACATTTCTAAACATTTGTATGCAAATTGAATTTGTCTTCAAGTGTATAATGACTTCCATGCGTTAGGATCTGAAGAAACAGCAGTCACATATTAAGATAAGCTACACATAAGTTTATTATTGTTAAATATCTGACTACTGAGCAAGCTGTCGATTTTCGAATCCAGATTAAAACCTTAAGAGCTGTGATACAGCGAATTAGATCTGGATGACTAGATCCCCCCCCCCTCAACCCGTGGACTGAATTTTCTAACGAGGTAATAAACAAACGGTTGACAGCGTAAAGAATAGATCTCCGTAAAACAATTGAGCGCTCCTGGCAGTCGGTCATATGAATGTAAGCCGATGCAAATGTCCCTTACTTTCGTAGCGAGTATACTAGATTAGGGTTAAGAGGTGTCGACTGTTTACCAACTGGTCGGGTTTCGAATCTCAGCTTAAAACACTCGCCATATATCGCCACACGAATGGGACTTGTATCTGTTGATGCCTATATAATAATTAAAAAAATATATGGGAGGTGTTTTTCTGTCACTTAGAAAAAAAAACGTACATCTACGTGTCTATTAATGAAAATGTAGCGAAATATGAAGTTCAGGAGTGGGAGCAGGGGTGTCTCTTAGGTTCCCCAAATTTGACGAGCAACGTCGGGACACGGGTACCACTAATAGTTAATCAATTACATGGAATTATCAATATATTATTATGTCGTCATATCCGTGGACGTACACGCCTACGACTGTCACGCTTAAGATTGAAATGCAATTGCTATCGGTACACGTCCAGATTAAATGGGTGCGACTTAAGCATTTTTATTCTTGTTTCTCTCTTTCTTGTTTTGCTACTTCTAACCTATTTTAGTCAAAGTGTCCGTAACTACTGCCACACTTGAATGTGTCAGTCAGTTGTCCGGTGCGGTGGACACGGCGTTGCTGCGACACATGAGTCCAATTCAAACAATCACGACGTTACCGCGGAGTTCTTTGTGTCGTTTTGCATGCCTGGTGTCCAATGGGGCGCAGGAGCGATATGGCACAAAAAAAAGGAGGTCTCGACAGCGACGTGTAACACACATGTGTCAGTTTATCAGTTGGCGGTTCCTGGAGATGACGCAGTTGTGTTGAGGTTGATGACGGAAAACTAGTCATGGCATGTTACGTCACAGAATAAACAGTTTGCGTTGTTGAATGAGGACTTATTAATAACACGAACATCTTTCTCTCTCTCTCTCTCTCTCTCTCTTCCTCTCTCTCTCTCTCTCTCTCTCTCTCTCTCTTATATCTTACATATAAAATAGAGCCAGTCTCTCCCAGCAACTATATATATATATATATATATATATATATATATATATATATATATATATATATATATATATATATATATGATTATTTTTATTTACACAGACATGTACAAAATCTGCAACACTGGCATGTCGATGTTATCGATCAACAGCTGAGATCTCATCAGGCAGAGTTAGAATCCAATCTTAACCTTAGATCATATTTGGAAAGAATGAAATGGAGAAAAAAGAAAAGAAATTTAAAATGTTAAAATTTGGAAAGTCACGTGGTTGGGACCGTTAAGAAGCAAAATCTCAAAATCAACATCAAAATCAACAAAAATCAAAATATTAATATAAAATATAAAATATAAAATAAAATAAAATAAAATAAAATAAAGTAAAATAAAGTGAAAAGAGAGAGAGATATAATAAAAGGGTAGAATAAAAAGATAGATAGATAGATAGATAGATAGATAGATAGATAGATAGATAGATAGATAGATAGATAGATAGATAGATAGATATAAAATGAGGTCGTTTACGATTGAGGCAGAAATGGAGAAAGGAGACACATGCGATGGGACGTGTCAAAAATCAGTCTAGCGTTGTTGTTTTTTTTTAATAGTTCGGAATATATACTAGCTAAAGCTGATAAAAATCAAAACTTTTATAAACTAACCACACAAGAATACTATAAATTACTTGACAATAACATCACAAAAAACTACAAAAATCTAACGTAAATTTAGTTCATAATATCCACATTGACAGTAAAGTAATAACCGATAAACTTAAGATTAGCGATATAATAGGTAAATTAAGAGAAAAAGAAGCATAGCAATTAAGACCATAAACCTGACTTCCAAACTAAACCAGCCACTAGATTTATTAACCCCACTAGACAAGAAATAGGGGAAATCAGTAAAAATATATTAGAAAGAGTAAATAAACAAATAAAAACATTTTATAAACTAAACCAGTGGGTAAACACAACTGAAACTATAAATTGGTTTTGTAACATAGCAAATAAAGCCAACTGCTCGTTCATCCAGTTTGACATCATAAATTATTACCTCTCCATATCAAAAGAACTTTTTGAAGATGTTATTGATTTTGTCATTCTCCTCTTTGATATTTTCGAAGACGAAATCAATATTATTAGAAAATGTAGAAATACAGTACTAATTTGAAAACAAGACCAATGGAAAAATGCAATCAATTTGGATCTTTTGATGTCTCTATGGGCTCTCTGGACTCAGCAGAAGTCACTGATCTAGTTAGTCTCTACATATTATACAACCTTACTAAAGACATTAACATAGAGAACATAGGCTTATATAGGGATGATGGATTGTTGGTGGTTAAAAACTCAAATGGGCAAAAGTGTGAAAGAACAAAAAAAATTATCCTTAGAGTAATGAAAAGATTCAATCTTAAAGTGGAAATAACATCTAATATTAAACTAGTTAACTTCTTAGACGTAACATTTAACTTAAATAAAGAAACGTATGAACCTTATACTAAAGATAATGCCTGGTGTCCAATGGGGGGCAGGAGCGATATGGCACAAAAAAGGAGGTCTCGACAGCGACGAATTATTGTGAATGTTTTACCTGGATTATTATATATATATATATATATATATATATATATATATATATATATATATATATATATATATATATGTAATTATTTATAAATAAATATTTTTAATTATTATCCACATACGTATATATTTCATCCTAATGGAATCATCAGTGTGGAAGATAAGTGTACGGCTGGTTGCACGATTCAAGCCGAGAAATTAATTCTATTTATGTCATATAAAGCGGACAATATTGTCAGCCGTCTTAACAGTGTTAAACAGATCACGTGGGCAGGAACTTCGCATTTAGCTTAGCATATAGGCTTACATCATTTCCCTTAAAGGTACCCATCCGAAAGGTGGTTATTAATATTTATTTAATAATAGATATTTTTATGGAAATCGCTCCAGACAAGGCATGAAGCCACTTTATGTAAGGAGGTAAAAAAACTTACCACTTCAAGGTTAAAAACTAGCCAACGCTAAGTGTTAGATGGATAGATTCTGACCCAGAATTATTATCCACATACGTATACGTTTCATCCTAAAAGAATCATCAGCGCGAAAGATAACTGTTCAGCTCGTATGTATATTTTATTAATTTTTACGTACATAAAAGTAATCTATGGACACGTGTTTCTGGCTATCAGCCGCCATCAGCATGGCTAACGTAGACAAGGATCGAACCTACATTTACATTGTCTGTAGTCTGAAGTTAAACCTCCGGACTACAACGCCTTGCCTGGAAATATGTACGATTTTTTATCGGCTAAATATTAAGTTATGAATTTGGTATTGTTTTTACATGTGCCCATGGATTACTTTTATGTACGTAAAAAGTTAATTTTATATATTTATATATATATATATATATATATATATATATATATATATATATATATATATATATATATATATATATATATATATATACAAAATACGTCCTATTAAGGGCGAATTAATGCAATCTTCTGCATGACTTTTTACCGCTTAGGAAGTGGGAAAATACAAACGCTGTTACTATCGCCAGTAAAAATAATAACAAATTCATAACTCATATATATATATGTATATATAATGAAGAAGAATGAAAAGGAATTAGAGAAGCAAAAGCTAAATCATAATTCAATTCAATTGCTCAGAGCAAGGTATATTCCGCAAAAAAGGCAATTTATTCAAGTTAAATTTTCCTTAAGCCAGGCTTTTCAAAGATCAAAATCTTATCATCAGAGGAAGTCGCTGGGATAGATAAGTTGGCAAAGGCCAAGATTTAAAATTTGAAAAAATAAAATAAAAGTTGTAGGGGAAGAAACACAGGGCAATATATATATATATATATATATATATATATATATATATATATATATATATATATATATATATATATATATATATATTTGTAGAATCTATATTCTTTACCCTCTTAGTTGTCCACCGCATCCGACCGACGATGCCAGTTTTACCTCTACAGATGCGGTCCCATATGGCTGTAGAGTCTAATCCATGATCTACAACAAATGAGCGCACCGACAGAGGATATAGTTCTGGTTTTGGTGTTATGCCTCTTCATGCGTTCCTTGTTCCGTTGATAATTCCGATCCTTTACGAGCAAAAACAAAATTAAAATAGGCCTCATAATAGGTTTCTGTTTACGAACAATTAGAATATATAGCCGATTCTACCTTGAAAACACAATTGCTAACCCTAAGAAAACACACACATGTCTCCTATTTATCTCAAACGAATCACTTTTCCCTCGACACGCATAAATATTTCTACGAGTCATTAACTGAAATAGTAATCCTTGCCATACAAACAACTTTAAAAACTAACAACAATTTAACTAATAAATTAAAAAAACACTCGGATACCGCAACTATTACACAAGCTGGAATCTATTTGATCTCATGCAACAAAAACTACATCGGTGAAACACAACTTAAATAAAATGATATACGAGCATTAAAGAGACATTAAAATAAACGACGACAAAAACGCTCTCCTCATCCATATGGTTTATTACGGTCGTACTTTTAACTTCTCTAAAGTCTCATTAGTTAAATAAATCCACAGTAAAAACCTCCGTTGCTTCCTGAAGTCGGCCGTCACCTCTGACCACACTATCAAACAACATATGGGGTTCTACCATATCACACTTATTTAAGAAAACATTATTATCCAAGAAGCAACCTCGATAATGGGTGCTTAAAAATAAAAACATGTATTTATTTTTCTTCCCTTCATCTCTAAATCATAAGTATTCTTACATCTTCATTCATAAATGTTTTAAATTATTTTTATATACAAAGTCTGTGTGCCTTGATAAGACACTCCTACATATGCGGATGTATACGTGTATAATATGTGGGGGTTTGATGACCAATCCCTGTTTATTGTCAAACGTCTCTCTCTCTCACATACAGCCTCGTAGTCCCAAATGGTCACCCATCTGATTTTTGCCGGGTTCAACGTCGCTTAACTTCGGTGATCTAATGAGAAGCGGTGTGTAAACGTGATTAAGCGGCAATTATAAAAGGCTTAGAATCGGATTTACTAGAATGTAACTCGTATTACTAATTTGTAAACCACTTTCCGTATCAGATAAACAAAATGGAGATTTTGAGAGCTATTTACCTTTCGTTTTTCTGCTTAACAATATATCACCATTCGTGCTAGTTCTCGATTTACACTAGTGTTCTTGTCTATTTCAAGTAAAAGATTAAAACATCGTATGTAAGTAGTAACTGTAGAAATACTACGCGCAACAGTCTTGTTTTTCTGCGTTGGAAACTTTTACTTATATGTCAATGGATTTGGTTACCTTCTACTTGTGTAAATTACATTCTTGCTATCTTATTCGACATATTCAAGTATATTCTCTCGCGTATTTTACATAAACAATTGTGAAAACATTACAACTGAGCAACAAAAAAAAGTGATATTTCAATTAAATTTGCTAACCCTGTTAAATAATCCCATGTGAATATCAAAAGTAGCTTATTCTGAATCAACGCGCGTCCGCGTAGCTATCATGGAATTAATTCCTCATAGTTTAAAAATAACTTGAGATGGACAAAAAAACGGACATGCCGAATATTCACAATGTTAATTAATGTTTTTTTTCACCAAGTTCTCTATGAGGCATTGGGAGAAGAATATGGCACCCAGAAACCTTTATTAACATATATATATATATATATATATATATATATATATATATATATATATATATATATATATATATATATATATATATTCTAGGTTGGATAATTAGAGCTTCTGTAGCCCACTATTTCTGGAGACCAACGACTACTTAACTCTAACTATTTCAAACGTACCTTATTTTCTAACACGTGATCTAACTCAGCCATTCAGAGTATCTTGTAGCTAGTAGTGTTCTTTATTTTACAATATTATACGATTTTGATTTTGATTAAAAGAAATTGTTATTTCAAAAAAGCCTACATTTACATTTTTTTGCGTATCGCTATTATATTGTAATCCATTGGGAGATTCAAACAATAACACAACGGGCCAACGAGGTTAATTACACTAAGCAGGATTACTTTAAAAATTGACGGCTTGTTTACATTAGACGATAATTACAACCATTACGGAAGTGCTGCAGAAAAATTACAGTCCCGCAGTCAAACAACTTAAAATTATTACACAGCAGCATTTTATAAAAAATAAGGAACAAATGATAATGACAGAATCACTCCCTTTTTATTTTTATTTTTTCTACCCCCCACCACCCGAAAAAAATACATTTGACAGTCCATTATTTTAACACACCCATGGTCCTATTTCCGGTTCCTTCTTTCCTTCCTTTTTCGCTTTTTTCCCTTGTTAGGATCGCGAGGGTCGTGTCCCCCGATTATAAACGTGTTCAGTAAATCAAGCAATGGTGCATGCAAAAGACAGAGTAATAATTAATAAACAAAAATGAAGTAGTTCAAATAACGTTTATTGAACGTGTGTGTACGTGGAATGATGAAGTGTGTGATGTATGCATGTGTGTCGATGGAAAAACAGTTCTTGAAAAAGGTATAAGAAGAAATGAATCCGGCGTGAGGAAAGTCTTTGAAAGCCGTACACAAAGAAAATGAGTTGAGAACTCTTACCGTTGTTTGATCACGTGTGTTGGTAGTTGTTATGCCGATGCCATTTGAAGAGAAAAGCGTGAGACGAAGCGCTAGTGTCAGCGTCGTTCTTTCGAGGCAGGTTGGTGAAGAAGAGAGAGAATTTCCGTTTTGCACCGGCTTGTATAGTCCGAAGGGCAGATAACTCTGGTGTCGCTTTCCAGCGCCACCTGTTGGTGAAAAAGCGACACCTAACGGCCAACCGGTGTAGTTATGTTTTGAAAGGAGGAGGTAACTGCTACACCTTCGACTAGTACCATATGTAAACTAGTATTACCGGTTCTGTAGACGGTGTGTCGGCGACTATACTGGCGCTCCCATCGAACAGGCCTTGGCTTGTCCGACAAGGGGGCTGTGTAGGCACCCAGCAGTACTGAAACAAAAGTTACCAAAGGACGACGACAATTCATACTGATGACGAGTAGTAAGTAGACCTTGAGTTTACTTTCGTCAGCAACGAAACTTTCACTTTTACGTTGAACGATTTTTCTAACGAAGGGGAAGAATAACCGTTTTTCTGGGTCGTCTGTTGTTTGAAGTGGGTGGTGTCTGGTGATTTTCAAACCTCTATTAGTATCCATTATTATTCATCGTTTAACTATCGTCCATCGCATTAACCATTATTCCCGCGTGTTTCTTTTTTAGCCTTGATTAGTGATGACTCATTAGTAAAATGGAAGCGGGTACATTTTAGCAAAGAAAACAAAAATAATTTTTAAAAATGAATTATAAAGTGTTCCACTGTACCGAGAGGCTCGATAAAAGAGTAGAAAGTGGACCTAGGGTTTACTATCGCTTCCTTAATGTTGTCCCTTAGTCCTCACATTCCATGAGCGATATTTCCGACAAAGGTGGAAAAATTGCTGTTTTCTGGGCCGGAATGTATCCATCTAACACTTATCGTTAGCTTTTTTTTTTTACTTTGAAGTATTTTTTTTAGCTCCTTAATTTTTTTTTTTTTTTTTGACAATCGGTAAAAATCTTTTTTCCACGGACCAAGGACGATAATGCGATTTAGTAAGGCGAGCGTATTTCAAGAATTTTATTCGAATCTTAAAAAAATATATTTTATTTTTTTAAGAAATGAAGATCGAGGAGTTAAAAGAATTTTTTTTTTTCATATTGCAGGGGCAGACTTAGAGTTAGGCTTCATGCCTTGTCTGGAGCGACTCCCATAAAAATAATTAAAAAAATATTTGCCATTGAAAATAAGAATTAAATAGAGGTTATAATCAATAAATAAATACAATTGCCAGTGTTCTAAGAAAAGTGAATATTGGTTATTATAAGTTCCGTATTGGCCAGCTAAAATAAAAATAAAATAAATGGATGTCAGTTAAAGCCAGAAGTCATACACGTCAGGGTGGGTGTGTTTTCATAATCTGAGAATGTATCCTGGTGACGTAATATATAGTATGTTATTTAATAATTGAAAAACAAGAGAAGCATCTCATGCTCACTTTCTCTCTCTCTCTCTTTCTCTCTCTCTCTCTCTCTTTCTCTCTCTCTCTCTCTCTCTTGTAATACAATTTTTAAGAGCGGCAATATGAATGAAATACCAGTTTCTTTGTCAGAAAAAATATGACTAAACAGCTTGTGTATTCTTTAACCATTTTATTTAGTGTGCCTGTGACAAGGTGTGGAAACTAAAAAGACTAGTCTGTTTCACGACAAATACGGATGTGTACGTCAAATCAAACACTATATGATTCCTGCATACCGTAATAACAGCACGGGATAGTTTGATCCACCACAACATTACAACAAACAGGTATGCAAAACCCTTTTGGCAGATGGTCATTACACAGCCCGCCACAACAAAGTATGTAGATACCTCCACTGGAAGATCTGCGGAGAGATGATGCTCTGAAGATCGCCAAACATCTGGGAACATGAACCTTCACCCATAACAACAAACAGAAAGGTGGCAGTATTCTACCACAAAGACATACAGGCAGGCAGATACACCAAAGACAAGGCCATCAAACTAGACATTGTCATCTGGAACAAACCTGAAAGGACTGCTCTTATCATTAATGTAACCGTCCCGAATGACTATGGCCTCAATAGAGTCGAACGCGAAATAATTACGAAATATCAGGACCTGAAGAATGATTTGAAAAGAACATGGTCCCTGAAAGAAATAGACATTATGCCGGTTGTGGTAGGGGCAACTGACTTAATGAAAAAAATCTGAAAAAATACTTAGCCACAACCCCTGGAAGATCAAGCTGCGGCAAAGTACAAATAGCAGCCCTTAAAGGGACAACATCTATCCTTAACAAAGCCCTCGGATATAAAGTTAGTAAATAGTGGAATCAAGTGTTAGCCCTATGAGGGGGGGGGGGCTTGATCTCTTTCAAACTCACTGAACTAAAGTATAAGTAATTGATAAAATATCTAAAAAACAAATCGAGGGAGACTCGACGGTTCCCTTTTCATTGGCTACTAAACAGAGATGTAGACAGGAACGCCACCCCTTTCCGCGGGTTGCTCCACGTACCCTTAGTCTACACCGTATAATGCATAGCAAGGAAGGGATAAAGGATTATCATTTAAGTCCTTCGTATGACTCGACTGAGGATTGAACCCCTGTCTGCCGGCCCATTAGCCAACATTTTTAACTATTATGCCAAGCGGCCTGGCTCATTCAAATCATAGACAAACCATGAATTTGATATTCTAACTAGTGTATCCATGCCATTGATACTGACAGGGTCATCAACATTCTTTTGAAAAGATGAACCAAAATATATTTCTTACGATAATTGAGATGTTGTGTCTTTATGTTTTTATCCCAAACTCGGAATCTTATTTAAAAGGAACATGATGTCGTATGACACCGATCAACATATTTAACTGCACCAGCATATCTATAACTAATGGAGATTTGGTGTCTGTCTGTCTGAAGCCGAAACTATACTATTACTTTAATTAATGTACTATCTTTGAATGCTCAATTCCATTGATTATACCATTTCGAAGTACTAAAGTACTATCATTCAATTCGCGATTCAGGAGAGGGGTAGTGTAGTATCTTTTTTGTTGTCATGATACCATCTTCCGAGGCATTACCTCCTCCATATTCTTCGGAGGTCAGTATAGTATCTGTTCTGTTGTCATTGGACCACTCTCCAAGACATTACCTCCTCCTGGGGGGTACTGGAATATCTCGTCTGTTGTTATGATACCGTCCTCCTAGGCAATACTTTTTTCCTTGGGAGGTGGGAGTGTAGTGTATGATCGTTAGTCACGATACCATCCTCTCAGGCATTACCTCCTCTTTGGAGGCAGGGTAGCATATGTTCTGTTCATCATAAAAAGATCCTTCCAGGGATTACCTCCTTCTTTATATAATGATCAGTCTTATTTAACATGTTTCTTTTAAATAATATTTCTAATTATTTTTTATTTTTTTATTATTATTATTTTAATTCATCCCAAACAAGGCATATTGTCATTGAGTTGTAAGGGGCAACTGTAAATTAGGGTTAGATTTATAGGGGGCATTATGAGGATAACATATTGCGCACCGGTTTATTATTGTCTTCACGAGGGAATCGATCAGTGACAATGAGTTAAGCAGAAGGGGATTAAGGGATTAAGCTAATCGTTTATGACGAAATCCATCGACTTGGTGTCATCAGTTGATGTAAGATGCAGATAAAACTAGGATAACGCATAATCTGACGATGATGAAGATGGTTGTCAACCAGATCGAATTGAATATTTATCAGAGGATCTCATCCCTCAATCTCCCTCTCTCTTTATATATCAGAGAGAGAGAGAGAGAGAGAGAGATAGAGAGAGAGAGAGAGAGAGAGAGAACACTATTTAACAACGCCCGTTTTTTCATTTGATCTCATTCTTTTATTAGACTAATCTGGTCCAATTTCAACTTTCTGTTTAAACAAAATTATTATCATGTTCTTTTAACAATCTATTGTATAAAGGGCAGTTGTCTGTCTGTCTGTCTGTCTGTCTGTATGTATGTATGTATGTATGTATGTATGTATGTATGTATGTATGTGCTCTACATCGTCTTGCTTCGGCTTGTCACTGAAACCAGACTTTGTAGAAGGAGAACGTGCTCTGCGTGTCGTACAAACGCAGAGCATGGCCATCTACATGTACAGATATCCCTACAAGACCCCCGGCGATGAAGACCTGTAAAAATAAACCGGGCCTGCTGAACAATATGCGCGACCACAATCGGACATTACAGTTTTTGTGGGGATGGCCTTTTTCTGTAAAGAAGTGACAATCATTTTTTTTTAATTTTCTTATTATTTTGTTTTTTTTTGCTGTGGATGGGGCATCCAACCGGATGCCAGACATTCACCGGCTATATCAGACACTCTAGCCGAGAGATCTTTTTAAGATTTTAATCGCCCCTTTAAGTGCAATTGTTTGTATTTCTCTTGCACTCGGTTCACCGGGTATATTCGCCAGATGGGTTTTGAAATTCTTTTTCATTAGTCCTGTTGCTCCTATAATTACTGGTATGATGGAGATTTTCCTAAGATTCCAGTTTCTTTTCATGTCGTACATAAGACTTTGGTATTTCGTAATCTTTTCCCTTTCAGCTCTGTTTAATCCTGCATCATTAGGGACACTGACTTCAACTAGGGTTGCTACTTTCTCCCTTTTGTCCCATATTACGATGTCAGGTTTAACAGCTCCGTTTTCTAGATATGTAGCTGTAGGGATCATGATGTATGTGTGTATGTATGTCCAGCTAAAACTGCAAAACTAAAAAACACACACACAAAGTTGGTATATTCTTGATCAGCGTTGCCCTGGTTGAATAATATCTTAGTTTTAAAGATATTAATTCTTTGATGTTCAACTGTACAAGGTTTTGTCAGGCGGGTCGGTTTTTCGGGCATTTCCAATCTTATTACGTACTAATTCGGAAAGAAAACTAATTCCCCGAGAAACAAACGTCAGGAAATGACTTAACATAATTTCTCTTCAAGGGGGGGGGGGAGAGGGTGACAAGAAACTCAGAAATAGTGGTCATAGTAGTGCTGTGGAGGGCTCCTTAATTGTATTTGGGTTGTTTTAGTTACGCTCTAGAGGCATCCTAAGTTTCATTTTTGTAACTCTATATGGGCGGTGGAGAAAGAGAGGTTGGTAAGATAGAGGGGGAGGGGGGAGAGAGAAAGCTAGGACAGACAGAGAGTTAGAAATAGAATGTTTAATAGGCATATGTTACACTTTGTAACCTCTTCTATTTTGTTTTTAATGACCGCGGGCAACGCCGGGTACCCTTGCTAGTCTATTATATAAAGGGCAGTTGTGTGTGTGCGCGCGCTCGCGCGTGTGTGTATGTGTGTGTGTGTCCAGCTAAAAGTTTAAAAAACACACAAAAAAACACCCACAAAGTTGTTATATTATTGATCAGCGTTGGCCTGGTTGAATAATATCTAAAATTTAGAAAATATTATTCATTCTCTGGGGATCAACTTGGCCAGGTTTTGTCGGTTTTTCAGTGTTATTATGTAGTAATTTTGAACGAAAATGCCGACTCATTCCTCGAGGAATGTATTATATAAAGGAGAGTTGTCTGTTTTTTGTTTCATTTTACTTCAGTCGAAGATCTCAGAAATCTAGGGCTCCTTCCTTAGGCTAACACTTGATCTCTATATGAGATACATAGATATTCGAATGTTCTATTAAAGTTCTCCTTTATTTCTCAAACGTTGAGATATTAAAGAAGTGAAGAACATTAAGTTTCCTCTCCCCAATTGACCAGTTAACTATGTTATATTAAATCTTTCGCGTTGTCTCTTGGTCTTAGTGGATTCCAGGACAATAATTAATCTAGTCTGGTGGAGTATCCAGCTTAGTACTGTTATTATAGGCAACGTCACTTGGAAAAGGTGCACTCTTTCTCGTATGAGCCAGTATGGAGTAACCATACCGAGTGAATCTCATTTGTGCTGCAAATACTATGTTATTTTGAATTTTTAGTCAGGGATTACTTGTAGGTGGACGCCTCCTCATGCCAGGTTGTCCTGACAAACCCCTGTACAGAGAGACCTAAGACACTCAAGGGCAGTATCTAGTAGGCATTCAAATTTCTCCCCTGTGTGTATGTGTGTATATGTGCAGCTAGAAAGTAACGGGCTGGGCAGAGGAGAAATAGGAGGATATGGAGGAGGGGGAAACGGGAAATGGGGAAATAGAGAAAGATAACAAAACGGTATAGAGATAGAATTTTTAATAGAAACGTTACACTTTTGCCCCGGGCAACGCCGGGTAGCTTTACTAGTCATATATAAGCAAAATGACCCTAACCGTCGGAAAGCGATGCGTTCTCCACATTTTACCGATTCTGTTACATATCCTCTGTTGGTAAATACCGGCAACATTAGATATGAAAATACGTCATTTAGTTCATTGGTAATTTAGTTTTTTTTTTTACTTTACTATATAAATTTAACGTAAAATGATCACCCTTTTCTTGACCATATAACGTGGTCAGAACGGGTAACCATTTTTTTGTATTTTCAAAATCGCCACCTTATAAAAAATAATTTAAATTTTTGTTGTTTTCCGAACTTATAGTATAATTTAGATTTTTTTCGTAATACCACCTCTGAATCATGTATTCTTAGCAAGAAGAAAAATAAGGGCCCTTAAAAAGCAACAACAAAAGAAAGCGCTTGACGCCGTTGACCATATCTGGATTAATCTGGCGTTTACGTTTCGAATCTCGCCATGGATACACTTGCTACGTCCAGCCACACTGAAGAGTCTACACATCGGGATCTTTTAGGGACATTTTGAATATAAAAAAATATGTCCAACATATTTGATATTCGGGCCTTAATATTTTGTGTCCTTGTAAAAGTGAATTGTCAATTTCTGGTACCAGGTAACATATATACTCTGCTGGGTTTGTAAACGTGACTTTTTGATCGATCGAAACAATCAAGTAGAGGGTGACCATTTTAAGTTACATTTACGTACAAAACCGAACACCTAGCTAAAAATTGAAAATCAACACTTAAAAAATAATAATTAAAAAGTAGTGTCTGGTTACTCTGACTTATCGAATTTGGGAGCAAATGAATTACTCCCCCCCATTTCTCTCTCTCTCTCTCTCTCTTTCTTTCTCTCTCTCTCTCTCTCTCTCTCTCTCTCTCTCTCTTATACCTGGACAAAAAAAAAATGTAATAAAAAACAAAATTGTCTATAAAAAATCGTATCCCAGATGTTTAAATAATTGTAATTAAGAACGATCCGACAAAACAACGACGTCTTAAAGATAATCTTTTACAAAACGATCTCCAAACTACTTTTGAGCTAAAGGGGTCCATCCCAGCCAAAATCAGGATAGAGCCACCAGCATCATATGCGGTTTAACGTCTGTTTTACATGTTGGATAGGTTAGTTTGGAAGTTAATTTCAAACAGCCGTCCAGGCTGTTAGAAAGTAACTCCCAGACTAATCTATCTATGCCACGTTCTTTATTTACCATTCTTTATCTCAAATCCATCCCTATTACTCCAGATCATCATCATCATCATCATCATCATCATCATCATCATCATCATCATCATCATCATCCCAACCACCACCATATTCGGTTTAAAGCCTGCTTTATATGTTAGCATGTGTTGGACGGCTTCATGAAAATTGACTCCCAAACTAACCTATCACTGACCTGGTCTGTATTTATCGTTCTTTCTTTCAAATTCATCCTCATCACGTCTTCATGTTTTCCTTGTCCTTCCCATGTGAACTGAACCTGCTACTCAACTGTTCTACATCAGTATAATGTCCGTTTTAGATGCTGGCATGTGTTGGACGGCTTTTAGAAATTGACTTCCAAACTAATCTATCTCTACCCAAATCTCTATTTATCCCACTTTCTGTCAAATCCTTCCTTAAAACTTCTTACTATGTCTCTTTCTTTCCCCTGACAACTGACCTTACTACCTCAACTGTTCTACATCTGATCCAGTTTTTTAATGTGACCAAACTTTCTCTAAGGTTATCAGAGCTAAGTCTGTCTTCAAGACTCACACTACACAGCCGTCGTATTATTCGCATATCATTCTCTCCGTGCAATACCGATATATTAAATAAAGAAACAAATAGAAACAAAACAAAATAGTAATAAAATATAAAGAGAAACAACATTTGTTAATATTTAGGTTGAATTGCACATTTTGTTTTCGCATAGTGCCGTTTGGAGACATACATCTCTATATTAATAAAACTGTGAGACCACTTATCGTGTATCTGTGTGTGTGTGTTTCACGTTTTTAATCTGTTTTGAGTGCGTTCACTGCACAGACCATAATCGTCCACTCGTCGTCTTCGTCCGAATTCGGTGCTTAATTTGGACACTGGCCACATGACCGGCGGCACAGTTATAAAAGGTGAGGGGGGGCTCTCCTAAAAAGTGGGGGCGGCGGTTGAACACATGCGTATATAACTTCATTATTGATGACCGTAAAGTGGGGGGGCAAGTAAAAAAAGAGGGCAGGGGGGCTTGAGCCTCCCCCCCCCCGGTGCCACCGTCCATGGGCTATAATATCAATCATGTAATCTCGTCGACTGCTGTAACAAAAGAACGTTCTTTCCAAACAAGATAACAACTCAAGTTTAAAACAATATTTCATTTTGAGGTTTCAATTATATCCATCTTCTCCACTGAACGACCGACTTGCAAATAAGGAAAAACTCCTAACTCTAATCCTAACCCTAACCCTTCCAACTGAACACAAACGGTCCATCAGCTTCAAGCCCAAATGCAAACCTGTCTCTGAGACCCACAGAACTGACCCTCCCCTGCCCGTCATATATATATATATATATATATATATATATATATATATATATATATAGAATTATAAAAAGAAAAACTATACACACATTAAGGTTGTACACATAATAACTTATTTCGACCCCTTTAATTAGGTCTCCTCAGATGTATGGACAACCACGTCAAAAAAAGTTTTTTTTGACGTGGTTGTCCATACATCTGAGGAGACCTAATTAAAGGGGTCGAAATAAGTTATTATGTGTACAACCTTAATGTGTGTATAGTTTTTCTTTTTATAATTCTGTTTTGCTCTGTTTGAATTACATTGAGCTCTGTTATTCAGATTCTCTACACAAAATTGAAATCCACACACTATATATATATATATATATATATATATATATATATATATATATATATATATATATATCGATCTCATTCGGGATAGACCATACAACCAGCCTACTCGAAAATTAATGGCTGTTTTATCACTGGACATAAAAACCTACTGATCAGAGGGGTCTCTTATCTGAAGTGGACATTAATCTTTTTGAAAAATCTCAAGTGGATCACAGTCACAGCGTGGATCACAGTCACCCATGAAGACATTGTTATTGTAAAGAGCCAGACGGTTTTTGTGTGATCTCTCTTTTTTAGCCAAATATTTCCCCCATTACAGGCCCGCCGTCTGTAGCATGAATCTATGCACTCCACTAAACCCCACTAAACATGCAACATAACATGTAGCATTTTCACAATGTGACTACGTGATTCATGCATTATTAATAGTTTTAACTATTAATCGATTATTTATTGAAATAAAAAAATTGCTATCGCATAAAGTACTAAAACGAACGTAAAAAAACTCTTATTAAAAAAAGTAATGTTGTGAAATAAGGCGACGTGAAAAGCTCACTACTAAATAACACCGAGAGAGAGAGAGAGAGAGACAGACAGACAGACAGACAGAGAGAGACAGAGAGAGAGACAGAGAGAGAAAGAGAGAGAGACTGAGAGAGGGGGGGAGAAAGGGTGAGAGACTAACAGAACAGAGAGACTTATTCAACTACTCTCAAATTCGAAAAATCAGACGCATATGACGCACAAGGATATTACTTTTTACTTAATTAAAAAAATTGTCGATTTTCAAATGAAAGATTTGAAAAAAAGAAAAAAAATGAAAGAGAAAGATTACATAATCATTATTTGTTCTCTTCTTCCTTTCACTTTCACTCGAAAAATACGTGACCAGTTTCCGTCTCTGCATTCGTCACGTAATCAGCAGCCCCCCCTCTCTCTCTCTCTCTATCTCTATCTAACTGCTTGTTGATATTTTACCTGTAACGCTCAGATTCTCATCTGTACCAATGAAACTAAAATAGAATAGACAATCTCGTGTGTGTATTTCTCGCGTCAACATAACTTTGATTTTCGTTTGTTTGTTTTTTTACGGCATATCAACCTTTTTCAGATCAGACGTAACTTTGATAAATACACATTGAATTTTTTTTACTGAAAATTTTATATTTATCGAAAAAGAAAGTAATAAGGGAAAAGTTAAACGAATTTTTAAACGTCTTATTGAAAAACAAAATGTAAAAATGATTTTTTTTTTTTTAAATTTCCCTCAACCCTCCGCACCCGGGAAACACCGGGTAAATACAGCTAGTAAGTTATAAATGTGCTTAAACCCCCTGCAGCATTTATACGTTTTAAAAAAGAAAAGAAAGCGAAAAAAGTAAAACGACTCCCGGGCAACTCCTGGTAAGTAAATCTAACACATAATAAATACATGTTGTAAACGATTCATTGTACACGATGAGTGTTATTTCACACATACCTGGGGTTACGTTGTGTGTTTCATACCTTTCCCAACGTTCGTTTGGTACATACAGTTTTCAGTGTAGAAAGTTAAGAGTAAGAAATGTTACCAGTGTTAGAAGTGAATGTGTGTGTACGTTTGTTTCAAGTTCAGTGTGTATCTGCGTGCGACCATGTGAGAGAATTAGGCACTGTATGTTTGCTGCCTTTTGTCAGCGTGCGTATGCGTATGACTGCGTGCTTACGTGAGTTGAGAATTGTGATTAGCTTTCTCTAGCCACACAAAGGGGAAGAGGGAAGCTGAGCGTAATGTCGATGTTAGCACTGTCCGTTTTTTTATCAATTGGTTGACTGATGAAAAATCTGGCCTTGTATACGCCTAAGAGCCTCGAAGTTGACTCCAGACAACAATTCGACAACTTCACCTCTTATTGGGTCAACATATATTCCCGTACATTTTTTTAAAATTCACCCCGAAGTATGCGCCGAGCCATATGCGTACAAACGATTTTAAGCACTTTTATTTTGTACCCCAAAGGGTAAACTTTTGCCGCCACAGATTAAACCTTTAACTTCTAGACGACTGTAAATTAGAACTGATTAGTAATTAACACTTTTATCCGTTGCGCAGCGGGTTGTTTCGAAATAATCCAAATAATAATCAATCGTTAATTTTCATTGGCTGCGCCCATGCATCTGTATAATAGGCTCGGTCCGTCGGTCTGTCACGCGAGGGTTGAAATAATGTTGTTATTTTACATTGTTAAACGCGTAGATTAAATGAATTAAGAATACCCGCGCATGCGTGAGGGTGAACTCTATGTGAAATTGACATAATCTCATACTTGGTGACTTCCACCCTTTCTTAATGTCAGAATTGCAATTAATTATTAAGTAACTTAATTATACGGCAGAAAGAATTTCGTGCCCCCTTGTACACAGGGAGTTATTTCCTCCCTGTTGTCTTACCCCTTCTAAGCCACTGAAGCGAGATAAGCATTTTTAAATGGAGTACTTTTGTTAAATACAAAGTTTTTAATTAACGTAGAAACAAATACAACACAGCAGGGCCACCCGACGTTGCTCGGGAATGAAAATAGTCCTTTTATATTACAAGAATAAAGCAAGACACGTACTATAGAAATTTGTATTTCTAACTGTAATTTTTAATTTTATTTAAAGTATTATTCATTTTGTAGATTTCTATCTTCTTTAGAATAAGATAATACTTGGCTTTGTCTGAAATATAAAGTACACAGCTTAAATTAGTGGACAATAGAGTTGTTGTTAATTGACGTTAACTAAACCACAACAAAAGTTGGTACTCTTATAGAGAACGACCTGCGTTTCCGTGACTTCGTGTCGTCAACGTTCAGGCAGGTATCGAAAGCGCCCGAGAGTTGACGAAACTATTAACCAATCAGGTGGCAGCAGGCATTAGACAATCAGGTTGGAGCAAGCAGACGATAATTTTTGGAGGAAATTAATTTCTACGATCTTCAGCGCGTTAAAAAAATGAATTTCTACGATCTGCGTCAGCGCGTTGAATCTCCCGAAGGACTCATTGAGTTCTGTCGGCAACGGTCACTTCTAGCGAAAGACTAACCCTAAACTATAAACAATAAACCCTAACCCTAAACCCTAAACCCTAAACCCTAACCCTAACCCTAAACCCTAAACCCTAACCCAGAAAATGTTAAAAACTAAAACAACAGTGGAAAAAAACAAAAAAAAACAAAAAAGAAATTGGTTAAAAACAGTTGTTTCGTTTTTTGTTAAATAAAAACATTTTAAAATAATCTTTTGAAACTTTTCGTTGCACAAAAAAAACAAAACATTTTATTTATAAACATTTTATTAACAATTGTTCTTTTGACCGCCGTAAAATAAACATCTAATTAATAACAATTGCTTAGCTATGGTTTGTCTGTTCTTTTATTTATATAAGTATTTTACTTTGATTTTCTTCGTCTAAATGTTGCTATTTGAAACTTTTCTTGAATTTATCGTCTGGCAGTCTTCAATGTAACAGTCTGGCAGTCAACTCTCGGGCGCTTCCGAGACCTGCCCGAACGTTGACGACGCGAAATCACGGAAACACGGGTCGTTTTCTATAAGAGTACCCAAAAGTACTTTAAATTTCATGTTAATTGTTTGGCAGATTCTCACTGCTTTCTCCGATAAAAAAGTGTTATTTAAAAGAAAAGAAAATAACTATAGCTTTATACGCAGAAACTGTAGGATGTATAGAAACTTTTATGTCTTTTATTTAATTTTAATTATCAAAGTTTTCAAACATTGACTACAGTGAACTTTAGGTGTTTTTTTGTTGTTGTTGTTGTTGTTGTTTGTTTGTTGTTTGTTTGTTGTTTGTTTTTTAATCCAATGGATTATTATTAATTCGGCACTGAATTTCCAGATTATCGAGAGGAAACATTTAAAAATGATTTAATATTTTACCAATAAGACTCTCTATTCACTATGGCAACGGCTTCCAATCCTGTCCACAGCGCCCAAATAATCATCATCATCATCATCATCATCATCATCATCATCATCATCATCATCATCATCATCATCATCATCATCATCATCATCATCATCATCCTCCTCCTCCTCCTCCTCCATTGCAGCAGCTCTACCCTAACGATTCACTGAATCATGAAATACAAAGAGACGAGACGTATTTATTTCCCCGGGAGAAAAAAATTATTTTATCATTTTT
>OY744529.1:25077759-25087759 GCA_963556195.1 Sepiola atlantica
GTCCTTTCTAGTTCAAAATACCTCTCCTTCCGTTTGAACAAAAATATACTTTTACTTCTAATCACTTTATGCCTATTAACAACTCCCGCAAGTACCTCTGTCTCATTCCGAATCTGACCTCCAATGTACACCCAGGGACAAAGACACCATTTTCCTTACTTGGATGAGGGGGGGGATAAGTATTACTATCGCACATTGGCCCTATTTCCTTACCCTAAAGGTGCTCATCTCACCACCCTACACCACTATGGCCGTACGAACCAGGATTGACCCTTTTGCCGAACTTTCTATGCGTCTACAATTTCGTTTGTTTCTTCTTATGCGGTGGGAATTCTCGTGGCAATCGTCACCACTGATCTCTCGCTGATAAAATAATTTAAAAAAAGAAATACGTGGTTTTCCCTGGAGTCTGAGTGACAGCAAGTGCCCCTAGATTTTTAGTACTTTTTGCTTCTTTCCATAGCCATTGCAACTCACATTGTCCTCGTGCCAGTCGTTCACAATTGATTTCGCGCTTATATCGGTCAATGATTATTAATAATCTCCGTACCCTTCCAGTCGAGGTCTGGATGGTGCTATCTCATCTTTTCGCAGCAATAACCAATGTTGGTGGCATTGTGTTTTAGGGTGAGGGCAGATTATAGCGTTTATCTTATATATTTACTCAAGTGATCCCAGTTCCCTTCAGTAGGTCTCAATACGTTCGATCTAAATTTCTAGTTATGTTTGTCCTCAGTGTAATTTTATTTCATTTTTTTGTGTGGTTGGTCAGTGTCATCTAGTTATAAATCAAATAAAATAAAATTAAGTGGAAAAAATAGCAAAGTGCAACAAGCCGTGTAAAGAGACGGATAGAAGTTGTTTACATCTACATAGAGTCTGAATGTTTGTCAAAGTGCAACAAGCCATGTAAAAAGAGGTTATGTTATAATAATATTTAGATGCTATTTCTGCCGACGAAGTGGACAACTGTGGATAGTGAAGAACATCCCAGCTACATTACAATGTGTGTTGGTTTTCGCGCTCTTATAAGTTGTTTTGATATTCAAGCTGTTTTATCACTGTGACACAAGAATGGGCACCCCTTTTATTGGAGCTTGAATTAACCGCATTTAAAAGCCTTGTACCTGACTTTTGTTGTCCTCGTGGGGAGGCAACTAAATCAACACATTTGTGTTGCATTTAAACAGTGCGACATCAATCAACCTTTCGTTCGACTAAGAGTAACAGTTGTTTTCAACAAGCTGGGTTGACGGTGTATCGGAGGAGGTCAAGGGTCAAATCGAGTGTTGACTGATACCAGCTTCGCTAAAGGTTAACAATCGGAACCGTCGGTGAACTTAATGAGAATACAATAACTATTGCTCTCTCTCTTTCTTTCTCTCTGTCCTTTTCTTTTTAAAATGTATACTTGTTTCTCTCCTTCTCTTGTGGGACTATACTCACTCTCTATCTCTTTCAACTGTTGACTGCGAGAGAGAAAGGTAGAATGCAGTTGGTGTTTCTTCTTCATACATGACGGTCGTGCGAGCCAACTCTCGAATTTTATATGGGTTTCAGAATGTGAAAAATAAATTACATATTTATAAAATAATGTACGCTTCTTTTATACAAGCGTTCACATTTCAGCGCGATCAAGCTAATTAATTCTCTGCGGAGAATTAATGACGCCTAATGAAGCTAAAAACCCGTCAAACATACTGACGGGATTAACCCTTTCATTGAAATGGAATATAACTATCGTTCCACCGGGGTGCTGGTAGTGCCGTGTTAGGACGATAACAGCCCTTCAGAAATGTCCTCAAATGCGCGGACACACAAAGATACAATCCACTGAGCGATAGTATCACATCAGTGCTGTAGTGTGTATAGTGTCAATTGTCCTGCTGTTACCAATTTCCTGTAGTCTTTTTTCTTGACTTCAATGCTCCTACAGTTATTAGTAATACGGTAGTTTTATGTTCCGTATTCCTTTCAGTTTTCTGGCACGTTCCATGGATTTACATAGTTTCCTGTCTCCTTCATTTAAACTAAGCGATATTCTGTGCGACGAAATCTACTATTTAGTAGTATTTTCCTCTCTGTTGACTATTATCATGTTTGGATTTCTAGCTTGTTTGATACTATGGACTGCCACTCTTCACAGCCGGGATCACCGGAAAATGTTAAGTTAGGAAATAGATTGACAACACAAACATGATGGTGAAGTAAATAACAATAGGGGAGTGACAGATCAATTGTGTTGTACAGACAAGTGACGCACTGATAATTAGGTGTTAGCTTTTGGGTGGCCGCGGGCGACAGAAAGAGTGAGTTGAGGAAAAAAAACGGCTGTCGTCAGTTCCGGTGGTGGACTGAGAAAAAGACCGAGCATAGGAGATGCAGCAGACGAGAGTATTAGATCGGCTTGGGGAGTGGGGCAAGTTAGACAGGGCTCAAGATAAGCAGACGAAGCAGACGAGACGAGACGGATTCGTTTTAGCTAAAGTCCTGAACGGGAAATATTGGAATTTAACTAAGATTTGAACACTAACGGCGGGCTCCAACGAAACACACACACACACGTCCATGTCCAACAAGTCGTCCTTACACAACATGTGTGTCTACATGGTTCTTGTTTTAAATACAAATTGTAAACTAGTGCTTGCGCCCTCGGTAATCGTCAGTACTAGAGTCGACACGGCCTGAAAAAAAGAAGAGGAAGACGAAAAGGAAACAACGACACACATGCGTTTTGAGGATCGACGGTCGTCGAGGGGCGTTATGGTTATACAAATGGTACCGTGTCTGTGAGTATTTCATTGCCCCAAAATATGTTACGCCTTTCGTTTTCCAATGCTGGCTCCGGTTTGTGTTATTGTATTGTGTTGTATTGGTGTGGCATTCACAGGGCATGGTATTCCAAAATGGTAACCGATCTGGTGCTGACCCGGCTCAACGTCGTTTAACGTAATTGACTTAACGGGAATCAGTGTGTCGATATGACTATGCCATATATCTTGTTTGTATTTGTACCATTTTTTCTGTATGTTCAAAGAGGATTTATTTGCACCATTCTCAGTGGACTACAATTACCATATCTATTTGATTTTTTTTTATCAGCTTGCTGCATTCACTTATAATGTGATTTACCGTTCTGTCACATTTTCCATAGGGTCTATATTTGCTATTTTCCTGGATTTTGTCTATCTTTGCGTTTATGTAGTTTGTTTTTATCGTGTTGTTTTGTGTGGCTGTCGGTAGCGACTTCGTTTCTCTTTTCAAGTGTTCTTTTTCGCAGCCGTGTCCACGTTTTCTGGTGTACAATTTCTTTGTCCGTCTTATAAATAGTCCATGTAGTTGCTTCTCTTCCCAATTTACTTTTCTAACCTTTTTGTTTCCCGTTTTGCTATGTTTCGCATTGTTCACCTTGGCGTTGCTTTTGGCGGCAGTAATCAGCCTCTCTGTATTTTGTGTTATGTATTTCTCTAGAACTTTGATTGTTTTCTCTGTGCAATCTTCAATAGTTACAAGTCCTTTTCTTCCTTTCCCTTCTGAATAAAGTCGCACACTGTCGTCCTTCAGGTGCTTTGTCCACAGTCCTTAGTTTCCTGGTGTTTTGATCCGGGTTACTCAGTTCTTTCTTTTGCCCAGTTTATGAAAAGTCGTCATTGTTGTCGTCGTCAGCAGACAATATTTATTGTGAATCTGTTAAGAACTGTCCGCCTGCCTATCTGTCTGTCTGTCTGTCTGTCTGTCTGTCTGTCTGTCTGTCTGTCTGTCTGTCTGTCTGTCTGTCTGTCCTATCTCTCCCCTTTCTTTTTCTGTCTTTCTATCACTCTCTTTCCCTATCGCTTCCTGCCTTCTTTTTCTCTCGTTTTTTTCTTTTTCTACTCTTTTCTCCCCCATATCTCTCTTTTACTCTCTGTCTCTCTGCCCCTCCCCCCTCTCTTTCTCTTTCTCGTGCTCTCCGCCTATCTGTCTGTCTGTCTGTCTATCTCTCTCTCTCTCTCTCTCCCCCTCTCTAGTAATGTGCCTCTGTCTCGTTAGTTCTCTTTCTTTTCCCCTTCGGATCTCTCTCTCTCTCTCTCTCTCTCTCTCTCGTCTTCATAGTATTTGCTTTTCTATCTATCTATCTATCTATCTATCTATCTATCTCGCCCTGCTTTCATTTCGTTATCTCCCTCCCACTTTATCTCTTTCCCTACCTTCCTTTTCCTTCTACTCTTTGTCTCACTCTTACTTATCTTACCTTTCTTCCCCCTCCTTCCCCTCCTCCCCTCCTCCTCTTTCCCTTGTCTCTCTATTTGCATTTATTTCCATCTGCCTTACTTCTTTTTATTACTCCCACTCTCTCATTGGCCCTCTTTTCCCTCTGTTCCTTCTACTCTATTCTCCTCTCCCCTTGCCCGTATTCACCCCTCCCCTCTCCCCCTCTTCCCCCTCTCCTTTCATTCTACTTTCCTCCCACTCTTTTCGTTTTACTATTTTCCTCACTCTCTCCTTGCATTTATTTCCCTCGCAATAACAATAATAATGAAATCCTTGTGTACAGTGCTCATGTGCACTACAAAAGTGCATGTATAGTGCATAGGATAATGTGCAATTGTTAGGGAAATGAACAGTGTAAGAGTCATAATATATACATGTGTGCACGTGGTTAGATGAGAGGGGGGATATCAGGTGTAGTTTGGGCGAATTTCGGAAAGCACGTATTTTCCTTTCTCTTTTCTCTCACGTTTTTCTAACTTAATCTTTTTATTTCGGTTTTCTTTCATTCTTACACATTTCAGAATGCATTTATTCATTCATTCATTTATTTAATTCATTCATTCATTTAATTCATTCATTCATTCATTCAATTCATTCATTCTTTCTTTACATGTAGATATTGAGATTTAGTCACGTTGCCTGAGCATCTGAATCGGATGTTTCCTGTCCAATCGAATCATTCGATCGAATCAGTCAATAGATCACATGATTCCCAAACCTCCATCTTTTGGAGTGACGCCTGTAAAGCTATTCCTTCTGCTTGTACGCGTTCGGAAATAAAATAAATAACAGACGATTCCCGAAATTCTACTACTTGTCACAATTAGTAAACATCTTTTATTACAATTTTCAGCAGTTTTGTAATTAAAAATTAAAATGTCGTAAACCAAACATAACAGCGTTACCAACCACCGCACCTTCCGAAATATAAGGAGAGAATAGAGAGGTGGTAGCAAGAGAGAGAGGGGTGGAGGGAAAGAAATACAGAGATAATTTTAAAGAGAGAGACAGAGAGGGAGAGAGAGGGAGAGAGGGGGAGAGAGGGTGTAAACAGGGAGAGACAATAGAGGGGGTGAAATAGAATGGAGAAAGAAAGAGGAGGTAAACAAGGAAGGAGAGAAAGAAAATAAGGGATATTATAGAAGGGAGAAAGAGAGGGAAAAGAAATGCAAGGATAGCTTGAGAGAGAGAGAGAGAGAGAGAGAGAGAGAGAGGGAGTAGGGGTTGGAACAGAAGGGAGAATAAGAAATTGGGGGAGAAAGGGAAGGATACTTAGAGAGGGAAAAGAAGTAAGCAAATGAAGGAGAGAGAGAAAAAACAGGTATGATATAAGGGAGAAAGACAAAGGAAAAGAGAGACAAGGATAGCTAGAGAGAGAGAAAAAGCGAGCGAGAGAGAGAGAGAGAAGAGGCAGACAGACAGACAGACAGACAGACAGGCAGGCAGACAGACAGACAGATGACAGGTAAGCAAGAAAAGGGATGGAGAGACAAAAGCAAATACTAGGAAGAACAGAAAGAGAGACAGACAGTCAAACAAACTGAAGAAAAGAACGTGAGAAAAAGGATAACAAGAAAGAGATAATGAAAGAGAAAGTAATAGAGAGAGAGAGAGAAAGAGAGAGAGAGAAAGAGAGAGAGAGGGTGAGAAAGAGAAAGAGAGAGACAGAGAGACAGACAAAAAGTAGAAGGAAAAAAGAAAGAAAGACAAAGTGAAAGAGACAGCCTGCCGGAAAGACCAAGCAAGGGATGATTTCATCAGCGCTTTGGAGGCCTCCTTGGGTGCATTGTCTTCTCCCTTTACTTAAAATGTTAGTGGAAAAATTATACCGGGTCGTGTTTAACAGTAATTGTTAAAAGCAATTCTATATAATTGTGATTGTTTAAATATGTTGTATATTAAAATTTTAAAAAAGCAAAAGTTACTGATCATCATGTATATCTTAATCTTCTTTCGTTCTTTTCTTTGTCGGTCTCTTTCCCTATCTCCTCTCCTTTCTTGTTTCTCTCTTTGTTTTTATCTGCTATTCTTCCCCCCCCCCCCCTCTCACTCTCTTTGTCCTTCTTTCTTCTCCTCCCACATCTAACAATTTTATAAATAGAAATTAAAACAAAATTAACTTAATAAAAGTAGTTATAGTTTCGTAAACATTTGGTTCAATTAATAACTTAATGATAAAATAATACTGTGATAATTAAATTTTAATTTAAAAATTCTATCAAAAATACTGTTGTAAAAAAATAAACAACAACAAAAAACTGCATAGTTAAAAAAAAACTGCGAAAAAAAATTAAAAGTACAAAGACTCTCGAACAGAACCGGGTAAAAACAGCTAGTATAATATATAATTTGTTGTATGAATATTTAAAATAAAATTGGATAATTCTTTCTTTTGTGATTAAAAAACATTAAGACATTGATTTGTTTACAAAGAGCACGGTTCCGGTAAGATCACCGACGTTTAGCGACGTTTAGCCTGGCCAGTACTAAATGGGTTACCATTTGAAAAAAAAAAACAGGTCATGGGCATCGTAAGTAAATGAAGCCAGAGCCGTGGCCACCGAGAGTTGACAAGGCCAAGCAACTAACTTCCTGCCCCGGACAATAAAGTCTACATCGGCATCTCCGCGGGTAACTGGAAACAACGCTTTTATGACCACAAACACTCTTTTAACAACCCAGATCTCAAGAACAAAACAGAATTAGCGAAACAATGGTGGCTTCTGAAAAATGAGAACCGGTCCCCGGTGGTTTCGTGGTCAATACTATGCTTTTCGGATATCCCAAATGGATTTAGGCAGAGATGCAATTTATGTTTAGAGGAGAAAATAAGAATCCTAAAATACGACCGCAATAATCTTTTGAACAAACGTGATGAATTGATGGCGAAATGCAGACATAAATGCAAATTTAAAATTACCAATATCTAACAATCTGATAGACCTCTAGACTTGTAACAGTTAGATACCAAATAGATCAGTTACGGTAAACCCCCATAAATATTTACATTAATATCTGTTATGAACATATAATTACTGACCTGGTGACATTAGTTATAGTTGTTTTTCGGATGTATGCATATACGAGGGTACCTTAAGATATTCGTGTATTCAGTGTACTTATTTGAAATAAGATAGCATTATATTTGCTATGTATGCATGCGCGTGCGGATGCGCGTGTATGCGGGCATTAGTGTATATGTATGTATGATAAAAATTAGGAACGTATATATAAGTACATTTGTTTTTGTATGTATATATATGTGTACATGCATGCTTGTGTCTGTGTATGTGCTAGCATGTATGTGGGTGTGTGTATGTGTGTGTGTGTATGTATGTACTGCATATTTGCCTTATCAATGTGTGCGTATGTTTAATTAAACTCTTACCCCGATTATTAAAACTTTCCAGGCCGTATGTATTATTTTACTTATGGGTATGTATATGCAATTTAAAACTTTCCAGGCCGTATATATTATTTTGTATATATATATATATGTGTATATGGGTATATATGTGTATACATGGGTGCAGGTGTATGTGTGCATGTATGGGCATGTGCGAGTATATGAGTATAGGTATGTGTGTACGTATGCGTATAACTAAGTAGGTATATAGGTATGTGTACGGGTGTGCATTTGTGTATGTCTATGTATACATATATATGTATCTCTATTTTGCACATCTGTGGCTATGTGTGCATGTGCGTATATAGGTGTGTATAGGTATACGTGTGTATGTGTGTGTATGTGCATATGTTTGTGTGTGTGTGTGTGTAGGTAGGCATTCATTTAGTGGGGATGTTCTTTAATGAATACTTAAAGACGAAACACATTTATCTTCGATGTCTTAAAAAAATTTTAATTCAAGGTAGTAGGTACGGGGGTATATATGTATGTATGTGTGGGTGTGTGTGTATGTATGTGTATATATATATATGTATATGTGTGTATGTGTGTATATATATATGTGTGTGTAGATGTAAGTATATATGTATGTGTGTGTATATGTATGTATACATGTGTGTGCGTGTAGAGATGGATGTGTATGTATATAGGGATGTATGCAGATGTTATTTACTTAAAATAAGATAGCGAATTAAATTAAGTGTATAATATTATCACTAGACAATATTAGATTAGAATTAATTATAGGCTTCCATAGATTATAAACTAATGTAAGATGAATTTGTGAAAATCAGAGTATTCTTAATTTTCAAATTAATTTTGACGCGCGAATCTAGATGAAATTAGGGCACGAGAAGTGTCAACCAGCCGATGACACTAGACTTTCTCGTTTCGTTTGCCGGGTAAAAAATCTCGTTGGCCTTGGTAAGCTGAATTTCGGGCTAGCCAAAAATTGTGTGTGTGTGATGTTAAGAATAGGTATATGTGTGCGTATGTATGGAGGCGTATGTCACCAGGTCGGATATGAAGAATATGTGCGCTTAACCCAGACGTTATTATTTAATAAAAATAAACAAAAAAAACCATAAGATCTCCTTAGATTAATTTAGTTAAATATAAGATGTTAATTTCTACTCGCTCTATGTTGGGTGTTCAAACCGGCTGCTACCACCACTCCCTCTGATTGTGTTTGAAGTGCCGAGGATGAATTCAATTTTCTATCAGTATCAAAAATGTAATTGTTAAGTTGGATGCTTGAATAAAACCGCAAGGTTGAAATAAATTATTGCATCGACAATCATGTAATTTCGTGTTATTATATTTTACGTTATATATATATATATATATATATATATATATAGAGAGAGAGAGAGAGAGAGAGAGAGAGAGAGAAAGGCACGATTTATAACGGAAGGCAACACAGCGAGGGGGAAAGAGAGCAATATATATAGAGAGAGGGGGAAATTGTATGATTTACCACGGACGGTAGGTAGGGAGTTGGGAAGAAAGTTGAGGTATCTTAAACGGGGTTAGCCTGTCTACGTCCCCCTCCAACCGTCCAACCCCAAGCTCCCTCAAATCGTCTCTGAAAACCGGAAATTAAAGTAATCTGTCTGGCGACTGGGAAACCCGCTTGGAGGTGGGAGGATATAAGGAAGAAAAAAGCTGAAAATAGATCATCCGACAACCAAGGTCAGAGACCATGTCATATATATATATATATATATATATATATATATATATATATATATATATATATATATATATATATATATATATATATCAGGACCGGCGGAATAGTTATAAAAGTGGGGGGGGGGCTTTCCTAAAAAGTGGGGGGCCCGGTTAAACACATGCATATATAACTTCATTATTGATGACCGTAAAGTGGGGGGGGGGGGACAAGTCAAAAAGTTCGTTGAGTCCTCTAGTTTGTCTTGATGTTTGCGCTGTATTTAGCATAAATATAACTTAATTTCTCCGTATCATGTGATAATTTCCTCTAGTCGAGAGGATAGAGTGAAAGCGTGCGGAGTCAAAGGTGACTCTGTGAACCGGGTTCGCGAGCCTTATGAACGTCTGAAATTATCACTTTTCTGCATATAATTTAATATTTATTTATAAATATATATATATATGTGTGTGTGTGTGTGTATGTGATCTACAGACAGCTGTTACGACGCTTCAGTGTGACATAAGCACAGCTGAGATTCGAGACAGTTACCGCCCACTAATATTATGGTCCGACATCTTTTACCTGAAACTAGTTCCATTTGCTTCTCTTTTTTTTACCTTTAGACTCGACCCCACGTCTCTGTGAGAGGCTCGGTCGGCCCGTCTGCT
>OY744529.1:25097759-25120259 GCA_963556195.1 Sepiola atlantica
AATTGAGAATGGCCTTGGGGATAGCGCGAAAGCGTGCGGAGTCTTAGTTGACTGTGTGAACCGGGTTTGCGACCTGTGACCGTCTGAAATTGTCACTTCCTACACTAATGAGAACGAAAGCTTGAAACGCCGGCATATGTAGGAAAAATAATGAAGTGATGAAATGGATAAAATTTGCATAGTTTACAAGTTTATTAACTCGTCAAGTGTTCAAACAAGGAATGCAAATACAAACTGACCTTTAAACCATGGCTTTTCAAAGGTCATTTTGTATTTGTATTCCTTGTTTGAACACTTGATAGTCAATAAACTTGTAAATTATGCAAATTTTATCTATCTCATCACTTCATCATCCGTATATAAATGCTTTATCTACTATATTGAGCTTCACCCTATCTCGATAATATTATAATTTTTATTTTTATATTATCCATTTATTGATATATGTATATCAAGGTGTTTCAAAAGTCTTGGGAACATAACGATTTTTAATAACTCAAAAACTATTAGGAGTTGAAAAATGAAATTGGTACCGTTGGAAAGGTTAAAGTTTCAAGTTTTGTGGGGAATCTTCAAAGTTGCTCAATATGAGCACCATTCGTCACACGGCAGACATCTAGTCGATAGTCCATTTCCTGCCAAACGCGTTCCAGCATCTTGACGTCAATGGTTCCCACAACTGCCGTTACTCGAGCCTTTAGTTCGTCAATATCTCTTGGAAGGGGCGGCACATAGACTTGTTGCTTGACAAAGCCCCAAAGGAAAAAGTCACACGGGGTAAGATCTGGAGACCTAGGAGGCCAGGGCATGAGAACGTCATCACCTCGCCCAGATCTCCCAATCCATCTACCAGGCAGCCTTGTGTTAAGAAACTGCCTTACTCTAAGACTCCAGTGTGGTGGTGCACCATCTTGTTGAAAAATGAAGTCATCAGATTCTGCTTGTTCCAACTGAGCCATTAACCAGTCTTCCAGCATGTTTAGATAGGATTCACCAGTGATAGTTGTCTCTTCAAAGAAGAACGGTCCATAGACACCTTTCTTGGAAATTGCACAAAACACGCTGAAAGGCTGTCCGAACTTGCTCAACTGCATCTTCTGAAGTTGAAGGGCGACCTGTTCGCTTACTTGGGCACAAACACCCATCTTTCACAAATTTAGCATGCCATCTGACAATGGATTTCCTTTCAGGGGCTTCTTTTTTAAATTTCCTGCGAAATGCACGCTGAACACATGTCCACGATTCAGTCTTTGCAAATTGGAGGACGCAAAATGCCTTGTCTTGTTTAGAGAACGCCATTACTGCACCTGGAAAGATAACACGAAAATCATTAGTATGACCAAAAACTTGATTAAGCAAGCTTTAAAATGGCACCAGTTTCATTTTTCTACCTGGAATAGTTCATGAGATATACGCATTTGTAATGTTCCCAAGACTTTTGAAACACCCTGTATATATATACCAGAGGAATACCCGTCCCAGAACGGATAAAATTAATTCCCCGAACATAACAGTTTTGCATCACTTTCATGTCGCCCGGCGAAGATTAAAATCAAGATATAATTATACTAAAACTTATGTCTAGAAACCTTATCCCAGTTTTGATTGATTTTGATTCTAGAAAATGTCTCGAAGTTAATGCTTAAGATTAAGGTGTTGTAAGAAAAAATTGAAATTCAGGCAATGCTGATGACTATTGTTCAAATTCATTGCAAATCAGAAACATTTGAAGGAGGAGGGGCTATATTATGTCTCCTAAATCCATTTAAAATACTCTAAAGAAACTTAAATTTGGACATTTTTATTACTTGATGACTAATATCTATTGTTAAAATTTCACAAAAATCGGAAATATCTGAATATTCGCGTTGCATAAAATTAAATGAAAGTAAATATAGCCCACATTATTAACCTTTACACCTAACAGCTGTGTTCCAAAATTCATATTGATCGGTTAATTAGTTTCGGAGTGAATTCTTTATATAGAAATATATAAACTTATACACGTACATAACTTTATATAAATAGAGATATATAGAGAAGTCATTCGGATTTTTAAACTCAGATCCAAATGCCAATCAATATGGCATATCGTTATTTCAAAACTGCGAATAATTCCTAATATACACGTAGAGTAACTTGATGCCATTACCTACCAAATGCATCTAACTTACAAGTCTTTAAAGAGACTAATTTACTTTTTCATTTCAGTTTTAAAATGTGTCCAATTTCCAAACTACCAATAATTCCTAGTCTACGATTAGTTTACTGACTCGATTACTCACACTTTTAATAATATGGATATTTTTTTAAATGTAAATAATTTCTCAAACTGTGTGTAATTATTTTATAACGGAAAATCGATATTAAATTAATTTTCTCCTTGAGATTTCTTTATACAATAAGATATTAACATGAAAGGCCATGGTAATAAAAAAAAATCTCATAAGAAAATTCATAAAGAAATCTCTTGTGAGATATACCAGCAAACGCCACTCCCAAGTAATGTCTAAAACAAAACACCCCGATGTTGAATGTTAATTATATATCGGAATTCTTGAATATCAAATTTCGAAATACATCTTCTACATAAATACAGGTGGGAATTTTATTTACAAAAGAACCCGTTTGGGTTATATGGTTTATTCTAATACAATAGTTAAACATCCAAAACAGTTATTTTCAGATATGTGAAACAGTTATTATAGCATATGTGAAATAGTTATTTTCGCATATGTTAAACAGTTATTTTCGCATATGTTAAACAGTTATTTTCGCATATAGTCTGTAAATACTGTCTTCGGTGTAAACACCATTTCTGTTCAGACCTGCATTTACTCTTACTGCAAAATTCTCTCTAACCCGCCCACACATTTCTTAGGCGATTACCCTTACAAAATTAGTAATTGCGTTATTTTAACTCCGGTTACAAGATTGGGTGTGGGTATGTTAAAATAAATTAAAAACGGAATTTTCCACATCGGGTTAGATGACGTAGAAAATCGGAAAATTCCATTAGAAGTTAAAAATTAGATATTAGAACTACGTGTTCAGGACGTTGCGTCACAGACAGGAAGTATTCAATGACACGTAGCGGATAAACTGATAAAGTCTTTCTCTTCTTTCTGAACTGCGAAAGAGAGGAGTCGTGTTTGGGGCAGCTGCTCCTCCCCCCCTTATGGTGGATGGGTTGGGGGAAGATCCATGGGATATTATGTAACATCAAGCTATAAATGTATACTGTAACATTTTTTTTAAAAAGAACTGTTATGGTGTGATGGTGATCAACCCTAATTCGGGAATATATGGACTCTTCTAGACACTATGTATAGAGTTACGACGTAGTGTCGTCGCAGTCATATTGACAGTCTGATGACTGACGCGTTCTTTCTATAACATACTATTCTGTACATCTGTAAATATATACTCTTGTAAATCTACCACCGTGTTGTCCTATTTATTATCGCCTTTTGAAGACCACAACAAGAACAATTGTGAAATCCCAAATGATTGCGTGTTGTCATTATTAAGTTTTCTAACCGCTGATATTAAAAAGAAAACGAAAATCAACACGCACCCGACAGACATACAACGACTGTTACCAACAACGAAAACGAACAGGAGAGAGAACGAACTACTGCTACGTGTTATAAACACAACAAGACTGCAGCTGTTTCAGTTATGAGCTGCCGTCCAGATAATCTTATTGAGACAAGATTTTTCCATTGTAGTGTTACACTATACGCTACTTTTGGTGAGCGATAAACACATTGTCCTTGGCATATTCACACAGGAAAAAATCTAGCAAAGTGAGTTTTCGAGAAGGAGGCGACCATGGATTTTCAGTTTAACTACAGACTGTATTGTATTCTAGTGGCATTGAAATAAGCCACACACACTTTTTCTAGATGACGAAAATCGGAAGTAAAATGTCAAGAGCTCAAAAGTTCAAAGGTGACAGGCATAGGAGCATGTAGAAAAAGACCAGCAACGGAACTTAAGCGCCCTGTGATCGATTAGAATTTTACTGGGCATATCCCCACATGATAAAAAAATTCCAGTTGAGTGAGATCTAAATGAATTAAGCACCTATGGACTGTCAGTTCTTCTAGAGATTGCGTGATCATTAACATGTCGTTTATTATGTTACTAATTTAGCGAGTTATCTGAAGATTTCGTTTGGAAACTAGCTAGTAAAACTTTGATCTAGCGGCCAGCGTCTTTTCTTGTGAAATCTGGAGATTTCGTTTGCCACACACACATACACCCGCAATTTCAGATAGCGTACAGCGAAAAAGGAGATGCTTCTGTAGTGTACACTATCACCAACAAGTTAGAAACCATTATATGTTACCATTAATTGCTACCATTATATGTTACCATTATATGTTACCATTATGTGTTACCGTTATGTGTTACACCAGTAACACATCTCAAACAGAAAAGGACTGGGTTGAGACTGAAAACGATCCTGACAATGTTTCAGAATATCTGAATTTGTAATGGTAAAGCTTAAGTTATTAATGTTTTAATCGTATAATGAGCACAACTCTATCATCATATTATTGTATGAGATACTCCCCCGGCCTTGCGCTAATCATCTGTAAAAACAAACATTAAAATAAATCCTTCATGATGTATCCGCTGTTTTTTTTTTTTAATCCAATGCAAATGACATTAAAATAAAAAATATATGTATAGGAAACACGAAATATTATGCCTATTCGTAATATTTTATACAGGATACGAAAAGTTAAAATCTAGCGGTTTTCTGGAGATGTTTTGTTCTGATCTAGCGGGTTTTGAAAATCTCAGTGTGCAACACTGGCCTTAAAGTATTTATAGTGTTTGATTGGCTGCATCGAGTGTAGCTTCATCTTGCATAAACCACTGGCGATGCCCCAGATAACTCTGGGTGGAATTTTACGATTATAATCTTTTAGTATCAGATGGTTGCCAAATCTTCAGTGCAAAAATTCCAATCTATTCCCAGCTCAAAATCATGTGCTAACTTGAAAATTGTATTTATATGGTTAACAATAAACTCAAAATGTCTTATATTTGCCATCCCATCCTGTAGACTTACACATCATTTATCAGACCAAAGTGCTATAAGCCAACACATTTTTAATGAACATGTCAATTACAACTATATTAGACAGCTTCTAATAAACAATGCTAACATTCTGAGAAAAATTCATGTATCAAAAGATTTAACATTCTGACCGGAAGCATTACTACTTCTCAGAGTCAAAACTATGTGTTAAATAGAATATGTCTTGGGTAAGACTACAATTTGGGATTGTAGTGCGAGTGGTGGCATGGATGGCAATAGATTGTGGCCGGTTGTCTAATATACCACTGTATTATGACACAGAAAAAGGGGCGACTCAGGTTAGAAACACGGACAAAATCGTTTCATATCTAAGCAACTTATGTAAAAATAATTAGAAAAAGAAGATAAAAACTTGAAATAATTATTTTGTGACAAGTTGGAAATTCACAATGTTCATCATGTAGTAATATTTAGTCGTCGGTGTGCTGAGAACGGGATTTTCTTACTTAAAGTAGATTAAGTAAGAAAGGGGAATTTTCTATTAGAAGTTAAGATAGCGGTTATGCTGGCGTATACAGAAAGTTGCGTTTTGACAATGACACGAAGTGACGTGGCAAAGAGGCAAGATAGATCCTGTCTCTTGGGTGTTCGACGTTAAAGCGAACGGACGTCTTTTTTTAGACTCTCTCTCTCTCTCTCTCTCTCTCTCTCTCTCTCTCTCTCTCTCTCTCTCTCTCTCTCTCTCTCTCTCTCTCTCTCTCTCTAAAATAATGGTGTTCTTGTTGTTCTTTTGAATTGTTTCCGTTGTTGGAGCCACAACGAGGGGGGGAAGCATCGACTTTATTACAGCAACCGCTATTGCCACTATCGTGAACGTGCGTCTATATACGTTCACTGCACAGGCCATGATCGTCCGCTCGTTGTGCTGGTTCAAGGTCGATACTCGATTCCGACACCGGTCACAGTGTCAATTCTGTGGTCTTAGTCAGTGCGGTAACAAAAGGATTCTCCCTCCAAGCTAAACTACAACTCCAGTTTAAAACAAGTAAAAAAGTTTTATTTTTGGTGGGTTACAATGATACTCGTTTTCTTCTACTGAACAACAAACGTGCAAATTAGAATTCTAAGCCCGACCAAATCAAAACACAAGTCAAACCAAACACAATCCATTAGCTCAGGGTTCATCTCTCCTAGAGGCACACAAACCTCAATTGACTGTGAGACGTTCAGAAAACCAACTACCTGTTAGACACGCAGCCAACCAACTGCTCATCTGCTGAAATATATTGAGATATTTGGGTTCTTTTTAGTAAACTACTCAGCTATCCACCTGAAAATAATGGTCAGCTTTATCTATAAGCAAAAAAATATATACTGCCTCGGGCTGTCTTGTATCTAGGCGGCTATTATTTATTTGTTTTGAAAACCTCGAGTAGATCATAACTACAGCAGGGAATCTCGTATCTGTAGAACCATTACTTTATTCAAGCGGAAAAATCAAATGCTGGGTGGTCAACCCCAAACCAGACATATTTCCCTTTTTTTCAGGTGATTTCTCTTCTCTTGGTTAAATATTTCTCACTTGTAGCAAGCCTGCATTGCAACTAGGTAACCCACTAAACATGTAGCGCGTATTTACATTACTACAGAAAGACGTCACTGCCTATTGCGTTGACTACTTACAACGTGTCTACGAGACGAAATCGGCCAGCTGTTTACAATGGCGAAAATAATTGGTCGAATATAACGATACAACGATTGATTGCTTTGAAGTATTTGGTTTTTTTTATTTCTTTGCACTTAAGAATCCAGAAGTGTCACAATCTTATGGATCTAACCTAAGATTGGAATTCGGGACTTGTCCGACTGAATTCAAAAATGTAGTGGATCCATTAGCTTGATAGCAAATTATATCGTTTTTTTTTTTTTATTGTTCACAATTGAAAGAAATGCTTATTTGAATATGTTAGTGTTATATACAATTTTAAAGATAAAAATTATTTCTACATTTCCTGTTATTAGATTTCTATTAAATGTTGGAGTGCTGTAAATTATTGAGGTTATTATGAGAAAGGATGAAAATGAATCAAATACGAGCAATTCTTTTTGTGTGGGTAAAAAACTTGTTTGTAAAGCAGGACGTTCGGCTCGAAACATAAACAGGTAATTCGGTTAAAGGACCGTCAGCGAACAGGCATTGTAGCATTAACATAATGAAATCAGCTGGGAAATTTTTAAATATTAAAAGAAGAAGAATGAATAACGAAAAATAAGAAGTAAAGAACGGAAAAGAAGAAGACGAAGAAAAAAGAAATGAAGGAAAAAGAAGAAGAAGAAGAAGAAGAAGAAGAAGAAGAAGAAGAGAACGGAAAAGAAGATGAAAGCGACGAAAAAGAAAAAAAGAGAAAAAGACGTAGAAGACCTAAAAGAAGAAGAGAAAAGGAAGACGAGGAAGAAAAAGAAGAAGAACGAAAAAGAAGAAATAAAGTAGAAAAAATAAGAACAAAAAAATGTAAAAAAAAAAACGGGTAGAACTAAAAAGAAGTAATGGACGAAAAAAGAAGACGAAGAAAAAAGAGATAGAGAAGAAGAAGAAGAAGAAGAAGAAGAAGAAGAAATAAGACGGGTACGTTGAATAAGACATTGATATAGTAGATATTGCAATGTTAGCACACACACTGCGTCTATTGGAGTTGGCAGTTTGCCGTTTTGTAATATCTATCGATTTTAACGATTGCATCCCAACACCATCAACCACCGACAGCCACTGCGTTGTTATAGACCACATTTTCATTCTCTCTCTCTCCCTCTCTCTCCCCCTCTCTCTCTCTTTCTCTCTCTCCCTTTCTCTCTCTTTCTCTCTCATACACACACAACATACATTTCTTTCATGTGCTTCTTCTATTGTGATAAAAGAACCGCCACTCCCTGAGCCGCCGCTCACTCGTCACTACTTAATGTAACTCGACTTGTCAACGTTTTGACAAGGACGAAACTGATAAAACACATGCAACGACACGTGCGTTCATTTCATCTCGAGGCGATTTACTCGCATCCCATACCAATGTGAGATGTGACACAAGGACGAGTTTAAAGTGGAGAGTCTAGCTCCCTCCCCCCCCCCCCCAAATTAGCACTCTGAACGTGTATAAAAAAATAGCCATGTCCAAACCCGTCGGCATTTCCGAGTGACAGCACCCCAGGCGATAAGCAATAAATATATTCCATACTCTCTTAAAGGAGGATGCAAAGCCTGGGAGGATAACCTCCCAAGCAATAACAGAATATTTTAATGACCCCCAATCTTGAAGGTTAGGGTTGCGAACATTCTATTTCATCTACATCTCTCTCTCTCTCTCTCTCTCTCTCTCTCTCTCTCTCTCTCTCTCTCTCTCTCTCTCTTTATATCAATAAATATAGTTGTATTAATAGCTATATTTATAGGTGATAGTGTTCAATATTTATCATAGAATCTGTGTAGATCCAAGTTTTTTTAGACATGGTATCAACAGTGCATGACGAGTGGCAGTTTATCGCGATGCACTGTTGATCAAATTCTAAAACTTGGATATGCCATCGTGTGTTATACATCTATTTATACGAAGTTGGGTATGTGTACATGTTTATATATTTATGTGTACAGGATTAACTCCTAAACTGATTAACCAATCATTGTGAATTTTGGAACACGGCTGCTAGGCGTAATGGGGTCCAAATGTGGGCTATATTTAGTTTAATTTAGTGGCAGCAAAGAGTTAAAAAGCGGATTGAAAACTTTCGTTAAAATTCAAATACCTCCGATTTTTGTGAAAGTTTAACAATAGGTATTAAACAGCAATTAATAAAAATTCGCCAAATTCCAGTTTCTTTTGGGTATTTTAAATTGTGTTTAGGAGGGCGTAATATTGGCACAAGCTCTCATTTGAAAATTCAAATATTTCAGATTTACATTAAATTTGATCCATAGTAATTAGACCCTAATTAAGTAAGATTCTCTGAATTTCAGTTCCTTTTTGGAACCTCTTAAGCTTAAGCCTTAAAGTTTTAACATTTTCTGAAATAAAAATCATGTAATTGATTTTAATTAAAATTAGAATAAGGATTCTAGACAAGGTTTAGCATTATTGATTTTAATCTTTGTTCGGGGATATAAAAGTGGTGCAACACTGTTCCGTACGGGCAATCACTTTTACCCGTCCTGGGACGAGTATTCTTCTATTATATATATATATAGAGAGAGAGAGAGAGATCGAAATATGACTTATATCTCAATGAATAAATACGAAAGTTATTTGCATTGATCACTCCTATATTACAATCAAAACGGGTTACTGTTACTTAAATCAATAATACAACATAAAATCTTGATATTCTGTATATATAGTGGAGATAAAACATTAAGAGATAATCGTTTGACTGCCTATTTAGCATAACTATTTTTAAACCGTTCATAATTAATTAATGTTTAGTATTATTAATTTGGAATTGCATTGGCTTATGTTGGCTATCTATATGCAATAGTGTCGTCTATATTAACAGAAATTAATTAAAGTTATTTAATTAATCGGAAAAATAACTAAAACACCTTAAGTTTTAACTCCATGCGCTCACTGATGACCTTACCGAAGGTTGTGGCTTGCTATGAGCGAGGCAGAAGTGAGAAGAGAAAAGGGAGAGTGTGGTTGTCTCTCTCTCTCTCTGTCTCTTTCTGTCCCTTTCTCTCGCCCTCTTTTTACATTTTACATAAATAAATAACTTTTTTTTTATTAAGTTGATGCCTAATTTATAAATTTTTAACAATAAACTTATTTTTTAATATTTACACAGACCTTTTCACTATTCTAATTGACAAATGAAAACAAATGTTTTGTAGCACTGTGATCTGTCCAGATAACGAAAAAAAAAAGAGATTCATATTTTGGCATGATTGTAGATTAACATCCTCCGCTAAATCCCCCTCTAAACAAAAAAAAATTCTACCTTTTTAACTTGAAGGAAAGAAGAAAAGAAAAAGCAACAATTATTTTTTAATTTAAAATGGGGAAAATTTCTGTATATAAATTCAATTTTTCGGGCAGTTCAATCAAACTTAGGATTAGTGCTAAAAATATATTAACTGCCCTAGACCCTAAAAAAGAAGAATCTCATCTTTAAGAGGGGGGGGGGGGTAATTTAGTTCAGGATGTTCATCTAGAAATTTACCAAAGTTTATTAAAATTATTATGGAGTATAAAACTTTTTTTTCATTAACGCCCCCCCCCCCTTCCCAATTAACTGCTGCCCTGAGGGCGAGTAGGTTTTGCTAATATGCAATAAATATAGCATATGCTTACAATAAGAATACAGAAATAAATAAATATATGAGTGTGTGTGTGTGTGTGTGTGCGTGCACTTGTGTTCGTGTGTGTGTTCATCCCCGCTGTTTGGCGGAGGTATTGATTTTGATCACGTTTGTTTTTGTGTGCGTCTATGTAGAGACACTACAATAAGACGACAACCATTAGAATGCGCAGCGCATTTTTCGCCGGAAATCAGCGGAAATACCCGATCGAAGCTCTGTGTGACGTCATTATGTCTTTTATGTAAATGACTTTACAAAATATAAACCTTTCCGTTGAGAAATAAACGCTCTTGTTCAAAAGTGATTGGCGGTGGTTTGATTGGTGGCGGTCGGTAGATCGTGTCGATAACTATGATTCGGTTATCAGTAAACGTTTGGTGGTCTATGCTTCCTTGGTCTTTTGGCTAAGATCAAAGTGTAGTATCTGTTCTGACTGTCCTGTGCAGTTATGGGAGGTTAACCCCTCCCATGCTTTGCCTCCCATCTTTGGGGAGGAGTAAGATTATTGCTTACTGTCTGAGGCGCCCTGCCCAGGCAATTTTTTTTAGATTCACCTCACTCTTCCTCTAGAGTGAAAATTCCCACCTTCCGACCTCGTGTCACATTCTACTTTGTGGGACGTAGATAAATAGGTGGTCTGTGTCGCGGAAGGGTTAGGGTTAGGGGAATCTGTGTTTCATTTTCGCGCAAAATTGGGCATGAACCTTTTACCATTTGTTTATACCTCCTTTACGTATGGTTTTAATTAAAAACTGAATGGACAGTTTTAGTTTAAATAATTTTAATAATACGAAAGAGAATATTCTGAAAACTAAAACAATATTAGTTTTAAAGTTAAAAGTAATTAAATAAATACATTTTATTATCATTTGAAAATGCTCAGTGACCTTTAATGGGGGGGGGGGGGTTAATGCCGAATTAAAAGTAGGCCATAGGTGTTTCATATAAGTTAACCCATTCGAAAACGGCACCGGATTAATTCTCCTATTTCACAAGTTAGCTACTCGCGGTTTGTATTAGATGAAATGGTGCGTGTGACCAGGATGCGAAACTGATGTGAATATTTGAATACTTTTAGGTTTTTATTGCGGTACTAGACCACCCAGATGTTTCGATGGTTTGTTTAGTAAACGACCTGTGACCTTTCGAAACACGTTTCGTCTAGATAAAACGTTACAGAATCTCCCCCCTCCCTCTTTATCTATCTCTTTTTTTCTGGTTTGGTAGATGCCCATCCTCCTGTTACGTCATCCACTGTGTACGGTTATCTCATCACTGTTTTAATAGGTGACATTATTTTTTTAGTTTTCAGAATATTCTCTTTCGTATTATTAAAACTAAAACTGTCCATTCAGTTTTTAATTAAAACCGTTACATAAAGGAAGTATGAACAAATGGTAAACGGTTCATGCCCACTTTTGCCCCAAACTGAAACACAGATTTCCCTAACCCTAACCCTAACCCTGACAATTCGACTGACAAAAATCCCAAAAAGATTATGTATATTGTTTGAATATATGTACGGTTTGAAATGTGGTTCCAAATTTCGCGAGCAAGGTTTTTTGTGTGTGTGGGGGGGGGGGCTGGATTTTGTCACCATTTTTCAAGAGAGTTATTTTCATGTATTTTGGCTTGCCGTTATTTTTGACAAGACTTCTGCTTACACTTTTTCCTTCTTCCTTTCTCCTGATTTTGGCATCATATGTTTTCCTATTACCATTAAATAAACTATTGCTCTGATGATCAGCAAAGTTAAATTAAAGACTATACATTTCTCTTGGTCATTGGAATGCAGCTATAAAGTATATATGCTCTGAGGCTTGTAATACAAACTCATTGAGCTTGAAATTTGAAACATTTTCGGATATTATAAGGAGTATATACTTAAATATATATTTTTTTATAAGAACTCACAGATATTATGTACTAACGAGTCACCACTTATCAAGGCCCATAGGCAACTCGAGGATAAAGGATAATGAGTTTGAATTTGTTAGGAGGTCAGCGAAACAACAATGTGAGGATCGGTAACAATGGTTAAGACTGGCCAGAAGGTAGATCATTTAAGAGGATGGCTCAACAAAAATTTATTAACATTAGACTTGAAAACGACCATGTTATAGTCAACTGGGAAGCAGACCCGTGGTATTGTGTTCAACAGACGGATAATTCTTGGAAAGAAACTTAGCTCATGGAAGTTCCGTTTAGTTTTAGGTACACAGAGGGGGGATTATTTACAGTTGTTCTTGTTATATTATTTGGATTATTCGGATTGTTCTCATCTTAGGTGTTATTTTCACAACGTTTCCTATCAATCCTCATCTAAAAAAATCCTAAAGATAATATAATTTATTATTATTATTTGTACTCCCTAGGGGTTATCACACAAGTCATCATCAGTGATTGCTCACCGACAACAACCGCTGGTGTTCCTTGGAGTCTGATTGACAACAAGACTCCCAGATTTCCAGTACTCTCCACGTCTTTTCGATACACACCGCAAATTACCTTGCAGTATCGCAACAGCCGACTACCATTGATTTATCGCTGGTAACGACCATTGGTCTCCTCTAGGATTTGGGTAGCAAAAAGCCTCTCTAAGGTCTCAGTACTCTCCGCACTCTTCTAGAGGAGGTCTAATTAGTGCTCTCCCTCCTCGGTCTTCCCATCCTCCTTGACCCTTCACGTCTATTTTGTGTGGTATCAGCTGAGGCTGGTGCCATCACTTTTCTTTGGGGGGGGGAGTTTATGAGATTTCTTTCAGTTTCTGTTCCTTGATTCGTGCGGTAGTGTTCTTCCTGTGGTTTTGTTTTCTTCCTATTGTAACTTCCATGTGGCTTCCATTCGTAACTTATGCTGGTTGGTTTCTGCATTCGATGATTTTCCTTAAGATTGCAGCTGTTTTAATCATTGCCGTCCTTTGTATGGTCTCAGTGATCTCTTTGATTCCAATTTCTCCCAGTCTTTTCTCCAGGTTTTTAAGACTGTTCCTAGTGCTCCTACGATTATTGGTATTATTTTGACTTTCTTCATGCTCCATATTCCTTTCAGTTATCTGGCAAGTTCCGTATATTTTCTTCTTCTTCTTCTTCTTCTTCTTCTTCTTATTATTATTATTATTATTATTATTATTATTATTATTATTATTATTATTATTATTATTATTAATAATAATAATAATAATAATAACTTTTGCACTCGGGGTGCATATATTTGCTATATATACGGATTCTTTTTTTTTTCAGAATTTAATGAATTATAATTTGGATGAAGTTTTCGAATCTATCAAATGCATTTCGCAATTCTTAATCACGTTATTATTATTATTTTTTTCTTTTTAGAAACTTCCATGGTCATAGGCGAATGAATACTAGGAGTTGGAATCAGAATGAAGTTGTTGGAACTTTTTCTTCAAAAATTAATTAATAATACCGAGAGAGTGGTTGACCGAATTCGATTCTGAAATTAATCTCCTCCTCCGACACCACCACCACCACACACCATAAAAAGTATTCTTAAGATGCACTCATTCAATCTACGCGTAATGTGATGAAAATGCTATTTCAAACTTAAGTGTGATATACTTACAGTCAGACAGACAAAGCTTCTTATAGAGTTGCGTCGACGCATCTAAAATGAAATTTCAATCTTAAACCTGACAGACGAAAGAATATGAAACAGGATGCCCACCCCCTAAAAAAATGCCAGCCAATAAATAACAAAAATGCACAACCATATTTCGTACACATAAACTTCAGTCTATGCCTAACTTGCCCATTAAATTTCAGTCATGAGTTCCCAACAGTCTTTTTTTTATCTGTGGGGTTAACTCAAAGAAAAAGAGGGTGATTATAGTCAAAATCAGGAAAATACCAAAAGAAAAGAGTGTGTCAGAGTAATTGAAAAATTTGCACGCCGTGTGCAGGTGTACTTATTGTTGAACGGCGTTAAAACAAAGACTGTTGGACATTCATTACTGAAATTTAGTGGACAAGTCAGGCATAGACCGAGGTTTATTTGTATCAAATATGGTTGGATTGCAGAGAGGGTTATAGATTTTATTAACAATTATATAGGTGGCATTTTTAGGGGGGTCAAACTACATTCCAAGTTTAAACGTGAAAGACTAACAAAAATTCTATTTCAAATTTAAGCATGACAGACCGGCCAATGGAAAGAGCCTCTTGTAGAAATAATCACGTTGATACACCGGTTCTCGGTTAAATCACCGAAGTTAAGCAACGTTGAGCCTGGTCAACACCGGATGGGTGACCAGATGGGTGATTATTTGGGAATATCAGGGGCTGTATGTAGGAGGACGTTGACATCTCCCTGCAAGAACTGCAATCACCTAACGTCGTCTGACCGGGATATATATGCAACTGGAGACCACTTGTGAATTTTATGTTCCCTACCCCGAAAGAGTAAACCGGTTCAACCCCCTAGGGTTGATACCGCTTCGTTTCATTTTTTTTATAGAAATGGGTAGACGTATCTAAAATAAGACGCGTCCATTAAATCGGAGTGTGACAGAGCGACCGATGCTTATAGAGCAGCAAGGACGCATCTAACGATGTATTGCATATAAGTATTACGTTGTATTTGTAATCTAACATTGAAAATTCAACTGGCAAGCCAATTAACCCGTGGTGATAAGCATTGGAACTGACGGATTATAATCTTGACGGTTGTAACTGAGCCATCGACTTTTGCCCGATGTCTGTATTGGCCGCATTTATCATGGTTACGTAATGATAACTAGATTACATTAGAAACTGTTGGAGGTCGTTTGAAAGTGACTTAAGAAGAATAAAAGAAAGGGGCGGAAGAAGAAGAAGAAGAAAATGGAATATAATTGGAAATAATTGGGCAACAAAAGAACCAGAAAGATGGCGGGAAAATATAGGGAAAAGTGGAAAAAAGAAACATATTGTGTAGACTCTCTCTCTCTATCTCTCTCTCTCTCTCTCTCTATATATATATATATATATATATATATATATATATATATATATATATATATATATATATATATATGCATATATACATATATATACATATATATATATATGCATATATACATATATATACATATATATATATATGCATATATACATATATATACATACATATACATATATATGCATATATACATAAATGTTTGAAGCACTTGCCTGTATAGTCATACTGAAAAGCTGTGATACAGCGAAACAGTTTACCTGTGAATGACTATTTCTATTATCATATTAAAGCTTAGATAATCAACGTTTGTTTCTCTTAGACCTTTTTTAATCATATATCTCTATCACACAAAATTCATCCTAACATATTTCTCAGTTATCGGGTTGAGTTATGTTTTAAAAACCGTCCACTTCAATTGTCATAATTAGCGTTATTTGAAAATAACCTATCAAGTGAACCAACGAACGTTACTTTTTTAAATGTATGTATTTAAAATTGTACTGTTTTATACGATGGAACGACATAATTTGATTTTTGAACAATTCATTTTAAAATGAGTAAAGTCCGAAGATTTACATTAGCAACGTCAGATTAATCAATCGGTCGATGTCATTTTTTTAAAAATGTGTGTGAAAGGTGATAACGTACGTGATCGACTTGACGTATAGATTACTATTTTCTACCCAAATTACTTTTTTTAAAGTCATGTATGTCTTGAACTTTATTTTTTCCTTTATTTCTTAATACTTTCGACTAACTTGAATCCGATTAAATGCGAAAAACACAAATGAAAGATCTTTTCACGACAGTATTTGAATTGCTTCAAATTTTTTTAGATGAGGGATGATGGTTTGTATTATTTGGATTTTTCGGACTACTGTATCTCATCTTGGATGTTATGCTCACAACGTTTTAGCCGATGTACCTTCTGACATATTTTAGGTGCGTCTTGCCAAACTCGGGGATCTGCATGGAGAAACTCGGAAATCTGTACGGAATTGGAAGCTTTATGTCGAACTCGGAAATCTGTACGGAATCTTCCCCCGGGTGGATTAAATAAAGGGTTCAGTTCAAAATTCTATACAGATTTCCGAATTTCTTCAAAGTTCCTATTTATTTGCCTCCCCACGAAGGAAAAGTTAGACACAAGATCAGTTTTTAAGGTGAGGAAAATCCAGCTCCCCAAAAAGGGGCACTCTAGGTTGGAACAAAATTTCTCCTTCACTGACCGAGGACAAAAAAGACTAAATGTAGCATCAGAACAGATACTACACTTTGTTCCTACAAAAAAAAGTTCGATATAAAGATTTCCGAATACGACAAGACGCACATGAAGAAGGTCGGAGGTTACATCGGCCGAAACGCTTTAAAATATTACTCAAGATGAGAACAATAGTGCGAATGATTCAAAATAATCCCAAAGTCTTTGAATTTCTGAGATGAGGTATTATAATTTACATTTTTTCGGACCGTGTTCCTCATCTTGGCCGTTGCAATTTTCAAAACGGTTGGCCGTTGAACTCTCCGGTCTTCTTCATGTGCCTTTTTAGTGTTCGATAACATTTCGGGTTCAGTTTGAAATTCACAAAAAGCTACAGACTAAGATAAGATAGAAGAGCATCTGAAGAAGGCCGATGAGTACAGAGACCGGACCTTTGTGAAAAATGGTTACAACCAAGATAAGGTAAACCGTCCGAAACATGAAGATAATCTTTTTTATGATTTTGAGCGAGAAATAATTTGAATTTAAAGGGGATACAGACAACGTTCAATGTTATAGCAGAAACACCTTTCATTTGGGGTTTCCGCATTTTATTGGACTATATGCGTCAGCTTTATTATTATTATTATTATTATTATTATTATTATTATTATTGTTATTGTTATTGTTGTTGGTGTTGGTGTTGGTGTTGGTGTTGGTGTTGGTGTTGTTGTTGTTGTTGTTGTTGTTGTTGTTATGATGATGATGATGATGATGATGATGATGATGATGATGATGATGATGATGATGATTACAAAGAGGTGCGTAATTGTCCTAATATATACCGTCGTAGCCTATAACGTCGACTATGCCGAGTTCAAACCCCGTCGTTTATATCGTGGTCATTTAGGTACTAATACTGTTGGAAAATGTATGAACCGGCAATTCCCTCCTCCAGCTATTGGTAAAATAGCTACTTATGTTCTATTAGTCGTATACAATGATTACTCTACAATAATTGTTTCAGCATTCAGTAACCCCCAAAAGAGTTGATATACCGGAAAACAGATACACTAAACTAATAAATATCCTTTTATAGATATTGTGTTTCATCATTCAGTAACCCAAAAAGGGTTGATATGCCATAAAAAAACACACCAAACCAAACTATATATTTACAATTCTACCCTGAAAAAGAAAACAAAAGAAAAACCAAGATGGCCGACCCGCACAAGAGAGGTTGACGACTGCACGTCTCAGCTGATATGGTTAACTGTTAAGTCGGTCATGTTATTATCGATTGAACTTTTCCGAACGCAATTCGACTTGCCATTCATTTCATATTCACCAAACGCCACCATATTGGAATCGAGGATATTTTTAACCGTTCCCGCCAACGCCACACCCAAGAGCTGATATCAACGAAGCGCTCGGGAAATTACATCATACAATCTCATTTGCAATTGTTACAGCTGTTGCACACGTTTCAAATGTGTGCACGCACATTATATGTTCTATCTATTTACGTGAATAAGTGTGAAATTTTCCGTATATTTCCACATCCGTGTGCAAACAAAACGGAAACCATTATTCTAAAATCACGATTACACTATATATTTTTCTGAAATATCATTTTTTTTTTTTTAAATTCTTAAAAATGTTTTCGATTTGTATAAAATATTTGATAAAACTTTGTTTATAAGAAAATATCCCTCCTTTGTTATTCGTTTTTAATTTTATTTCATCATTTTGCTCTGTGTAATACATAGATTTACATATATAACAAAGTATGGTCAGCGGGGGAAAATATTTTATTTAACAATTATATTTATTTTTTAGTTTTTTAGATAAAAAAAAAAAATCTGTAATACAAATGTACTGCCTTGGCCCTGGACTATCCCTCTGAGAAATACGCGAGTCCTGTTTGGCAGAGATCAATCAACACCAGCATACTAGACCCACTGGCATTGCCTTCAAAGATGTGAGACGAGAAGTTGTCAATCGAGTAGAGATCACAAAAGCTACTAGTGATGAACGCCATCTTTTTCGCGGGCGTGAACCTTCGTCCCAACAACTAAAGTCAAGCGAAGCTTCATCGACCACGTCCAGCCCCTAACAACATCTTAGGAAGTGACCAGACTGCAGCTGTGGATCAGACGGCTAGAGAATTACACCCCTCCTACTGATGAAAGGGCTGAAGAATGTAACCCCTCCCTTCCTTGCTTAGAAGCACCGTAAGTCCAGTATAGAAAACTCAACCACATGAGAACAGGAATGGGGGGATCAAAAATACTATGGCCACATTGGGCTACAAAACCGACCCAACCATCTGCGAATGTAGAAAGGGGACCATACGATGATGCACTGCCTTGTCTGCCCTCTACTACCCAACAAGAGTTTACTGAGAATGCAAATGACTGTGTAAAGAAGTGGGAAACTGTTTTCTGATCACATGATTCGAAGACACACAAAGAATCAAGTGATACAAATTGTTTTTACTGATTTTTCTTCTTCTTTTCAATACTATCGATTAAGCATCAACTTTTCAGATTATATATACAGGGTGATTCATAAGTCACTTCACTTAGCTATTTAAAATGATTACCATATGAAGCACAAACATACTATGAACTTTTGATGATTGTTATCTCACTCTCTAATTACTGCTATTTGTTATTTTAAATTTGTTCGTTTATATATTTGTTTCTATGTATATTTATTTCATAATCAATCAAATATGTTACAAAGAGTCGTAAATTCCTTGCAAAAAAGAAGCAAGTTATGCATGCAGAACGAAGGTGGAAATTTTAAAAATTTGCTGTAATTTTAAACTCCCATTAATGAATTTGTTGAATAAACTTTCTGTTTTGTATTACCGTATTTTTTAACTTTAGAATTTCAAAAATAAATAGCTAAGTGACTTATGAATCAGCCTGTATATTTTTTTATACATATTTCATGTTTAATATTTAAATAAAAGTGTATAATTGAAGTATTTGATATTGTATTCTTTCAAAATAAAAAACGCGTGTGCAGAGAAAGTAAATTAATTCTCAGCGTACGCGGAGAGTTGCTAAAATTCACTGTGTATTCGCAAATACAGGCGAAAGTAAAAGACAGTTAAATAAGGGATGTGTCGGACAAAGACATTTAATTTATTAATAGTTGGTCTACGACAAACTATAAAGACAGTAAATAAGACAAGTAAGGCATAAGATTAAACAGACATTGTTCCCATACAGAGAAGAAAGCACAATTTATTCATGTAAAAGGTAATTGAAGAATTACATTCTCTTGTGGCGTCTTTTTTTCTGTTGAGAGATTGCCCCTGAGCTTGTACCGTCTGTAGGACGTCTGACGATAAAATTTTGTCTTTATTATCAACTAAGTTTTAGTACGAGAGTTCCCACAAGGTCTCGTGTTTACCACGAGAGTGTGAATGTACACTTTTTTTTTTAATTTAGGGGCATAATGACAAACAATTTTTACCAAAGGAAGATTATTCGGCAGTGGGATCCGTTTGCCACGTCAATTTAACATAAATAGATTAATTTCTCTATGAAAATAAGTTCAAAATAGCAGCGACAGTCAATGTTGTTCTTATGTATCGACTGTCGATTGGACAAAAATTCAAAGCAACAATTTTTTTCAACCAATCACAGTGCAAGAAATATTCTATTTCTAAAATCTCACGCGCAATATAAAAACCCAAACACACATATGTCTTTCTCTTTCTTCCAGAGAAAACACACGTGCATACGTCACAATATAGCCGGACCTTTGGAGACAAAAGGCTCTCTCGGCAAGTAGTACACACATAAACGAGAGACACACACGGACTTCTGTATGCTCGGCTAAGCACACGTTGTCGAATAAAATTAATTATTTTATATGGATAGATTTTATCATTCTTTTTATATTGGCTTTCCCATCTACAAAGGATTTGAAACAACCAATCTGTAACAATTACGGTTTGGTTACGAGTAATTTTGTCGTTAAAAAGTTACGTTTCAAATGTGTAATCTCTCTAGAGTAACAATAAAGAAAATACATTCTTTATCCTATTTCTTGTTGGATTGAGAAGAAACGACAAAGCAGAAGGGCGTCGAAACAGAACATGGAAGATATATATATATATATATATATATATATATATATATATATATATATATATATATATATAAAATTTAGTAACACGAAATTACATAATCATCGATGCAATAATTTATTTCAACCTTGTGGTATTGTCAAGCATCCAATTTAGATGATTACATTTTTGAAACTGAATAAAGGGGAAATTCACACTCGACAATTCAAATATAATTAGAGAGAGAGAGAGGGGGAGTAACAACTTATTTAATACATATTTAGAGAGAGGGGGAAATTTGAAGCATATTTAATCTATAATTTTATAGGGAGGGGGAATTACATGATTTGTAAATCAGGTCGTGTCAAAAATCACCAGATTTTTATTTACCTTCGTTAATATTTTGTTTTGTTTTATAGACCTGATTTAATTTCAGTAAAGTGCGGCACAGGGCTGGAAGGTGACACAAACCAGCACCCCCCCCCCCCCCCGATGCCCCACTCGGCTACAAAAATAGCCGAGAACGGATCCGTCGGCATTCCCTGTTAGGGGCGTCTCAGGCGACCGACAATAAACCAAGTAAGGCCTGGAAGAGTGCACCTTCTGAGACCGAGCAGGACCATACCTCATTTCGACACGGAAGGACCTAATGGATCAAGCCCGACCCAAAATGTCAGAACGATGACACTGCGAACTTTGGCTTGTTAGCACACTGACCGAGGTCAGATAGACAATAGTAACATTGATTTTATTTCAACTAAACATTATTTTGCTCTAACGAAATAACCATATTTATAAGTCAAAGTTAGACACACACGCGCACACACATTCGCTTTTAATCTTGGACTATTGGGAGGGGGGTCCGAGCCCCGGGAGATGGTGGATTTTAGGACACTTTCACTTATTACTTATTCTTTAGTTAAAGTTTATCAGTTAAACTTGCTATCAACACGTTCAAGATGTCTGTTGTTTTAATGGTTATTTTGACTGTATAACTACTTAATTTGTCGTTAGTGTTATTGTTGGTGAATATTATACTTGGGGGTATATCACCGACCCAACCTCTACCTAGGGTTTCAATATTATGCAATCTGTATTAGATGACTAAACTTAAACTTCCGAAAGCTAATTAAAATCATAACCGTCATTTTTAATTACAAGTTTTTAAACGTGCGTCACAATATTAACCAATTCTGTAGATTGTTTTACCAAATGCTTTATCCTTTAATTAATCTTTCGATTTTTTTTTCTACGACTTCTAATCTGTTAGGAATAGTTTTTAATAAGGATCCTTACTTTAGCTTTTTGGGGCCAATTGCTCTACCACTGATAATGAAACTCTAAAACCGTTATAACCTTTTTATCATTCTATGATTATATATGTCAGTGATTCCTGACGAAGAAGCATAAAGGTGTGAAAAGTATGTAAAAATATAGAGCTAAGCCGGACACGTCCAGCTGGCTTCAAGCCCAACGATAGAAAGAGGAAAAGCCTCGATTTGAGTCAAAATATAATATCTAAATATACTAAGGCTACATCACTACTGTGGGCTGATTTACTTTGCATCATTGTATGTTTGTGTGCGTTTCAATCGTGTGCCTGCACCTGCAGACTTCTGTCTAATTTCACTGTTTATCACATCGGAAAAGAATGCATAAATAATTGACAATTTGGTTCAATTACTAATTTAATGACCTGTATTGACTAGATATCGTAATAATTAAATTTAACTGTTGTCAAAATTCGATACGTAATATATATATATATAAGTTTTTAATTTTGTGTCACAATCTTAACCAATTCTGTAAATAGTTTTGCCATATGCTGTATCCTTTAATTAATCTTTCGATTT
>OY744529.1:25125259-25270259 GCA_963556195.1 Sepiola atlantica
TTATCTATTTATGTATTTTTCTTTATTTTTTTCTTAATTTAATTTAATTATTTTCTATTTATCTATTTATGTATTTTTCTTTATTTTTTTCTCAATTTAATTTAATTATTTTCTATTTATTTATTTATTTATGTATTTGTTCTTTATTTTTTTCTTAATTTAATTTTTATTTTCTATTTATCTATTTATCTATTTTTTTTTTTCTTAATTCAATTTTATTATTTTCTATTTATTTATTTATTTATTTATTTATTTATGTATTTTTTCTTTATTTTTTTCTTAATTTAATTTTATTATTTTCTATTAATTTATTTATGTATTTGTTCTTTATCTTTTTCTTAATTTAATTTTTTTTTTTCTATTTATCTATTTATGTATTTTTTTCTTCCTGGTTCATTCTATGTAGTGAATATTTTAAATATTTAATGTGTTATTTGATTTGCTGTTAATTTGCTGTTTCTAATATACCTTCACTGCTATATCTTTTTTAAGCTGTCTGATGGGAAAACATGTCTCCAGTATTTTCTGAATATATGTTTCTCCCTGTCTCTCCTTCCCCCTCTCTCTCTCTCTCTCTCTCTCTCTCTCTCTCTCTCTCCCAATCTCATATACATTTACCAGATATAATTTTAAAAAATAACTCAGAGTAAACTCTGAGAATTTCTTTTCTTTTCTTTTCCTTTTTATTGCTGAATAAAAAACTAATGTTTAAAAGAAAAAAAATCAAATAATTTTGGAGCGAGGAGCGCGGAGCGATAAAAACCACCGCTCTTTAGTCCCAAATGGAGTTGCTCCCGCTCCACTCCCGCTGAATATAATATGAGCCTTCTTCTCCTTCGCTCCAGCAAAAAGGAGCGTGCTCTTGGAGCGCGCTCCTTTTTGGAGGGCTCCGTAACGCCCTATATATATATATATATATATATATATATATATATATATATATATATATATATATATATATATATATGTGTGTGTGTGTGTGTGTGTGTGTGTGTGTGTGTGTGTGTGTGTGTGTGTGTGTGTGTGTGTGTAAGTTGAGATTGGAAACGAGTCAAAACATTAAAATTGTTTATAGCGACATTTTGGTTAACTTTAAAATCCGTTTGATGTAACTTACGGTGTTGATGCTCGAAACAAAACGTTTATAGAATCTCTTCTACGATGATTATGTTCAGATGCATATCTCTTTTTAAGTTGATTATAGCGCATTTTAATAATACACGGTGTTTGTAAAGTCTTTTCATAATTTGAAAAGATGGTTAAGATATATTGACTACATTTTTTCTGTTTTAAGTAATGCTTTTTAAAGTTTTTTTTTATTTTAAACTCATTTGATACACATACACTGTATGGGCACCATTAGTTGTACGAAACACATCAAGACGGTATTCGATGTCTTCCTTCGATGTTCTTGGTCGCCCACTCCCCCTTTATCCAACACTGACGTTGTCTCCATAAATTTCTTGTGTCATTCACGAATTGAAGAACGCGATGGTGGGTCTTTTCCATATTTAGTTCTGTAGTTTCGCTGAGTCTGCACATCCGATTTTGTCTGCATAAACCGGGCTAGACATTGTGCCTTTTCTTGAGGAGTAGCCATTTTATAGGGGTTTACTTAGCAGTTGTCCTTCGATCAATAAAATATCTGAAATACAAAATCATATTGTTAATAAAATCTTCAATAAATCTTTAAATTGTAAAGAGACTTTATGGACATCATATACATTTCAGATGACCGATGATATACACTAGGCTTCTAGTTTGTTTCTCAATAATGCCTTTTTTTTGTTGCTAACTCTTCCAATTTTATTATCTCTAAAATATATTTTTTTTGTTGGGAGTGAAAAGAATTCATTCTATAGGCATTATGTTTCCCAAGCTTTTTGGAGTTGTTATGTGCTAATTTATCAAATTTTACTTGCAAACATAAGTTCAGTTATATTTCTGAACTTGTACCCAATAAATTGTTGCAACAATTCATCTTCAGTTTCACTCCCGTCTGATTTTCTTAACACTCACCTCTCTGAACAACCCGCATCTTCTCATTGGCGTTGCCCCTTCAGATGTGATGCGTGATGTTGCCAGCTGAGTAGAGATCACAAAGGATATCAGTAATGAACGCCATCTCCTTCCTGGACGTAAACCAACGATCCAACGACTGAAGTCAAGGAGAAGCTTCCTCAGCCACGTCGAACCCCTAACATCTCAGAAAAGAGGCCAAACTACAGCTGTGGACCAGACAGTTAGAGAATCGCCCCCTCCTACTGACGTAGAAATCCCTCCTTCTGAGGCACTCCACCTCGGTTCAGAGACACCCTAGCTTCAATGGAAAACACTAAACCGCCTGAGAACGGGAATGGGGAAATCAAAAGTTGCTATGAGTATTGATTTACTCCTCTCCAGGAGTTAGGCACAAGGCCAGTTTTTATCTTACTCCCACAAGTAAGATGTGACCCAAGGTCGGGTCGGGAAAGTGGGGTTTAAAAATTGCCTGGGCAGCCCTAGTGGGGGCGCCTCAGGCAGTAAGCAATAAACTTACTCCTCCCCCAAAGAGGGGAGGCGAAGCCTGGGAAGGCGGACCTCCTAAAACTGCACAGGACAGACCCATAGACCGGCGTAAATCAAGCCCCGAAGGTCAAGACAATACCAGTCTATGGGGCGCGGTATCCATCGGAACAGATACTACACTTTGATCTTAGCCAAAAGGCCAAGTGTTTTAAACTTATGCTATGAGTAGATGGGGCTACAAAACTGACCCAACCATCTGTGAATGAGGAGAGAAGGACCATACGATGCAACACTGCCTTGTCTGCCTTCTACTGCCCAACCTGTGCAACTTGAAAGATCTTGCAGAGTACAACAATAATGCAAAGGACTGCATAAACAAGTGGGAAACTGTCGTATGACCACATGACACTTCAAAGACACGCAAAGAAGAACACTCACCTGAATGAATCTACGAATCATTCTGCTTGTATATTATATATTGGATAATACGCATAATCGACAACTCTTTGCAGCAATCTTCAATCTTCCTTATCACAAACAATTGTAACATGGAATACCAAATATTGCGAAGATTTTGTGCGAAAAGTTTATATCGCTTTTGGTCGTATATTTCCTACATTTGACAACTTCTGGCCACTTGGCGAAACTATCTGCCACAATACAGTAATAGATCTCATTCGTTGGTGCTGCATAGTCAATATGGAGTCTTGATCGTGGTCTGCCTGTTTTCGGTCACTGGTTAATTTTTACTGGCGATGCTTTTGCTGCTATTACATAAATCTTCGATTTCTTTATCCATACCAGGACAATAAACATAACTTCTTATAAGGACTTCCATCACAGATTCCCGTATAAATGTGTATCACGACACGCTCACCGTATTTGTTGACATTGGATTTTAAAACTACTATATTGTAATCTGCAGGAAAACACTTCCGCGGTAATGTGTTCCACAGGTTGGGAGCACTTGCTAAGAATCTCTGTCCATGGAAATTCTGCCTTACGCTATGCACACATGGGAGGGGGAGAAAATACTTTTTTCGATGTGGTAGGTAGACGAGTTCTTGTTGTGAATGTCTTGCCTATGTTTATGGGAACTTCTTTTCATTATTTACACATATAGAACATATTCCAAAGTTATACCATCGATTTTCCCAACACCTTGTATATAATATATCACAAGTATATGTTGTTGTTTTTTTTATTATTATTTCTTTTTACGTTTACATATACCAGTTAGAAATGTATGCCTCGTATTTATTCACCACTTAAAGCATGAAGCAAAACCGTTGCTACCTACTGCTGACCCCTTGACCAAGAGGAGGAGGGCTTGCTTGCCTGCCTGCCTGCCTGCCTGCCTGCCTGCCTGCGATAAGCAATGGTTTCAGCGGAACTCTAGAGGCCTTCTTAGTTTTATTTTTTGTTTCCTTACTTAAAATATAGTCGAAAAAATATACAGTCGCTTTAAATAGTAACAACATATTAAAAACAAAAAAAAACATAATTGTCCCGTACTATCTAAATGAATAAATGCGGACATTCTTTTCGTTTATCACCCCTATATCACCATAAAAACAATTTGCTTTTGACACCTGAGGATGATTCAACGAAGAATCGAAAACGTTCGTGAAACCTATTGAACATTTATTTATTTTTTTATTTTAATATAAACAAGACCATTAGAAAAATCGAAAAAATAAAAAAGGTATAATTAAACGAATTCTGTTATTGTTAACAATGTTTGCATATATATATATATATATATATATATATATATATATATATATATATATATATATATATATATATAATGGTAATAATCCAGGTAAAAAAATATCCACAGGGTGGTAATCCAGATAATTTCAACCGGGTTTATAGAAAGTGCTCAATATCAAAATAGAGCTTTATATATGATAGTTTTTATTTACACAGGCATGTACAAAATCTGCGACACTGGCATGTCGATGTTATCGATCAACAGTTACTATAAACTGAGATCATATTTGGAGAGAACCAAATATGATCTGAGGTTAAGATCGGATTCTAACTCTTCCTGATGAGATCTCAGTTTATAGTAACTGTTGATCGATAACATCGACATGCCAGTGTCGCAGATTTTGTACATGCCCGTGTGAATAAAAACTATCATATATATATATATATATATATATATATATATATATATATATATATATATATATATATATATATATATATGTTAAGTTATTTAAGGTTATTCGGAGAGAACCCCAGAAGAGTGCTCGATTATTAGAAAAATTCAAAAATAAGAGCGTAATATTTATTTGCATATGTATTAGAGAACATCAGAACGGCATCGGTACCGTCGCTTTCAAATCCAAACAAATAGTTGGTCACCTGTACCGGACTCTCTTTGGCCTCTGTTAATGTCTGTTGAGGAGTGAAATATCGTAGAAAAGTCACACAACGCGCGAGCCGCTATTTTTCAGAAATAAACAGAGTCTGAAGAGAGTCCGACATAGGAGACCAACTATAGGTCCCCTTTGTTTGGATTTGAAACCGACGGTACCGATGTTGTTCTGATCTTCTGCGTATTACTCAAGCGTGTCTGTGTATGCGTATAGATGTTTATGTATGTATGTGTGTGTTTCTCGCCTCCACATTAATTACATATTTTATTATTTGTTCTTTACTATTAATCGATTAGTTTCAAGTAATAAAAGTAACTTTTTTCAAAAATTCCTATTTCACTAAATAATTTGATTACGAAAGTAACGTCACCAAAATTAATGTCCGTTTTTTTCGTAAACAAGTGAGTGACTATGTTTTACTCCCGGGCAATGCCAGGTAGGTACAGTGAGTATTATATTTCTCTCTCTCTCTCTCTCTCTCTCTCTCTCTCATATATATATATATATATATATATATATATATATATATATATATATATATATATATATATATATATATATATAGTAAGCTATGAAAATATATTTATGGCAATTAAGCTGCACAAAGGCTCCTGCGTTTCATCCCCCGGATGGGGGAATCTTAAGGCTAAAAGAATTATATATATATATATTTATATTTATATATATATATATATATATATATATATATATATATATATATATATTTGTAGTCGGAGTTCACGCCCGTCGACCGTCGGTAATTAGCTTCCTACACTGAAGATTGCGTAAGCATGAAACATCGATGTCTGTAGGTAATAAATAATTAATATATATATATATATATATATATATATATATATATATATATATATATATATATATATATATATATATATATATATATACTTCAGTCTGTCTTTGGGGACTTCTGTCCAATTTGAATGTTCGTCGCCGGCAAATCGCCAAGATCCAGACGGCATGACTTTGTAGAAAAGTCTCGTTTCATCACAGTTCCAAACATCTTAAACACACAAAGCAAAATCATAAGGTAGAGGGTGTCTGATTTACGACATCACACTGTCACTCAAAACGAACTCATATATATATATATATATATATATATATATATATATATATATATATATATATATATATATATATATATATATGAGTTCGTTTTGAGTGACAGTGTGATGTCGTTAATCAGACACCCTCTACTTTATGATTTTGCTATGATATATATATATATATATCCTTTTCTTTTTCAGTGACAAGTAAAGAAAAAATGCAACAATGGGGCATACGTTTAAATACTTAGGTGCAGACATTAACAGTTTAAATTGTGAGCTGCTGCCAGTGTAAACTGACCTGCCAAGAGTATTTATGTCGCCTCTTCGCCTTGAGTAGACGTGATTATTTGCACGTAGTCGTCTGGCGACTTGAAATAGGTAAATACCCAATCCACTCGGTCGTTAATTGATTTAAAATAAATAAAAATCCTCTTTTCTTAGCTGTCATTTACTTCCTTTCAAGCTGTGGCAGAACGCCGGAAGGCCCACTGTAGCTCTGCAAAAAAAAAAACATGAACAAACTCATCGGCATTCTTTGGTAGGAGCGCATTATGCCATCGGTAATAAACAAAACCCTTGCTAAAATAAGAGAAGGTGATGCCTGGGCGGATTCACCTCTCTGGAAGGGACTCAGTTAAGTACGATATAAGTCAGAGGTCTCAAACACACGGCCCACGAACTCTCTTTCTGGGAACAACTGGGAACACTTTTCGGCGATTTAGTCGTTTCGCAGCCAAAATGGCGGACAATGAACCGGCTGCTAATTTCCGAATTCACAAATGAGTAAGTGAACTCAAATAAATTGTTTGGGACTAATTTCAAATTTACCTTAAATTATTTTAAAGAAAAATACAGTTGGGAAATTAGTCCAAAAACAATTTATTTGGGTTTACTTACTCATTTGTGAGGTCGGAAAAAAAATCAGAAATTAGCAAACGGTTCATTGTCGGCCATTTTTGGCTGCGAAATGACTAAATCGCCCACTTTTCGCGACAAATATTTTTCTCCAATGTTAATCTCAATGTAAATAACATTATGAGAAGATCACGTGCGTGTGTATTTCTCGCGTTAATGTAACTTTGATGATTACACATTTAATTGGTCCCCCGATTTATAAACTCGGAGGACCTATGTTTTTAGGCATTTCCGTCCGTCCGTCCGTCCGTCCGTCCGTCCGTCCGTCCGTCCGTCAGTCCGGATTTTTCTCCGCAACCATCCATTGAATTTCTCTGAAATTTTGCATGAAGTTGTAACTTTGGTCAGGTTAGAAAGTGACATTCTCCGATTTTTGAAAAAAAATCTGGTTAGCCCCCCCGAAATGGCGAAAAAAGGACATTTTCCCCCATAACTTTTCATCCATCCATTCAATTTCTCTGAAACTTGGCCAAAATGTGAAAGCAATTGTTTCTAATAGAAAATAAGTATCGCTGACCTTGGAAAAAATCTGGTTCGCGCCCCCAGGGGGTCAAAAGCCCCCCAAATTGCAAAAAATGACCCTTTTCTCCCATAACGTTTGATCCATCAATTCAATTTTTTTTAAACTTGGCCAAAATGTAGAGGCAATGGTTCTGGATATAAAATGAGCATCCTTGACATCAGAAAAATTCTGGTTCGCGCCCCCAGGGGGTCAAAGGGGGGTCAAAAATGCCCCAAATTGCCCAAATTTATTGCATTTTACACTCGCCACATCGAGTCACATACAGAGGGGGACCACGCATGCGCGGCTTGTTATTATTATTATTATTATTATTATTATTATTATTATTATTATTATTATTATTATTATTATTATTATTACTAATGGAGCCGTGTTCCGGAGTTGCCCGGGGAAAATTGGGGTGCTCGAACTATTTAAAATAATGTTCACGAAGTCCCGAAACGTAAAAATAGTAAGCTTCCTATGCTGTCGTAATTTCCGAGATCAACAACGTGGCGACACTCGTAATCGTATAGTGTAACAACTAAAATTTAAAATAAAAAGAACACAAAAACTATTTTTTGTTATCGAAATCCATCGAATTTCTATTATTATAGAATTACTTTATTATAGTATTCACCCACAAAACTGATCTATTTAAAAAAAAATCATCTTATATATAAAATAAAGTCGGTCGGACTCTCAATGTTAGACCTACATAGCAATGAATCTGACAAATCGATACTTGATTCTAACTTCCACTTTGTTTCAAAACACTAAAAGGCCTTAGAATCCATTAAGGCAAGAAATTTTTTTTACAAACGAGTCACCACTTATCACGGCTCACAGGCCACTCGAAGATAAGGGTTATTTAGTTTGAGTGCTAGACGGTGAAACACCTGGGGGTAGTAACAATGGTTGTAACTGGTCAGAAAGTGACTATTTAAGAGGACGGCTCAACAAGAATTTGTTTACATTGGACTTGAAGATTGCAATGTTATAGTCAGCCAAGAAGCTGCCCCGTGGTACTGTGTTCCACAGACGGATAGTTCTAGGAAAGAAACTTTGCTCGTGGAAGTTCCGCTTAGTTCTAAGCACACAGAGGAAGAAAGGTAATTTATTGACAGTGGCTGTAGTTAAACGAGTTTTTTTTTTTGTCCAAATCTGCCTGACACAAATAATAAGTTTATATTCATGGTAGCTTGTAAACCTTATATACATTTGTATATTAGTTCTCAAAAGTATTTTTTAAAAGACATGGCCATTTTCGGACTCATTCTCCTCCTTCCTCCCCGACCCTCCTCCTCCTCCATCCCACCTAAACTGGCTGCTAAGCGAAGGAATCCTTTCAAACCAGCCACGTAAAGTAAAACAGTAATGTCTGCTTTTTATTTCCTCTTAAAAAGTAATAATGTAATTGCCATTCTTTAAAAGTGCCCCCTCCTCATGCTTCATCTTCTTCAGCCTTTAGCCGATGGGAGGGGAACCTATCTCCATTTTCCCTTAAATGGTCAAGAAAAACTCATACAAAGTACAATACTTTTAAGTCGCTACTACCTTTAGGTATGCAAAAGGGAGAGTATTTCGGTCGATAGAGCAACAGCTCGTCAAACGGAAGTTGATAGTGCCCAGAAATCAAACCACTGGTGCACTCAACAACCGAATAGACTACTATTGCTTTGTCACGATGACAGGTTTACCAAAGCCAACAAGGACAGGTGTTCACTTTAAACTGGGAAACTTCTAATTGAAGAAGGTCGAGAAAATCGAACAACTTAACCGCCTCAGCGTGAAGTATGCCTACTTCACAAAAAAAAACGTCGGCCTCCGCCATTGTTGTTCGCTGTGATGAGAGAAGGTGAAACGACAACCAACAATGAGCATCACCTGATAATATGCACCTTCATATCCGAACACGGAGAGCTGCAGGCGACGAGCACTGTATCAGTTTCGTTTTGTTTTTCTATTTTCTTAGCATGAATATAATTTGGTTCGCCTTAGTTCCTTTTTGACAATACTTGGGCCGGATAGGAACTTTGTTAGACTGTAGCATTTTACGTTTATGACCTAACCAACACGAGCTGTTTAAAAAATTGATAAAAAGAAATGTCAACATTTTCCTTCCTGTGTCCAACTTCAGATAAAGAATTACATTTTAGTACATATTCATTTCTTAATGTTACTCACATATCACAACAGGAGGTACAACAAATTTCATAAAATACTACAATGGGCTTTTGTTGATACACTTGGACTTTTCATGGTGAGTTAGTAGATTTTCCTCGTGGTGAGTCTACTTCAATTGTCTTCTTTTAAAACATATGATGCCGGTAACAATCTTTTATGTTAATATAAAAAAAACCCTCTTTCATAATAAACCAAAAATTAATGTATTAGTCAAGTAGAATGTGATCTCCCTTTATTCGCCTGCTAATTTAATCTCCTACGTTTGGAGGTTACACAAACCGGTATTTCGTGCAATGATTTTGAAAAGGGAGACAACCTTTTTAGATTATACCATTTCTTTTCGTCTTTCGGATCGCGATTGAAAGTTACGCAATATATTTATACATCCAATACTTTAATGGATAGAGATTAAAACATTACCATAAAAAAAATTAATTATAGTTTTATAACAATTTGTTTCAATTACAAATTTCATTGACAAATCACAACGTAATATTTGCATTTATTATTAAAAAAATAATTTTAAATGTAACACAAAGATGACAGTTAATAGATTCGCGGGCAACGCCGGATACGTTCAGCTTGTGTTATGTATGAATAAATACGTGTACTACCGACACCAGAGTTTGAACTCTTATCTTCGGATAATGGAACGGATGGTCGTAGTTCATTCATTTATATCTTATGAATCAGGTGATTCTATTGTTGGCATTGGTTTCCCTGATATCGTTCTAGAAAAAAATCGAGTACGTACGGGAGGGATCACGTGAAGGTTGCCAGCATCCAAATTTAAAGTGTTTATATGGAATGAACTGGATTCGAACTTGGCTCACCCAAGTTTTCAGTCCGTGTTGTTAACCACTTAGTCACCGTTACTTCTCATAAATAGATGTGCAACTGCTGCTGCTGTTGTTGTTGTTGTTGTTGTTGTTGGGGTTGTTGTTGTTGTTGGGCGAGTCGTACTTCTGCATAGAGCTCACGAAGATTGTGCCTCAGGATTGTCTGGTCTGCATGAAGTCCTCCTCGTTGGTCGCAGCTATTCATTAAACCTGCAAGATTGCAGATTTTTAGCCTCACTCCCGACACCGAGAGCAGCAAGACTCAGAAGTTGCATGCGAAGTCGGGAAAGGTTTGAGTCCAGAACCCACAAAAGAATGGTTTAGAAGCAACGTTGCCACTATCACTCCATTGATTTGCGGTTCCACCTTGACACGTCTTTGCTTGCCATACGCAGAAGTAGAGACGACCAGAGGTCGACGGATCCTGATGCCGACTCCTCCCGGATTTTCACCAGTCCTGTTAGCCGGGGTGACTATGGTGTAAATTAATGGTTGACTATTGTGTAACTCGGATTATTAAGTTGCTCAACTGGTCAGAATGTTCAGTATTTTCTAGTTATGCTCCGCCGAGATTCTTTTTTATGGCTAAATAATAAATATTGATTTCGTTGTTTTTTTTTTTTGTTGTTTTGTTTTTTACTTTTTGTTGTAACAGAATGTCTCAAACCAAAGCGAAGGAAATTTTATCTTTGCAAAAAATGATAAATCGTTTTTGTTTATGTAAAAGGTAGTTGAAGTATAGAAATGTAAAATCTGACCTTGTGTCTAACTTTGCCCTCGTGGGGAGGCAAGTAAATAGAAACAGTTATATACAGGATGTTCCAAAACTGAGGAAAAGTTTCTTTTAATTCGTAAAATCGATAAACTGTTTAAGGGAAAAGACAGTTGAAATATAGAAAGTTCAGATCATGTAGTTTTATTCAAAACATGATTTAATCGATTTGCTTAACTTTATGATTGCGATATGCATTCATTCATAATTTCGAATTGTTCATTTTCTTTTCGGAGCGCCCGTATGGATGTAAAGCTGAAAGTTTATCTCATCCGATGTTTATATACGTGTATATACAAGATTCAATCCTAAACTAATTTACCGATCATTATGAATTTTGGAACACAGCTAGGCATTCAAATGTGGGTTATATTTACTTTGATTTAGTTTTATGCAAAAAGGGCTAGAAACCCTTCGTGAAAATTCAGATACCTTCGATTTTTGACAAATTTTAAACTTAGGTTATAGACATCAAATTCGTATTTGAAAATTCAAATATTTTAAATTTCCATTTAATGTTATTCATATTAATTGGGCACTAATTAAGTACAAGTCTCTGAATTTCAATTTATTATTATAACCCATTATGCTTAAACCATAAATTTCAAACATTTTCTAGAATCAGAATCATGTAATGGAGTGTGATCAATATTAGAATGAGGATTTTAGATATATGGTTTAGTATTATAATAGGTTGAATTTAATTTTCCTAGCTGCTGTTCTGTCGTGACTTTGTTTTCGCTGCGTGTTGATTTGATGCTGAGTGTCAAATGGAAACACTTTGAAAATGAGTTCAGAACTACTCTCAAACCTTGATTTTTGTTTCGGAATTTTTTTAGGAGGATTGATACTTTGTAGTGTTTGGAATATTTGGACTACTGTTCTCATCTTCGATGTTATTATTTTTATTAGGGGTGAGTGTAGTATCTGTTTTGTTGTCAAGAGACAATGTTCCCAGGTAATCCTCCTTCTATTTTGGGGAAGGGGCAGTGTAGCATCTATCTTGTTGTCATGAGACCATCCTCCGAGGCATTATCTCTTCATTGTGGAGTAGTGAAGTATATCAATCATCAAGTTTTTTGTTTAAAAAAAGTAACGATGTTTTATTTTGAGTGACGTTACAATGATAATCGTTTTCTTCTACCAAACGACAGACTTGCAATCAGAACTCTGAGCCTGAATGAATCAGAACATAAGTCAAACCGAGAATAAGTTGACCAACTTATTTCTGTTCATACCAGTCGGGGATACGTCCTCGACAATCAGGCCGACAGTGACTTTGTTGATGTCGGACTGAGGTACAATCCTGTTCAGTATCAGGAGATCCACCGTCCTAGGCCTTGCCTTCTCTTTTAGACGGGGTAGTTTATCGCTAATCGCCTGAGGTGCCCTTACCATGAAATTCCGACGGGGCAGCTCAGGCATTTTTGTAGGCCAGCGTGCGCTCATCCTAGTGCACTGGCTTTTCAACTTAAAGCCTGAACTTGTGTCTAACCTCCGAGAGAGGTAAATAAAATAAGTCAAACCGAACACAAACAGTCCATCAGCTTATGGTCCAAGTGGCTATCTGTCTCTGAGAACAACAAAACCCCAACTGACCTCCCTTTCCTATCCAGCTGTAATATATATAGATATTGATAAATATTGATGTCAGTTGTTGTAGACCACCTAGATATTAGTGTCGTTTGTGGTAGACCACTCAGTCACCTACTTGAAAATCATGGGTCAGTTTTTTCACTGGACTTTAAAACCTACCGAGTGCGTAACAATCACAGCATGGAACTTCGTATCAAAGAAGACATTATTATTTCAAAGAGTCAGCCGATTTCTTGGGTGGTCTCTCTTCTCTTAACTAAACATTTCTCCTATTGCAGGCCTGCCGTCCGTATCATTCCCATCATTAAACGTACACATGCAGTATTATGCATGTTTACAATTGTTGTTTAATGAAATCGTTTTTGAAAACCTTTTAAATAGTATCAAAGAGTCAGCCGATTTCTTGGGTGGTCTCTCTTCTCTTAACTAAACATTTCTCCCATTGCAGGCCTGCCGTCCGTATCATTCACATCATTAAACGTACACATGCAGTATTATGCATGTTTACAATTGTTGTTTAATGAAATCGTTTTTGAAAACCTTTTAAATAGTATCTTTCGATTCTACTTATATTTCTCAAATATATTTAAACAAAATTAAACAACACTACATTAAAACAACATTAAAAACTGTTTTCCTTCGTTTTAGCACATCCTATAGGAGCGAATACTAATGGCTGCTGATAGTTGTTTGGGTGGGGGGCTGTATTGTCTTCAAGTGGGGATGGTCGTGTTTGAAGTTCCTAGTCGACAGAAGGAAGAGGAGAGTGTATACATCTTTCTTCGTGGATGTTTGGATTATCGGTGGCTGCTCTGCGAATGCCTAAAGGTTTCTCGATGGAGTCTTAAAAAAGTGCCGGTAGAAATAACTAGAAATGGAATCTAAAAATTTTAAAGCGTTTTCCTTCTGGCTGCTCTGCAACTCCCTAAAGGTCTCTCGGTGGAATCCTAACAAATTGCAGGTAGAAATTACTAAAATAAATTCAAATAAATTCAATGAAAAGAAGAGAAAAACAAGACTTTTGTATGAAAAAAAAAACAATTTCTATAAATGCATTGATGTTATATATAGCATATACAGTTGAGTGTATGTGTCCAGAAGTAACGACTGTAAGGTGTCCTTTATTTGAAAGGAATTAAATAAAGTGGGAATGTGTCGGTTGCCGATGGTGTTTTCTTATGAGTTGTATATCTTCAAGTGAGGATAGCTGTGTTCGGGGTGTCTAGTCGACTGGTGGCAGGAGAAAGTGTATACCTCTTTTTTCGGGGGATCGAAGTGGCTAAGTGGTTAACGACGCGAACTTTCATCAAACCCCACACCTGACCTTGTGTCTAACCTCCCGGAGATGAGGTAAATAAAATACCTCTTGTTTCGTGGATGTCTGGACGCCCTCTAGCTGCTCTGCGAACCCCTAAAGATCTTTCGATGGAGTCCTAAAAAAGGGCCGCTAGAAATGACTACACCGTATAGTCTGATTGGTCATCGTGTGACCAAACCTACTCACTAGGGCTGCTCTCCACCAGAGAATACATATATCAATGTTAATGGCTGTTACAATCCTTCATATACTGTAAATATATATACAACTATTTTACTACAACTTACTTACCCTGTTTATTTATTTATTTATTTTTACTAGTGAGTCACCGCTTATCAAGGAGGTCCAAAAGGCGACTCGAGGATAAAGATTAATGAGATTGTCAATTAGCGATAAACAACACCTTGAGAGGATTGGAAACTATGGGTGAAATTGATTATTTAAGTACACGGCTCGCTCGACAAGAATTTATTAACATTGGACTTGAAAACGACCATGTTGTAGTCATCTGGGAAGCAGCTCCGTGGCATTGTATTCTACAGATGGGTAGATCTTGGAAACAAACTTTGTTCATGGAAGTTTCGTTTAGTTTTAGGTACACAGAGGAAGAAAGCAAAACTCTTTACAGTGGTTGTAGCTAGACGATTTTTTTGCAAATAATTTACAGATTTAAGAATGGAGCTCAATTAAGCACCTACCATGAACATAACGATAGAGTAGAGAAAGACTAGCAACGTCTGTTCTGTGAAAAGAAAAAGCTGTAGGGAAGATATGATATCATCCTCCACTAGGTTTCGAAGTCTATTTTATACTCTGTCAAGACAGGAATTGTTTGTTTGACTCCACAGCAAATAACCAGACTTTTTCAGCCTATAAAAGTCTATAAAACGTCTATAAATTACATGCTTTGTAAACAAGAGTGTTTTAGATGACATCTATGGTAATTTGCCCTGAACAATGGTCAACCCATTTCAAGTCCCTATTATACAGGCTTGTCAGTCACCCAACACCAACCCAGTATTATAAGACTATTCTGTTCTGTTTAATGGGTGCGTCTTTCAGGCGAATAATTGTGGCGACTCTAGCTGGTAGTCTTTTCTTTAAAAAAATAAATACCCGTTTTTTACTAAAGCAGTGACGTGCAGATGTCTGAAGGTGCCCTGGTGATGCCCGGGTCCAACTCCTTGATTGTGTACCCCAATACTCAAGTATAAGTCCTAGTACTGAAAAATATTATGAGAAAGAGAGATAGTGTGAATATAGTTGGATGCCCCCATTTTGCCTTGTAGCCCCCCCCCCCCACCCATTGCACGCCACTGCACTGCAGCAAGTTTAGACATGAAGTCAGTTCTAACGTGGGAGAGGGAATTCAGCTTCCCCGAGTGAGCACTCTGAAAAGGTACAAAAATATCCGAGAACATACAGATCGGTATTCCACGGCAAGGGAGACACGCAATGCACCCCTCTTCCGAATACCAGGAAGCGTGGCCCCCCTATGACTAAGCCAAACCATACTTAATCCCGGCAATGAAAAGGCAGGATTTATGAGCTTTCCTCCAAAGCGCAAATGTGATATAAAGTCGTTTAACGGGGTAATAGCCAGCTCCCTAGAGGGGACACTCTAGAAAGGTATAGAAATAGCCGAAGATGGATCCGTTGATATTTCCCGGTAGGGGCGCCTTAGGTAACCGGTAATACACCAACCCCTCTCAAAGGAAGAGGGGATAATGCCTGGGAGTTTGCATATCCTACGACCGAGCCAGACCATACCCCGTCCGATAAAGAAGCGGTTGATGGTTAAGAACAGCCCCTAGGTTGCTAGAATGATGTCATGGCGAACCTTGGCTGGTATGAATACCTGCCGGAACCAGTATAAATAGAGATTAAAATAGCCTTCCCTTGAATAAATTAGTTATTGTTTTATAGCAACTTCGTTCAAGGCTAAACAATGCCGTAATAATTAAATTCAACTTTCGAAATCTTATCAAAAATAATAATGTAAAAATAAAAAAGCTAAATAAAAATAGAAAGTAAAAAGATTCCCGGGAAACGCCGGGCCGGTACAGCTAGTCTATATAATGAAAACGTAAATACGTATTCCCTGACTGGCAATAAACCATTACCACCACTACCTTTCCGAATGCCTTAGAGAGTGCACCTCTTAGTACAGGGCCGAACCATACCACACTTCGACACAGAAGCGTCTGATGGTTTTGAACAGTCCCTAGGTTGCCAAAATGGTGCCAAAGTGAACCTTGGCTGGTATAAATACTGATCGGAACGAGTTTTACTGCCAACCTAACCAAATTGACCCCTCTCACACACACTATGTTTGTACCCTTACCTTTCCAGATTGCCCTTCAATACAGTTGCCCTCCCCCCCCCCCCACGTTAAACTGACTTTTTATGAAAGTCGCTCCAGACAAGGCATGGGATCACTATTACAACAAGGCCCTTGAACAGTGAATTGATGAATACTACTAGACCAATGAGTCAAACGAGCTGGAACAAAGGAAGCAGGGAATAAACCAGACAATTCTTTCTAGATTTATCCAATCTCGAAGATAATACAGATGAATGTGTTTTGGTAATTTTCCCACTCTTGAATGTTAGCTTTTTCTTTTTTTTCTTTTTTATGGTAGTCGCTCTTGACAAGGCGTGAAGCCACTTGATGCAAGGAGCTAACAGGAACGAAATATGAGTATCGCAAAGACAAGAGATGGCTATTGACCTCAGTCTTGAAAAGACCAAAGTTATAGATAGGAGGAAAACAGTCAGCAGGAAGAGAGTTCCACAAGCCTGCATTCTTAGAAATAGGCTACTGGAACAGGAAGATGTATTACAAAGAGTTATCAAAACCGCGAATTGATGAAGACCACTAGACCAACGAGTCAAACGAGCTGGAACACTCTACATACTCGTACGTATACTTATAGCGAGTGAATGTCTGGCATCCGCGAGGATGACCCATCCCCAGCAAAAACAAAAAGATAAGAAAATAAAAGATAAAAAATTGCTGCAGTGGGAAGTGGGTAAATAATGGTTCACAGTTGAAACTGGATCTGTAACTCGTAACGCAATGATTACAAAAATAAATATTCTTCCAAGTATATAGGTATTTAATAAGGCTGTAAGCAATGCGGAAAAGACTGGAATGGTGAAAGAGAAGATGAATAAAAACAAATAATTGAAGACAATATGCGTAATATTTTTCTTCAAAAACTTATCTATATATCTTATATTTTTCAGTAAATATTTCACATAGTTTCAGTAAATCTTATACTTAGTGTAAATAAAATCCGGGATGGTGGAAAGTATTTCGATATTTTGGGATAAACACTCCCCTTCTTAAAAAAACAAAAACAAAAAAAAACTTTCTTCTGGTTTTGTTACTAGGAGTGCCGAAGCACGGCAATAGTAAAACTTAACAAATAGCAAATAGCAACTCTTTTGTCGATAAATAAAAGTTATTTATCTTTTTTTTTCTTTTATAAACCTGTCACAAATGATTGGGGGATTTTCATGACATTTTAGAAGGACTTGAGAAACCTGTTGCTTTGTAGCAGTCACCAATAGGGACTACTTCGTATATTGGCTTTGTTTAATAGATTCTGAGATGCGTTTCTCACACGTAAGTTTGAAATAGCATTTTTAGATTACATTCACTCATCTTTATATGAAACTGTCTGTCCGTTGATCGGTCCGTGACGCTTAGGTTTAAAATAGCATGTTTATCGCCAAATAGGTATATTTAATGGGTTAATTGTATCTTAGATGCGCCCAGACATTGCCATAAATGGCTCTGTCGGTCTGTCTGGCTTAAGTTTGAAATAGCATTTTTAGATTACATTCACTCATCTTTATATGAAACTGTCTGTCCGTTGATCGGTCCGTTACACTTAAGTTTGAAATAGCATTTTCATCGCTAAACATGTAGATTGAACGGATACATTTTTATTTTAGATGCGCTCAGACATCGCTATAACAAGTTTGTGTCCGTTGATCCGTCCGTGACGCTTAAGTTTGAAATAGTATCTTTATCGCAAAATGAGTAGATTTGATACACGCAGCTTAACCTGTAAGAATACTCCTTATTGTTAGAGAGAGATAGAGATAGAGAGAGAGAGAGAGAGAGAGAGAGAGAGAGAGAGAGGGGGGGGGAGAAAACAAAACAAAAAACACAAAAAAGAAACCGCTTTGATCCTTAAGCGTAAACTGGTTTGTTTTGACCTTAAATCTAAGGGCCACTCCATGTCGTCTTGTCTTTATCATTCTTTTCTTAGTTTCTACAATCAGGACGAATCACTTATGCTCATTTGTCCGCTATCCTTTTCTTTTGTCCTTGAAATAAACGTGACTGACAAGTTTCAACGAGTGTGATCACGAGTGCGCAGGCGCGACGGATTGCCCGAGGAATTTGCATGCGTATTTTTACAGCCTTTATTAAGCGGCTTTTAATCTTTATCAGCTTCAGGCTATCCCGGTCTGAGCTAGTCTAAGTACTATATATCTTTATTATTGTTTATTAAAAATGTGTTTAAGGATACATAGTAAAAGGTATATTAGCAGAAAGACAGACTAATTAGAACAAAGAGTGAGTATTGATTTACTCCTCTCCAGGAGTTAGGCACAAGGCCAGTTTTTATCTTACTCCCACAAGTAAGATGTGACCCAAGGTCGGGTCGGGAAAGTGGGGGTTGAAAAGCCAGCGCCCGAGAGGTGAGCACTCTGTCCATTAAAAATTGCCTGGGCAACCCGTCGGCATTCCACGGTAAGGGCGCCTCAGACAGTAAGCAATAAACTTACTCCTCCCCAAAGAGGGGAGGCAAAGCCTTGGAGGGTTGACCTCCTAGAACTGCACAGGACAGACCCATACACCGGCGTAAATCAAGCCCCGAAGGCCAAGACGATACCAGTCTATGGGGTGCAGTATGCATCGGAACAGATACTACACTTTGATCTTGGCCAAATACATAGTTCTATTCTATTTATCTTCAACCCACAAGGTAAAATGTGACAAAAGGTCGGAAAAGTGGGAAAGAACAAGCGCTCGAGAATTTGAGCACTCTGGCTTTTTAAAAATAGAAACAGATACTACACTTTGATCTTAGCCAAAAGGCCCAGAACAAATTGGTTTCGTCAAGGTGCGGACTTTATAAAGAACTAGTTAACCTGTGTCCCGGCGTTGCCCGGGAAAGTATATTAACTCGAGAGTTCTGGAAACTCGAACCTCGAACCTTATTTAATTATTTGCTGGATATAGTTATCCGGCATGAACGCAGACCACACTGTGTTAATGTAAAATAGCTGGGGGGGGGGGGGGGGCGTGCTACTTTGACTTATCGAGAAAGTTTAATTTCCAACCTGTACTTAAACCGAGTGTTTGTGTTAATGAAGGTATCCATTGTTTGCGTAAAACTAGAAGTGGGACCGTTAAAAGTAAATTTCCCCCCCTCCCACAAACAAAATGAATAAATAAATAAGTAAACAAACAGATAAACTATAACTAAACGGAGACATCGGAAACGTTTTGAATAGAAAAATCGGATAGAATAGATTTCAAGCAGCCTAAAGTGAGCAACGACTCAAAGAACACATTTTGCCCTAACACCGATTTTTAGAACTTCTACTTCCGGTTGAATCGGGAACAATAAATACGCACTTTTATGACTTTTCCATCACAGATTTTTATTAAAGAAAAAAGTTTTATTATTAAAAAAGGGTTTTATTTACAAACATTTATTTTTTTTAATTATAAATGTGCTTTTAAATAAAACTATGTATTTTTTTTTTAATACGTACATCTGTAACTTTTCCATTGAATATGTAAGCAGACGGATAATATTACAAAACTTAAAAAATTAAACCTCTAAACACATTTAAACAAATTTTGACGCCCCCCCAAAAAAAAAAACAACATATGACTATCCTATTTTTAGCACATTAATACCTCGCACATGGGCGGCCTCATTTCCGGTTTTTTCTCCCTTTACTCTTGTCATTAACGGCGAAGAACGCAGGGCGTTTGAAATATTGAATTATAATAATCATTAAAAAATATTTTTTTAAAAAACAACGACATTTTTTTAAAAAAACAACGACATCGGTTTATGCTTTAACCACCATTCACTTATCATTATCAAAATATATGGGTTCTTTTTTTTATATTCTAGGTAGGAAACATTTTAGTAGGGTGGCACTGACCGTCATCGTCTATAAATATATCATTCTACTATTTTACCACTTGAGAATATTGCAAGGAGGGCTCCTTCCAACATGAATAATGCTCTAATATAGAACAACAAACATGCGTATAAATATCATTTTGGAGAACAAATCATGTTTTTCCTCCCCCATACACGATCAAAGGTTTGGTCAGGATGAAGTTCGGCCATCTTGATATCTTCGTGTAGGGTATCCAGCAACTCTCATTTCGGCCGTCTTCTCGGTCATTTTCTCTAAAGCCTTCATCTTGAATCCCTTTTTTCTCAACAGTGTTGGCGTTTGTGCGCAGCACATGTCCATCTTAGCACACCCGTTATTCTCTTATTCTGTCTGAGGTTGTCGAAACGTCGTAACGGTAGTGCATATCAACATTTCGGACATAGTCAAGTCTGGTCAGTCCTGAGGTCCAACGCAACATATTCGTCCCGGTGACCGATGGTATTCTTGCTGCTTCTCTCGTTAAGGTACTCACCTGCTGCCCTGCGGGTTTGGGCCAGGGATAACCAAAGACTAAGGGTGAGGTGAACCAGTGAGAAAACTCCGTTCAGGTTCCCGTGTCTGTTCAGTAGTTGACGGCAGACTACGTCAGTTTTTCTATATGGAGTTCTGGCGACAGACGCAGCGACTCATCGGTCAGAATACAGCTGTCGCAAACAAAGTATGTTTTATATAGAAGTATTCAAAAAAACATTCATAGTAACGCAAAAGTCATATCTGGAGTAGATTTGAAGAAAGTTCCAAGAAACATATATAAACGGGCTAATGTATAACGCAAACGGTTGATATGCTGTAAGAATTAAATAAAGTAGACGGGTTATCCGGCGTTGCCCGGGTGTAAAAAATAACATCATATGCCAGAGTATAGTCTAAAATGCGTTTTTTATCCTTGGTAGAATCTTAAAGGTGTACCAGGTGATGGGCCCCAATTTAGGAGTTTTGGAGAGTGTAAAGTTACACCTGAGTTGTTTTTACTCCTAACTCCACTCTTACCCGGAGTTGTAGTACCTGTCAGGATCCCGTCTATTGGTTAAACAGACTTTGTTCCGGAAATATCACGAAACTGCCTTTGTCACCCTTGAGGAAGGTTAACGTCTCTACTCCACCTCATCGACCCCAAATCCTCCTTTTCCTGCCCCTTTTCTGTCTACTCTATTTTCACTCCTACAAACAATTAAGTTTCCCTCCGTCACTTTTCCCTGGATTACTCCGCTTACCCTTGATCCACACTTTTGCTCTGACACAAAATTGAATCGTGGTAGGGCCTCAATTTGGAATACTGTGAATCTTTGATTCTTGAACTTTTCGACTCCCTTTGGGAATGCAATTGTAATTCCTGGACTATTGAACTTTTCTACTCCCGTGTGGAGCGCTTCTTGTGCCACTCATAAATGTATGTAAGTTGTAACTAATTTTCTCTCTTGGATTGTCTAGATATGATTTTGTTATAAACTTTGATCGTCGTTAGATAGCTCTAAGTATAATCCCATTTCCTTATAATATTACTCTGTTCTTTTGTTATTTTGTTCCATACATGTTTACCCCTTTTTAATCCTCGTGCTAATAGATCTGTTTTAAAACTAAACTTGGTGTTTCGAGTTGTCTCTTGCCTGTTCGTGTTGTTCCTTATTTCTATGTGATGTCTTGAACTGGATAATCCCCTCCTCCTTTCCCGTGTTCTGTTATTAATATCGGTCCGCAGGGACCTACGAGCCAATACCGGACTTATTTATCTTCTTTTTTTTTATTATCTATCATTGTCACGTGCACGCTGCCGTGGTCCCGACAAAAGCTGGACGTGACAATATATATATATATGAATTAATTATTCGACTTTAAGCATGTTTCTTGCCGCCATTATAATTTGTTCTTTACTATTAATCGATTAGCGTTACGTACTAAAACGAACTTTTTAAAAAATCCTATTCTACCAATAATTTGATTACGAAATTAAAATCAACAAAAATAATTTTCGTTTCTTCATAAACAAGTCACAATTCTTTTTCTTTTACCCTCGAACAACGCTGGGTAGGTACAGCTAGCTTAAATATAATTGAATATTAGTGTAGCGATTTCAATCGGCCGATAATAATATACTTTTCTAATATTAAGTAGATTTGAACAAAAACACACAAAAGACATACATCAAGTAGTTTTGAAGAACACCCAAAAGGTCGTGCGTAAATCGGACGCTTTTGAATTGGATCACTGTAGGATTTTATGAATGAAATTTGAGATATCAAAGATTGTATCGGTTCATTCCGACTGGTATATATATATATATATATATATATATATATATATATATATATATATATATATATATATATATATATATATATATATATATATAATTTATGAAAGCGTATCAGATATTCAAACAGAAACGAGGATGGGGGTAATTCTTTGTTATACGACGAGGTAAAGCGATACGCTCTTTTGTGTAACTTTGTATCCTATTCGTATAAGTATCGACATGTTTTATGTCATTACCAACGTAGCTCATGATAACGAACAGGACCCCTCCAGTCTCCCCCCCCCCTCTCTCTCTCTCTCTCTCTCTCTCTTTCTCTCTTTCTCTCTTTGTTTCTCTCTTCATAACAAACGAGACCCTTTGTTTATCGGTTATTCTTAATAGAAGAAGAAGAAGAAGAAGAAGAAGAAGAAGAAGAAGAAGAAGAAGAAGAAGAAAACATCTTTATTTAACGGTCCTGTGTATGACCTTAAAGTGCATCCAATGGTGAGGCCCCAATTTGGGAGATTTGGCGAGTGTAGTATCACCGTTTAGTTACTACTACTCCTAGGTACACTCTGACCCGAAGTGGAAGTACCTGTCAGGGTCCAAGCTATGGGTTAAATAAAAAACAAAGTCTCTAGCACGACATGAAACAGCCAAGGTGCCCTCCTCTACACACCCCACCAACTCAAAATCCATCTTTCCGGACCTTTTTCTGCCTCCCCTATTTTCCAACCCTACTTAAGCTCCTGGTTCTGCGCATGACCATAACGTGCATCCAGTGGAGTGGTAGTACCTACCGAAGCCCCATCTATGGGCTACATAGAGACTATTGTTTACAGACTATTTGTTTAGAAGATATCCGACGCCTATAGGCGGTGATACCACTGAAATTTCTTACGAACTCCCCCCTCCCCCAAAAAAGAAAAAAAATTAGCGGCCATGATGGAATCTATGCGTACTTGGCTAAGTAAAAGTGACGCTAACAAATGCATAGATATTGAACCTTAAAATCAGTAAACACGCGTGAGAATTATACAAGTAGGTAGAAAAGTAAATTTTCTTGCGTTTGGTAACAGTCATTCGTTGTCTATTTGTTTGTTTGTTTGTTTTTCACCCATTTTTATGCTTAACTATAATACATCTTTGTCATTTTCTTTAAATGTATTAAATTAAGGGGAGGGCGGGGCGGATAAGAACGGAAGCTGGCATGAAAGGGTCTTAAAGAATTCGTATTAGAACTCGGGGCTTGACCAAAATAAGTTTGAGAATCTCAGATTTAGATTAACCTAGATTGAATACACTTCCGGTTGACACCGAGGTTCCCGCGAGTTCAATCTACCACTCAAAGAAAAAAAAACTTATTTCAGAATTGTTTTCCTTTTCGAACAGATCTCTTTTAGGTCAGCTCTTCCATGGAAGGAGAGCATGGCCAAGGGTTGTATGTGTTCCATCCAATACAGTTTAGGGGAAGGAGATATAAAGCTGATACATGTCGTCCCCTGTGGGTACGGATGGCAGCATACTTAAAATGTGTAGTCCAAAGGGAGATATCAAATTCGGGCATGGCCGATCATGTACGAGGAAATAAGAGAGGTCACGAAACACCCTTTTGGAATTAGGTTAAAATAATAGACAACGACAACAAGGGAAGATAAAGACAGTCAAAGACTCAAGACATGGAAATTTCCAATGACCTCTTAAGTTTGGCCAAATGTAGAGTATTGGAACCAATAAGTGAGGCAAAAATGGCAAATAATCACGGAATTACAAATAATAATTGCACTGATACGCATGAACTAATTAATCAAAATATGATAATAAGACATTCAATATGAGCGTGGCCAAGCAAATTCTACTAGACATTAGGTTTATAAATAAACTAGAAAAATGTGACCCGTTAGCTCACCCACTGAGCTTTGGTTAAATTGTTTGAATCAGGAAAGCCAGTTAAATATAGTTAAAAATAAAAAAATGTTAAATCCAAAAGTAGACTCTCTCTCTCTCTCTCTCTCTCTCTCTCTCTCTCTCTCTCTCTCTCTCTCTCTCTCTCTCTCTCTCTCACCAACTATCGGTTATGGTAATATTCCTTTTTGTTTATAAGGGGTTATTTCCATCTTTGAATCCGTGTCATCCTTCATTACTTTTGTATTTTAAGAGAGAGATAGAGAGAGAGGGAGAGAGAGAGAGAGTAAGAGAGTAAGAGAGAGAGAGAGGGGGGGAAGAAAGAAAGAAAGAGAAAGAGAGTATGACAGCAAAGGGCATCTGAAGAAGGCTGGAGATTCTCTAGTGGAGAATACAACGGCGGAACAGTGTTAAAATTGCATGAAAGAAAATGAAAAAAAGAAAAACAATTCAAAACATGTAAATGGAGTAAATAATTAATTTAATATATAAAGTAAAGCCAGTCTCTTCATCGATAGCTTTCTTTTTATAAAATCAATATTTAATTCTGGTACGTCAGTTTTTCTTGTGGGTCGTTGCAGCATGTCGTTCAGTAGAATAAAATGTAATTCGATTAAATTATTTCCATAGAATACTTTGTCCAGGTCGGAATTATTTTCAAATAGCCGCCAACTAAAAAAAAAAAGGGACGTAACTCTGTATCCGTCTATACAGAGTTACTCGATTTTAATTGAAACAAAAAAATAATCTTTTTGAAAAAAAAAAAGGTATATTAAAAAAAAAAGCAAAACAAATTGCAAATAAATATACTCCCGGGAAACACCGGGTATATACGGCTAGTAAAATAATAAAAGGCTGACTTGCATTGGTTTAATTAATGTAGTGTTACAGACTTAAAAATATATGAAGATATACAAATCAAATAATTGAGATTTGGTGTCTGTATATTTGTACCCAAAACGTGATGGTAAATAACACCGGTTATTATATTTAACCATACATAAATAGAATGGCCGGTGTTATTTAGCAGCTCATTCCTGGATTTTGTAACCCTAGTATCAGGCTAATAGAGAAAATAATGGGTGAAAACTCCAATAAGTATGGAGGATAAGAAAGAAGGTGGCGAATCAGAAAAGTATCCGACTCAAAGTCAGCAGCAAACGGTGTTTGATCAAATTTAGTTCCTGGTATTAAAATCTTCCTGTTTTGGGTCACTTACTCTTCTGCTTTGCTAAGTTTTGGACTATTTTTTATTTATCAATTTATTTATTAAATTGTTAGGTGAAAGTACAAAGTACAGAATAGTTAACAAAGTCCCTTCCCCATGCTAAGAATGGCTTTCTAAATAATCTTCTGACGTTTACGGACCGTGCTGAAATAATAGCGTTATTATTTAGAAAGCCATTCTTAACATGGAGGGGGGAGGTCTTTGTTAACTATTCTGTACTTTCACCTCACAATTTAATGAATAAATTAATAAATTTGGGACACTGAGACTCTCGCCAGAAGTTATATTACGGATGAAGTTTAATATCAGGAACTAAATCTGACAGAACATCGTTCGCTGCTGACTTTGACTTAAGTACTCTTTTGGTTTGCCAAGAAGGTTTACTAAACAAACGATACAAGGTGAACAAAGTAATTTAGCAATCCCGGGATTTATTTGACTCCAACCAGTCAAAATGTAACACAAGTTCAGTTTAAAGTAGGACGTCCAGCTTCCCACCCACCCCCTCTAAAAAGGGGACATTCTGAACGGGTGCAGAAAGGTGTAAACAGAGTCTTGGCATTCCCCGGTGATAGGCACCTCAGGCGAACGGCAACAAACCAATCCTCTTCTTAAATAAAGAAGTAATGCTTTTAAGGATGGCCCTTTGAGACCGGACAAGCAACAGCTACCCTCAACCCATCGAAAGTTAGGTTGTGATTAACTTGACGAGCTAACAGGTCCCGTGCGATCTCGTTAATTCTCGTTAATTCTCGTTCTTTTTTTATAGAAAGATGGACGATTCCATTTCCCTTAGTAAGGAATTACAGGGCACCTTTTAAATAATATTAAGAGTTTTGGATTACAAATATGAACACGAAATCTCCATTATAGTAAACAAAAAAAATAGTTATTCGGAAAAGTAACCCAGCCTGATTTATACGTTTAGCTTTTGTAAGTATGGATGTCCGGAAAGACAATAATCTCGGTAAAAATCTAAAATCTAGGTCAATGACTTTTTTAGGTAATTACTTAAAGTTAACATAATGGAATAAAAAGTAAATAAAATAAATTTAAAAAGTTTTGAAATTCTTTTCTTTTTTTTTTGCTTAGAATTTTTTTTATTTATATTAAAAAATTAAATAAAATTAACGTCATGGATTTATTTCATTACAGACATATTTCTTGAAGAAAATTTGTATGTGTCCAAAAATATGAAATTTCTTTATTAATACTAAAACAATAAGTTAATAAAATTAATGTCATGGGATTTTTAAATAATTTGTTGTTGTCCAAAATTTATGTATTTTTTCTGTGTTTACAGATAATTTATTTCTTTAAACTTCAGAATACAAACGGATATAGTATAAGATATTGGCGAAAAAATTCCATTCCATTCGGCGACGCCAAAATAATTCCTCGATGTAGCTCTGGAAATTTTCCGAACTAGTACCTATTATTTGTCTAAATTTCACTTTTATCAAATTCCAGGATCTTTCTACGGTGTTACTGTGGATTGTCGGATCATCCGGGTCTACAAAATTGTATCTGTAGTTAACGATGGAATGGTTCTGCAGGGAATTATGGGCTTGCCAGTCATCGGTTACAATGGCCGAACATATCTCAATAATGGGTAACATTAGCACCATGCGCGCAGAGCGTCATTATAACCGAGAGTATTGTCTTTTCGAACATCCATACTTATAAAAGCTAAATGTATAAATCAGGTCAGGGTTACTTTTCGAAAAATGAAAAAAAAATATTCCTATTTTTTATGTGATCCATAGCTTTCGGCGTGTCTTAATAAGAAAGGGTAAGGAGTTAAGAACCACTCTTATAGAGATGTGTACGGGTAAATAGAGGGGTAAATAATAAGATTTTTTTTTAATTATTAAACGTTTTCTCTGCTCGCTTCAGAATACGCACTAACATGGCTGAATGTTCTCCAAGTCCTACGATCTTGGGCCAAGGTTTTCGCTTGGTTTATGTTCATGTTCGTCCATTCACAAACGTTGTCTATCCATCTTTTCTTTTATCTACCTTTCGACCGGCATAATACAAGGAAGTCGGTCGAATGAGCATATTCATGAAAATTTAATATTTTTTGCTACGGATGGCCCTAATAACCAATTATCTTGTACGTTTCTTCGGCTCTTCTGAACACTCGTCTAATCTAACAATACTAAACCGGCAGTAACAAGCAGTAACAATGACACATAGTGTTGGGATGATTAATTGAAATCGGAATCGGAAAAATCAGAACTTTTTAGGGTATCGGAAAAATTTCCGATTCCAAAAACGATTCTTTATTTTTTTTAACTTAATTTTCTATTGCTGGTACTAATGATAAAATAATAAATATTTGTCGTTTTTAAACTACTAGTAAAAATAAAATCTATAGATCATAATAACTTCAAAATGCGATGTAAAAAAAAACAATAGTTGCGCAGTTGACTACTTTTTATGTTGTGGCTTCGTTCTTTTGGGTGCTTTCGTTATTAGAATCAAAATCGGTAATTGTATCAGAATCGGAGATTTAGAACAGGTCATTATTGTGATTGTTTACCATTTCACGTACCGCCGGTGTCACCTAAGAATCGGTAATTGTATCGGAATTGGGGAAAATATTAGAATCGTCCCACCACTAATAAGTATACTATGAATGTTCTATCTTAGTCTCTTTCACTCGTTACTTTTCGCACTATTTTTCCATTTATTCCTTTTTCTGGTGTCTTTTTCTTGAAATTCTCCGCGTTTTTTTCTCTCTAGCGCAGTTACGTCTTAGTACCAATTATTTAACCCTATATTTGTATTCTAAACTTATAACGCCATTGTCACTGTTTTACTGTGCAGCAGAGATAGAGAACAAATATAGTGTCTTTTGGCCATCCATAGCTATAAAGGTCTGATTTTCATTAATAAGTGCTTGTAGGGATGATTATTAGACTGGGCTAGTGTTTAGAAGAGATGGAGAAACGGTATGTTATTTCAGTCATCCATAACTATTAAAAGTGTTATTTCCATAAATAGATACTATGGGTTATTATTATAATGGGGTAGTTATTAAAAGATGGAGTACTGCTGCCACATCTGGGGGTGGGGTACTGCACAGAGCACTCTTCCCTTCCTTGACAGAGTACAAAATTAACTTCGAAATCTAGTGGGGGTGATCTCTTCTCTTTCCCACAGTCCCTTCCTCGCAGAAGAGACGTTGTTAGTTTCCCTCTACTCTATTGTTATTTCCGTGGAAGGTGCTCGACTGAGCTCCAATCTTTGATCCCCCCTTTGTAAGAGATTCACACGAACTCGTCTAGCTGTCACAACAACGCGACTTTCCTTTCTCCCTCCATGTGCCTAGCGTTAGGCGGAAATTCCCTTGAAAAACCTTCTTTGCAAGGGCTTTCTTCTATGGAGCACATAGCCGCGGAACAGCTTCCCTGTGGATTACAACTTGATCGTATTCAAACCTGATATCAACAAATTCTTGTCGTGGACCGCCCCCGACGTAATCAAACTCAGCTTATACCATTGAATAATGTTAATACTTTCATAGTGTTCCTCATCTTTCAGCTGACGTTGATTCCCGTCTCATTAACCCTTATCCTCAAGTGGCTTTTGTCCTTGATAAATGGTGACCCCGATAATAAAAAGAAAGCGATGGAGAAAACACTACATGCTCCAACTTAGCTTATCTTTACCGAACAAAATAGAACGCCCAGCTTAAGTAGAGTCTTTTCAGTTTTCCGGGTAGAAGGAACGGATTGATGTGATTAGTATTGATTTTGTGTCATTTCCAAAGCGGCCACTTGACTATAATAATAATAATACAGATCCGAGTGGAAATAGCGTGGCTTATAAGCAGGTTTCGGACAAAGCTGAGTGGTTCAACCTTAGGTTTCAGACCGAAAAGTTCAACAGGAAATGATTCTATTTATCTTCCTCCCGCAAGGTAAGATGTGACACAAGGTCGGGAACGTGAGAAAAAAACAGCGCTCGAGAATTTGAGCACTCTGGTTATTAAAAAAATTGTCTGGGCAGCCCCGTCGACATTCCCCGGTAGGGGCACATCAGGCAGTAAGCAATAAACTTACTCCTCCCCAAAGAGGGGAGGCAAAGCCTGGGAGGGTGGACCTCCTATAACTGCACAGAACCGACAACCAATAGACCGGCGTAAATCCAGACTCGAAGGCCCGGACGATACCGGTTTATTAGGCGAGGTAAAAAACCCTGGTGCTTCTGAAATGATATATATTTTTTTAAATAATAGAAAAAAAGTACCTATAGCGACGATAAAAAAACACGACTTTTAGTCGATAAATGAATTGAAAATCTTTTCAAAAAAGACAGTTTGTCTACTTTTTCGATCGGCATTAAAACCAAGAAGGTACATACTTGTTATCCCTATTCATATAACGTTAGGTATGGGTATATGTTTATATATTTGTATGTACACGATTCACTCCTAAATTAATCAACCGATCATCATGAATTTTGGAACACAGCTGCTAAGGGTAAGCAGTCGTAATGTGGACTATATTTAATTTAATTGAGTTTTATGCAAAGGGGGTAAAAAAGGTGGTGGGAGCTTTTCGTGAAAATTTAGATACGTCCAATTTTTGTGAAATTTTAACATTAGGTATTTTTTAATGAAAATCGCTCCAGACAAGGCATGAAGCCACTTCATGTAAGAAACTAAAAAATACCACTTCAAGGTAAAAAAAAAAGCCAATGATAAGTGTTATATGAATAGATTCCGACCCAGAAAACAGCAATTCTTCTCTCTTTGTCAGCAACATCGCTCATGGTATGTGAGAACTAAAGGACAAAATAAGGGAAGTGAGAGTTACGAGGAAGCCGAAAGTAAACCTAAAGTCCACTTTCTACCCTCCTAGACATCAATTAATAAATATTCCCAAAAATTCAGTTTCTTTTAGGTATTTTAAAAGGGTAGTTAGGAGACATAATATGAACACAACCTCCCATTTGAAAATTAAAATATTTCAGATTGACATTAAATTTGATTCATAGTAATTAGACATCAATTCCGCAAGATTCTTTGAATTTCAATTTCTTCTAAGACCTCTTGAACTTGAGATATTTTCTGAAATTAAAATGATGTAAAAGATTTGATCAAAATTAGAATAAGGATTCTAAACATAAGGTTTAGTAGCATTATTTTACCTGTTCTGAAACGTGGGTTTTTCTACTTTATATATATATATATATGTATATATATATATATATATATATATATATATATATATATATATATATCAAAATACACAGTATAAAAGACAAAATCACACCAAAGAATATCAATGAAATAATATTTTGTTTCTTTTATTAACGGTGACTAGCTCAGAGTTAAACAGAGATAGTATATTTGACATCTTTATACAATACGCGAAATGAGAAGCGGGAAAAGAAGAGAGGTGGTAATATGAGAGGTGGATCAGGGGATGATTGGGTAGAATGTATGGATATAGTAGTTCGTTGCACTGGTGAATTTGAGTTGTAGCTGGAAGGGAAGGTGTAAGAGCGGTCAGTAGACAGGCAGAAAATAAGCGAGAATAAGGGTGTAAGTCGATAGGACTCATCATCCACTCTATAATAAAGAGTGATGCGTATTTATATCTATCTATCTATTTATATATATATATATATATATATATATATATATATATATATATATATATATATATATATATATATATTCATCCCGTCACACAAGTTCAAACGTCTTTGATGTTTTCTTAATATCCGCTAACCGACAATTCAAGTTCCCAGCTCACACACACACACACACACATATATATATATATATATATATATATATATATATATATATATATATATATATATATATATATATATATATATATATAACAATATTTATAAATAAATATTAAATTATTTATTACCTACAGACGCCAACGTTTCAAGCTTATTGCTCTCATCAGTGTAGAAAGTGACAATTTAAGACGGTCGGAAGGCGCAGGCCCAGTTCACAGAGTCAGATTAGACTCCGCAAGCTATCGCTCTATCCCCACGGCCACCGGAAATTATCACGTGATTAAGGGGAAATTAAGTTCTATTTGTGCCTAAGGAAAGCAGGCAGCAGACAGAAGACTATCGCGAGGGTTAAACGAACGTATACCCATGGCAAGTAAGCTACACAGAAAAGTTTATGTTTTATTCCTGGGGGAAATAACCAAGCTAATTCCTTTACTTTTCTAAGGGAGGTGGGGGCAACTATAAAACCTGTGATACTATTGGATTAAAGAGGGAGGAAAACGAAAACGGGGGAGGTCAAAGTCAGAAGTGCTTGGGAGGAAAGGTCTGTATCAATCCGTGTCCAACACAATGTTTGTTTTATTGATGATCCTTTATTTAATTGGCGGGAAAAAGTTCATTATATAGTTAACAGCGAAAAAAAGAGGTGACAAAAAATATATAACAAATAACTCTTACCAAACGCAAAAGAACTTTCTTTTCTTTCTAATTGTATAAATTTCACATGTGGATACTGATTTATTATCTATGAATTTGTTATCATCACTTTTAATCTATCGTTCGAGTAATCTTCCAAGATGGCGCTCGATTTTTTTTTGGGGGGGGGGATTGTTAATTTCAGACTTAAATTTTAGTTAAAAAACAAAACAAGAAGAGTTAGCGGAACTGTAAGCCTAAGTATGGTGTTGTTGCCAGTCGGATTAGAGTAAGCTTTTATTATAAAATTATATATAATATTATTATAATAAAAAAACGCACCGGTAAACACCGGTCGGCTATCGCCAAAACAATAACAAAAAATCATTTCTTTTCTTATTTATTTTTATCATTTTACTTATTAATTAATTAATTTATTTATTTATTATTTACTTAAATAATTTTTCTTATTTCCCTTTATAATTCTCGATATTTACTTACAGCTATTTTTCGACATGGCATTTAAGTATATTATACGTACTCTTTCCTAGCTTTGCTCGTATAAAAGATGGCGTCTAATAACTATTAGGACCCCCACGTTCCCCTTTGGAACTGTATTTTATGTATCCTATATCGATGTGGGGGGGGGGGGGGTTCTGATGTTACTAGTAACACAATTTTCGGATTTCTGAAGAGTCGCACGCATGAAAAATTCCAGGATATATATCTATATTTTGTTGTTCATCAGTAGACGAAACAGTCCGTAAAGTTATATGGATTTGGGGAAAATGAATAAAGAAGTGGTCATTTGAATGTAGCACTAAAAAAACACTATAAGACAGTCTCGCTTGAGAAAGTTGTGTTTACAACGAAAATTCGCGAAAAAAAAAATTAAATAAATGAATTTTTCATTTAAAATTGCACGATGGTTTGATTTTCAAAATATTTCACTTTAATACATTATAATCCGTGCTTATGAGATGTTGACTTCCTTTCATTACTATATATATATATATATATATATATATATATATATATATATGCTGCCAAAAAAATAACATCCATCAATCTGTAACTTTGAAAGTTTGACTATATATATATATATATATATATATATATATATATATATATATATATATATATATATATAGTCAAATTGATGGATGTTATTTTTTATATATATAACCTCGTCTTTATTTGAATATACGCAATTACTTGGATATACGCACTTTAAAAGCATTCATTCTTCTAGACAAGTCGATACTTGCATTTTGTTTTCCTTTTTCTATGTCTCTTAATTTGCCTAATTATTTTTCCATACTCGGGGAAACATATCCTCGATCTCTCTCTTTTTCCCTCTTTCTCTTTCTCTTTCTGTATGAAGTTCATTTAACTTAGTATTAAAATGTATGCGTTTACATAATGGCCTTTTTCATAAATTTTGTTCAGATATCTTATTTTCAACATTTACATCTATTTCATTTCAGTTACAAAAACAATGTTTTCTTTTTTAAAACCCATTGCATTAATAAACATTAAAGGCAAGTAATCATGTGTAATTATCATGAGTTATTTCCCTTGAGTTCTGTCTAGAGATATCAGTGTCTCAAAAGACGCATTACTTACTTCTATTCACGTAGTCATGTAGTTTTCATACAAGGTGAGGTTCGTCTTGGAATCGTTCTGGTAACCAAGGGGCTTTCTAAAACCATCAGCCCCTTCTGGTCCAACTCGGTCCTAGGGTGCGCACTCTCCCAAACTTTGGTTTATTGCCAGTCGCCTGAAGTGGATGCTGACAGGTCCATCCTCGTCTATTTTTGTACCTTTCCAAAGTGCTCACCTATCGGGGGAGATGGAAATGTTTCCCTCGCATTAAACTGACTTCATGTCTAACGTTGTTGAAGCAGAAAGCGGGTAAATAGTTGTTGTTTTTTATTTTTGTTATCGTTGTTTTATGTAGTCATTTATTTTCGGGCGCCTAATGTAGCACCAGAGTTAGCCCTTTTGTTTGGTTTTGTCTAACCAATTCTTCTCCCATCTCTTGAGACCAATCCTCACTTGGAGCCAAAATATTGTCGATATAGAAGAAAACACCCCTCTCACTGTCTCTCTCTCTCTCATATATATATATATATATATATATATATATATATATATATATATATATATATATATATATATATATATATATATATATATATGAACTCTCAAATGCTTAGGTAGAACCAATAGCTGTAGCACATGCATCAGCACGTGTTTTCGACAGGCCTCGTAGCTTGATCGTAGATCACAGTCCCTGTGATCGAGGTTTCGAATCCTGCCATAGTCAGCCACGCTGATGAGTCGCAGTAACAGCGAGACACGTGGCCGTGAATAACTATTTTAACTATAAATATATATATATATATATATATATATATATATATATATATATATATATTGACGATTTAAATAATTTTTCTAATCAAGTTTCGAATAAAGAGCATACAAACTTATAGTTGTTTACAGCTGTTTCAAGGCAGTGTTTATTTAAGTTCTACAATGAAACATTAAAAAATTTAAACACATGAACATCATCAGAACAAAGTTTTCATATATATCTATACACACGTGTTACTTGCACGTATTCACATAGCCATCATGTATCAGGGTTAATAATTTTATCGTACAGACTATTCTCTCGTCGCTGGCGTTCGATGTTTACTTTTTGACGATCTAAACCAGAGGTGGCCAACCTTATTTCGCTTGTGGACTTCCTCAGAGCTGTTTTATAATCTATGGGCCCCATATATGAATTTATTATTTTTTAAATCAAATATTTGTTTCTACGTTAGTAAAAACTAATAATGAATCAATTTCGTTATACCTAAATGAATAAATGCGAAAGTATTTTGTTTAATTAATCACTCCTTTATTACTATCAAAACGGCTAACTATTATTTAGATACAAAGTACAACATAGTGTTTTGAAAGACTGTATGTAGAGTAAAGATTCGAATATATTTATTTGTATGTCTAATTTGCATAACTACTTTTAAACAGTTTATAATAAATTAATGTTTTGAATTATTCATTTGTAATTTTATTGTTCTAATTTCCTGTATATATGCAATAGTTTTGTCGATATTAACAGTAATTAATTGAAGTGATTTAATAAAAAATGGATAATTTGCAAAAGATTTTCTTAAAACATTATGTTCATTAGTTTTCAAGGGAGGTAATCTAAATGAAAACTCTTAGTTTTTAAAATTACAATACATTTATATTAAATATATGTAATGTAAGTAAAATATATGTAATGTAAGTAAAATATATGTAATGTAAGTTAAATATATGTAATGTAAGTTAAATATATGGAATGTAAGTTAAATATATGGAATGTAAGTTAAATATATGGAATGTAAGTTAAATATATGGAATGTAAGTTAAATATACGTAATGAAAGTTAAATATATAGAATGTAAGTTAAATATATGGAATGTAAGTTAAATATATGGAATGTAAGTTAAATATACGTAATGAAAGTTAAATATATGGAATGTAAGTTAAATATATGGAATGTAAGTTAAATATATGGAATGTAAGTTACATTTAAAACGAATATACAGAGCAAGATTAATAGCAGCTGGGTGTCGGGTAGTTTTTTTGCTTGTTCATAACATAAAATCCAAATAGAAATATTGAAAATTCCAATAAAAACACCTACATTTACTAATAAATACAACAAAGTAGAATTTTTTTCCTGTGTCCTTTTAAGCTTCTGTGAACCCCCGGGGGTCCACGTGGACCCTGGTTGGGAATCCCTGGTCTAAACTGACATTTCGATGCTCTAGACTTGGATTTGAATATACTAGCATATATTAGGCAATGTCATATAAATAGAGCGAATAGCAAATACCGAAAGAAGAGATCTAATATTGATCTTCACTGAGAATATCGATCTATGTTTTCACAATGTCTCTCATCTCACACGGTTGACTTATTTGCTAAAAGTGTAATTTTAACATATTTTCGTCTTTTCATTATTGCTATTTTCATCTAATTTTATCCCATTTTAGCCATTTTGGGAGATGAGTATGAGCTGTCTCCTATCCCTCTTCCCCTTCTCCCCATTCTCTTCCTCCGTCTTACGTATTCGTGCAAGAAACGGAAATTCTGTTTAAAAATAGATTGTCTGATTATTGTCGATATCTACAAATAAATACCACACTCGACTTAGAACAGGGGGGAAAGAGCGACAGAAAAATAGACCATATTTTAACCTGCGCACATGGATATATTTCTCATTTCACTCCTAGGTGTTACGTTATTAACCTTGTGTCATACACACAGCAACCAAGCTGCCGTAATCATTAAAGAAAAACACTAAAGTTCACAATGGTCATTCATACCTTCGTTGCTGGTCGTTGTTCTCGTACGTGTCTCTGCTATGATACTCCCAGACTGAGGGAATACCGTCCTGTAATTAAAGCTTTTTATTTATATAAAAAAGACTAACTCGAACCAAAACTGATGGAAAACAGCGAGTCATTTATGCAATGTGATCTTCGTACCAAAATCACTGAGCAGTTTGTGAGGCAAAGAGATACAGAGATTGAAAGCACTAATTAGTTATATCTTCTCAGCCCATGTCATTACACGTCCAAACGCCTCGCGTGCTTTCAAATGGATTCATTTTTTTCTATTACCTTTTCTCTTTGAGCGATGTGACGTCATATCCTTTTTTTACTACTGGTACAGGTTTTTAATCGGACAAAAACCGACTAGGTTAGGGTTGGCTTAGGATTGAGTTAGGGTTGAGTTAGAGTTAGTTTATGGTATGGTTTGAGTTAAGTTCAGGTTAGTTTAGGGTTAGGTTAGGGTTAGAGTTAAAAAAAAAACAGTTCGGTTTTTGTCTGGTTCAAAAGCTGTGCCAGTACCCTGTTTTTAATACATTACCGCATCCTAAGTTGACCTCGGCTAACTCCTCAGCGGTTTTCCATTTCATGTTATTCTCAACTAACTAAATTATGTACTAGTGGATCTCGCTGTTCAATATCTAACAGAGGCTCGACACTGAGCAGTATAGTTAACAAGAAAAAAAACACGGTCATCTAAGTTTCTATGACAACAGACCTGTTCAGTCTGCAACTTTCTTGCACAGGGCGGCAATTTCACTTGACTCAATTTCTATGAAAACAGGCATGTTGGAACGGCTAGGTTATCGTGTGAGGCAGCGAATGCAAATAACTCCAACTATGATGAAGTTGCACCATTTATCTCATTTCAGACCTCCGCAGTGGCGTGTTCATATATGCCGAGGTTTGGCACCGTCGGGTTTGGCTTGATCCATCAGACATTGTCGGAATGAGTTATGACCCGACTCGGTTCTAAGAGGTGTATCCTCTCAGTTATAACCCCCCTCCACCGGGATGGATGTTAATTGCCGGTCGCTTGAAACGCCCCTACCGGGGAATGCCAACGTATCCGTTCCCGGCTATTTTTGTTCCTAGCCAGTGCCCCGTCGGAGGAGCTGGTTTTCCCCTACCTTCCGGCCTTGTGCCATATTTTGCTGCAGTAGGAAGCAATTACATAGTCTCATTTAAACATTTTTCTTTTTAATTACAGCCAGAATGGGGAAGTGGTGTATATTACACAAATCAAAATTGTCATTGATGTGCATTTGGGTATGGGGTGATCGAAAAGAGCTCACAGTTTTTTTTATTGTTTTTTTTATTGTTTTTTATTGTGTTTTTATTGTTTTTTATTGTTTTTATCGTGTTTTTTAGTGTTTTTTATTGTGTTTTTATTGTGTTTTTTATTGTGTTTTTTATTGTGTTTTTTATTGTTTTTTTTTGTAATATTTTTATGTCGTTATATTTATCTTATCTTTGCTTTCTCCTGCAGACTAATCCATACTTGTAAATAAAGAATAATAAAATCCTTGTCTATCCGGATTATACTAAGATTATTAACGTTTTGGGTGGAGACTAAATAGTCTCTAAATGCGACGTTTTGTCGCATAACGTTTCGCAGAAATTGGTCATGTCTTTCAATCTCTCGCCTAACAACAATGACGTGATGAAACGACAATTAAGCGACGCCTAACCTCGCATTATTAACAGCCAGGCTTATTTCCTTGACACTTTTCGTACTAATGACTCACTGCTTATCAAGGTCCAAAAGCCACTCAAGGATAACCGTTAATGGGTTTGTCAGGTGGACGATAAGACAATACCTTGAGAGGATTGGAAATGATGGGTGAAAGCATAATTCGTCAACATTGGACTTGAAACGTTTTCAAGCCCAATGTAAACAAATTATTGTTGTAGTCATCTGGGATGCAGTCCATGGTATTGTGTTCCACAGACGAGTAGTTCTTGAAAAGAAACTCTACTAAAGTTCCGTTCTGTTTTAGGTACACAACGGAAAAAATGAAAATTATGTACAATGGTTGTAGCTAGATGAGTTTTTACTGTGAATGCTTTACGAGGTTGGAACCAGAGATTGAAGCTCAGTCGAGCACTTACCATAAAAATAACGATAGAGTAGAGAAAGACTAGCAACGTCTCTTCTGTGAGGAAGAGAAGAGGACATATCCCACTAGATTTCGAAGCTTAACCGTAAAAAAAGGTAAAATCTCACTCCGATAAGATTTAGAAGTCTAGTTTTCTTAAAAGTTTAAAATTTAACTTTTAATAAACTAGAATTATGAGGCCTACGGCAAAAATTCTAGTACATATTAAATTGTTTTTTAACGCGTAGTTAAAGCAAAATAAATGGGTTTGAATGATTGAAATAATTTCCAACGCTATTGATAATGTTTACCCATTCATTTTTTTTAATTATTATCGCTTTTGTTTGAATTCATGTTTTGAAACATGACGTAAATCATAAATCTATGACGTCACACCAAAGCTATAATTATTTTGTAATGGTAATGTTTTAAACTCTATTTATAAGTCCAAATAGCAAAATGTTTCCGTTTCAATTTCCGGTCATGGCATCCGCTTTATTTTTGGGAATTTATTATTTACTATTAATGCATAATTCTTAATTTCTAAAAGTACTTAATATATCTAATATTTCGAAATGAGAAAAAAAATCCGCAATGTGGTTTAAAAAAAATGTGACTGACGGAAAAATTGTGACGGACGAACAGACGGATAAAATCTCTCTATATATAAGATTTGCACGAGCAATAAATTCGGTTACCAAGAAAAGATAACTTTGAAAAGTTTTCCTTTGTAGAAGTATGTTAAATAAGGGATCTCGTTCTAAATTCCGTATAGGTTCCCGAGTTTCATTCACAAGCTCTAAAAGATTCACCTGGAGTAGGTCAAAGGTTACATCGGCAGAAACGTTGCGAAAATAAAAATCAGGATGAGAATAGTGGTCCGAATAATTCAAATATTACAAATCATAAATCCTCATCTAAAGAAAATTCTAAGACACCAGATGTAGTTTAATACCAGGACTAAACAGATGTATTTAAGACCAGGACTAAATAGATGTAGTTTAAGACCAGAACTTAACAGATGTAGTTTAAGATTTTAAGATCAGGACTTAACAAATGTAGTTTAAGACCAGGGTTAAATAGATGTAGTTTAAGACCAGGACTTAACAAATGTAGTTTAAGACCAGGACTAAATAGATGTAGTTTAAGACCAGGACTTAACAGATGTACTTTAAGATTTTAAGACCAGGACTTAACAAATGTAGTTTAAGACCACGACTAAATAGATGTAGTTTAAGACCAGGACTTAATAAATATAGTTTAAGACCAGGACTAAATAGATGTAGTTTAAGACCGAAACTTAACAGATGTAGTTTAAGATTTTAAGACCAGGACTTAACAAATGTAGTTTAAGACCAGGACTTAACAGATGTAGTTTAAGATTTTAAGACCAGGACTTAGCAAATGTAGTTTAAGACCAGGGCTAAATAGATGTAGTTTAAGACCAGGATTTAACAAATGTAGTTTAAGATTAGGACTAAATAGATGTAGTTTAAGACCAGGACTTAACAGATGTAGTTTAAGATTAGGACTAAATAGATGTAGTTTAAGACCAGGACTTAACAAATGTAGTTTAAGACCAGGACTTAACAGATGTAGTTTAAGACCAGGACTAAATAGAGGTAGTTTAAGACCAGGACTTAAAAAATGTAGTTTAAGACCAGGACTTAAAAATGTAGTTTAAGGCCAGGACTTAACAGATGTAGTTTAAGACCAGGACTAAATAGAGGTAGTTTAAGACCAGGACTTAAAAAATGTAGTTTAAGGCCAGGACTTAACAGATGTAGTTTAAGACCAGGACTAAATAGAGGTAGTTTAAAACCAGGACCAAACAGATAACTATATAATTTTATTTTTAATTTAATTCACCCCAAACATGGCAAATTGCCACTAAGATGTAGGGAGCTATTGTGAATTAGGGGTCATATTTATAGTGGCATCTCCTCAGAGCCACTAACCTTATATATATATGTGTATATATATATATATATATATATATATATATATATATATGTATGTCTAAAAAATAAATGTGAAAGGTATATATTTTTTAATATATCTTTTATTTATTTTCTATTTTTTGACGTCTAAGAATATCAATTGTCCCTCATGTATAAAAAAATTTTTTAAAGTTTTTCTTAAAAGGAGAAAAAAAATTTCGGCCGCGATCCTTCGGCCTTCGTTAGTGTAATGAGGGATTGTGTGTGTACGGTGGTGGCAGAATAGAAACAAAAGTAAGCCAGTGAAATGGTGACAAAAACAGGAGTTGTCCCTAATAGCTGAGAGGCAAGAGTCGAGTGGTCATAAACATGATTCAAATATACCCGGATATGAATGAATGTAAATATATATATATATATATATATATATATATATATATATATATGGTACGTCAATGAAAATTAGTAAGACCTGCAAATGGAAGCAAATCGGTATTTTCAGTTGTTCAAAACAAGGAGTAGTTTAGTTTAGCCAGTATATTGAGCTTTCCTTATTTCACAATAGGTCCAACTCTCTAAAAGTTTACCTTTTAGTTATAATTTACATATATATATATATATATATATGATAATTTTATTTACACAGACATGTACAAAATCTAAATAAAGTGTAAATAAAATTATCATATATAAAGCTCTATTTTGATATTGAGCACTTTTTATAAACCCGGTTAAAATTCTCTGGATTACCACCCTGTGGATATTTTTCACCTGGATTATTACCATTATTATTATATATATATATATATATATATATATATATATATATATATATATACAGGGTGAGCCAAAAGTAGGTGGACAGTAAAAAACATTTATTTAGAGATCACTTATACGTACAATTACATGTAATAAAACAATTATATTAATGAAAATTAAATGTTATTTATCAACGCAAGTGTTCAAACTGTTTTCCTTCTTGATTTACACAGCTTTGAAGTCTGCCTCTTACGCTTCGACAAAAAAATGTTTTTACTGTCCACCTACTTTGGGCTCACCCTATATATATATATATATATATATATATATATATATATATATATATATATATATATATACATGCATTTCATTGACCATGAAGAATTAATCCCAAAACCATAATTTTCACTAGTTTTTACAATTTTTTTTCAGTGAGAGTTTTTATTTTTTCCTCATCTTACACGCAAAAAAATCATTTATTCAAATTCAATATTCATCCCTTACACACGTCTCATGGCAAAAATCTGATAAGTGCATTTTTTTTAGTCCAATCTTGTCAATCATCAGAGAGTTGCAGTATATATTGTTGAATCGTGAAATAACATGTGATATCAAAAATACAGGAGAGGTAAAAAAGTACGAAGAAATTCCAGATTGAGTTCTGATTAAAATTTGGCACACTGATGTATATAAAAGACAAACAATTCAATTAGGGAAAAGTTGACAAACTTCAGAAAAAAAAAGAAGAAAAAAATAAAAAATAAAAAAATAAAAAGATCCCCCCCCCCAAAAAAAAGAAGATAATCACATTCGAAAACAACCCGAATAGATCTTCCAACGATGGTCTCAAAGCTGATATTTACGAAACCATCATTAAATAAATCCTGCTAGTAGATCGAAATTCCCTAATAGGATTAATCTCTCACTGATTTACCGAGTTGTTGACAACGGCCGTGTCGGTTAAGATGTTGGAATTTGAGTTTAAAATATAACTTGTATTCCGGGGTTCATATCCGTCGACCGGTGTAAATAATTCTTCTCTACGCTGACGATTCCCGTAAGGATGAAACGTACACCTATGTAGATAAAAACAAATATATATATATATATATATATATATATATATATATATATATATATAGCAAACGAATATATTTCATGGTAAACAACTGATGATCCCGTAAATAATGTTAAGACTAGCGTAAATTCTTGGAAGCAAACTAATATAGTGACTGTAAAAAGTTAATTGACTTACAAGCAAAGTAGTTTTCCAACAAAGGACTTGGGACTAAAAGTGTTTGGGTTTTTTTTTGGGGGGGGGGCATATAGATTTAATAGTTGAAAAACTTCCATATATATATATATATATATATATATATATTTGTTTTATCTACATATGTATACATTTCATCCTTTTGGGAATCGTCAGTGTAGAGATAATTATTCATACCGGTCGCAGAATTCGAATCACTGGAACATGAGTCATGTTATAACCCAAATTCCGATGCCTTAACCCACTCGGCCACTATGAATAACCTGATAAATCAGCAAGAGTTTAAACAAGTTATAGGCAGCTGTCGTCAAAAGTGTTCAACTACTGAAGGAACATGCATTAAAGCTACAATGACGGCTGTGTTAATACTACTCACTACAGGGTCTAGCCTGGATTGGGGGCGACAAGTCCAACTACATAACGTTGGTTATATAAGTATAGAAAATTAGTAACTGTACTAGTTTGTAGCCAAGACAACCACTCATTAAATCATCTGGTTAAGTAGGGCATCGTTAGACATTGGTGGAATTTTGGCGTAAATCTATGCTCTCCAAGTGTTACTGTAATATATGTATATAGATTTGTATCTATCAGTAAAACTGAGTTACCTCGGTTATCTAACCTGATCTTTTAAGGTATCTCACAATAATCGATAATCTATCAGGATTATATATTCTTATTTCTAATCGTCGTTAATCTTTGCTCAGTTAAATGTTATTCACTATTAATTTTGATTGTTTTCGCTTCTCCCCTCGATAAAGGATAATCATTAGAGTCGATCAATGTATCTACAAAAGATAAGTTTAATCATTGAGTACATTATTTTTTTCTTTTTTGTGAAGCTTGAGCCCTTTCATCTGTTCTGTAGTAAATAAAACTTAATCAGGGTACTGCTAACACCTATATCAACCTTATTGGCTATCTTCGTTAGCATGTTATAATAGTGAAGGTATTAGTAATAGAATAAGTCAATGCACGGCAGATCAGCCATCTTAGATATTGAAGCCTTCTTGTTGATGCCAAGAGCCCGTGGCTTGGCAGGTTTTGGTTTCCGTCCCAATAGAGGACTTTGGTGGTCAAACTCAGATACATGGATTGATTACACAGTAGGGGCCTGCTTGTGGTTAAAGAAAAAGAATGGTGGCGTGCACTTACTTAAATAACCTTCGGACCAGTGCTCTGATCGTATGAAATAATTTGATATCCAATTAGCTTATCTAAACTCATTTTCTGCGTATCTTCCATCAATTCTCTGCGGTATTTCTTCAACAGTTGTTCCAATCTCGTTTTTTCGACCACTCGGTCATATTTTTTATCTTTTGATAATGAGAGGTCCCGCTCTCGAAAATTAAAGTTTACCTTTTTCTGGAACTTTTTAATTGCTTGACAGTAAACTTTTTTCTATTTACTGTTCTGGTATTTAATCTGTTTTACATGAAATATTAATAAATTGGTTTGAGATTCCATTCTTATTTTCTCTTCTCATTTATTTTTGTTCATCTATTCCACCTTTCGGTACCTATATCACATTGCTCCTGCCTCGGATTACAGACTTACATTTATATATATATATATATATATATATATATATATATATATATATATATATCAACCCAGTTTAACTATTTGCTCTCATAGTTGATTTAATGGACAATGTTGTGAGTATCTTTTCTTAGGCATGCTTCAAATAAATAGATGGCTTCCTTCTCTAGGTAGCGATTTCTGAATCTCTCTCGATAGAGGCGAATCCGATGTGAGTTGATTTTTTTTACCTTTGTTCGTCGCATCGTTGTGTATTTTTTCTGATTGAGAAATTTCTGGTTTTCTGATAAGTCCAAGGAAGAAAGATCCGACATTGACATACACATGTCGGTTGGTCTTCAGTTGAACGAAACGAGTTCGTAATTGTACCAAAGCTTTTTGTTTTGAACAAATGATTCGTAAGATTAATAAAATCTTGGCTTTTGGAATGTAGCAAAATGTTGTTTATATATATATATATATATATATATATATATATATATATATATATATATATATATATATATATTCACACAAATAAATACACTTTGCTCTTTATTATAGAGTGAAGTATATTTCAAAATGGTTGAGATGTATTAACTATCGTGTGATATTATCTAATGGGGTTTGTGATGTGTCTAATGGATACGGCCATGCACTATGGAATCGGCTATGCCGAGACTAAATCCCACCTAATCTATTGTGTTCAATGACGCACTAATACCATTGGGAAAGGTATGAACCAAAAGTTTCCTCAGATATAGATGAGATAGCAACTTGTCTTCAACTAATTGTATACATATTTAACCGTTTAGAACAGGAATGGTGTTTCAACATTATATAACCTCAAAAAGGCAAAGCTGAGATCCAACCTATTATTTGAAATTGATTTTGAATACTTTCAGCTTTCGGAAGTAATTTCTAACTTGTCAAGTATTAGAGTATATTTGTGCTTCTGAATCAAATTAAAAACAATGCAGTATATACTCTGGTAAGTAATGATATTTTAATATCAGTGTTTCATCTAGAGACAGTGGCGTGCAGAGAGGGGGGGGTCATGGAACGATGACTCCAGACATTAAAATTGTGGCGCACCAAATCATATTCAAACTATCTCCTCTTCTCATAATATTTCTCAGTAATAAGTTTTGGGGCATATAATCACTGAATTGGCCCCGGGCATCACCCAGGGGTCGCTAGGGCATCGCCAGGGCATCATCTGGAGCATCGCCAGGGCACCACCTGGGGCATCATCTGAGCATCACCAGGGCACCACCAGGGCATCATCTGGGCATTACCAGGGCACCACCTGGGCACCACCTGGGCATCACCAGGGCATCACCTGAGCATCACCAGGGCATCACCTGAGCATCACCAGGGCATCACCTGGGGCATCACCTGAGCATCACCAGGGTATCACCAGGGCATCGCCAGGGCACCACCTGGGCACCACCTGAGCATCACCAGGGCATCACCTGAGCATCACCAGGGTATCACCAGGGCATCGCCAGGGCATCACCTGGGGCATCGCCAGGGCACCACCTGGGGCATCACCTGAGCATCGCCAGGGCTCACCACGGCATCACCGCGCATCACTGGTCTTATGAGATTAGTTATCATTTTTGGATTACTTTAATAATGACTTAGCTGGATTATTAATAACACTGCAAAGAAGGTGGGCTCCCTCTACCGTGCTAGAAAACTTCTCACACCTGACAGTATTCTATATCTCTACAAAGTCACCATTCGCCCATGCATGGAGTATTGTTGTCATATCTGGGCTGGTGCATCATCCACTAGTCTCTCTCTTTATAAGACAGGGTCCATAAAAGAGTCCCCAATCTAACCAAGCTCCAACCCTTGTCATATCGCCGCAGTGTTGCATTCCTGTGCTTGTTTTACAAGTACTTTAATAGAATGTGTTCTGACGAACTCGTGGCACTTGTGCCTTCTCGACGTAAATGCCCCCGACTAACCTGACAAGCAGCAAAATCCTACCCCTTCACTATAGAGGTCCCCAGATACCAGAAAGCTTTATACTCTAATAGTTTCTTCCTTCAGACTGCTAGACTTTGAAATTCCCTCCCTGTTTCCTGCTTTCCCTGACTGTATTAACATGCAGAAATTTAAATGTAATGCAAACAGACATCTCGCTGCTCAACTCCCTACTTAGAGTGCCCCTATAGGCATGATCTCTTATAGTAGCCCCTTACGTCCAAGTGGCAATGTGCCTTATTTAGCGTGAAGGAAAGTAAAAAAAAATAACAAAAAAACACTTATATTAATACTTGAAATTTGGCTAGTCCTGTCCTGTCTTGTTTTTGCATGGTGATATTGTTTTCTAAACCTTTTATAATATTACTATTGTCATTTACCAAATTTGTTATACTTATGCTAACTTACGTAATATAAAAGCAAGATAAAATGGTTGATTTTCATTAAGAAGTTCCAAATTTGATCAGCTAATCTTTGATAATTAAAATTTTTTTGTTTCTTAACATAGCTCACCCCAAACAAGGCAGGCCGCCACTGTAGACGTAAGGGGCTACTGAGAATTAGGGTGTAGGTTTTGGGTGTCATCCTAAGTTGGGAGATGTGCAGCGAGATGTTTGTTTACATTAGTTTTAAACTTCTGCATGTCAATACTGTCGGGGAAACAGGGAGCAGGGAGGGAGTTCCAGAGGCCAGCAGCACGAGGAAAGAAGCTATTGGAGTAGAAGGCTCTCTGGCATCCGGGGATCTCTACAGTGAATGGATGGGATTTAGCTGATTGTCGGGTTGGTCTAGTGTATTTACGTCGAGGAGGCACCAGAGTAGCCAGTTCATCGGAGCACAATCCATTGAAGTATTTGTAAAACAGGCACAAGGATGAAACATTGCAGCGATGGGACAGGGACTTGGTAGATAGTAAGGAACCTATTAAGTTGGCAACTCTTTTTTGGACCTTGTCTAGGAGGGAGAGACTAGTGAATGATGCACCAGCCCAGATGTGGCAACAATACTCCATGCATGGACGGATGGTGGCTTTGTAGAGATACAAGATAATGTCAGGTGTGAGAAGTTTACTAGCACGGTAGAGGGAGCCTACCTTCTTTGCAGCAGCTTTGGCAATCTCTTCAATGTATTTGTTCCAATTCATATTACCTGTGAATGTTAGGTTGAAGAGTTTAAATGTTGAACTCTCAGGTAGGGTGTTATTAGCCATGGCAATCGGTGGTTGAAGATGTTTCTTGTACTTCTTGAAGGAAAGGAGCTTTGTCTTTGTGGCATTAAAAGTTACCAACCATTTATAGCCCTAATCCACTACAGCCTGGAGGTCATTTTCTAAGGATTCAGCCATTGCCTTGGATATGTACGCGTCCGTTTTGCCCACACAACGAGAATAGAGTTTGGTGTCGTCAGCAAATATATCTATCTCAGACTCAATGTCATCAGGGAGATCATTTATGAAAATCAGGAACAATAAAGGACCAAAGATGGATCCCTGGGGTACACCCGCATTTATGTCATGTTGCTTAGATGAATGGCAATCGAGAACAACCTGGATCTTTCTTTTAGTTAGGAAAGAATCTAATTATATTAAATATTTGTCCAGTAATCCCATATGAGTGAATTTTTAGGAGAAGCCCTTTGTGCCAGACCTTGTCAAAGTCTTTGAATATATCAAGTGCTACTGCCCTAGCTTCACCTGCCTTGTCGTATGATATATGCGTTCAGAGATGACCGTTAGGATATCAGCAATAGATTGTGCTTGTCTAAATCCATACTGGCGGTCAGAAAGAAGTTTAGCATTAACTAGGTGCCGGACTATCGCTAGATTAATTAAGGATTCAAAGATTTTAGCAAAGATCAGGAGTAAGCTGATTGGGCGGTAGTTCTGAGGATCAGTTCTATCCTCAGAATTCTTGAAGACTGGTACCACAGAGGCAATTTTCCAGCTATCAGTGAAGCAAGATTCAGCAAGGCATTTGTTGTAGAGTTTGGAGAGGGCAGGGGCCAGTTCAGCAGAGCATTTTTTTATTACTATTACAGGTATAAGATCAGGCCCACAAGCTTTGGAGGTGTCAAGTATCTGCTCCGATGGATGCTACACTCTGTAGGCCAACGTTCTCTTCCTCTAGGGTGCTGGCTTTTCAAATCCCACTTTCGCCGAACTTGTGTCACATCTTACCGCTGTATTGAAGATGTGTGATACGTTGGATATTCTAACGCGTTTTCTGCATCACCATCTCCACCGTGTTTTTTGTTTGTTCTTTTCAGAACGTTTCAGGTTAATTTTATGATTATTTTATGATTATTTTACTTACCCTCTTGTGAATAAAAAAAAATATTTTGTAAACCTTTAAGTTACTAAATATCGGTTTTCTTCGTGGGATAATTTCGATAAAGTTTTGAAAAATCTCATTGTTTAAATATAAGTTCTACAGGCAGTAAAAGTTTAATTAATCTAACTGTGTTAGAAATACCTACAATAAAAACTGTGCCGTAATATTTTGCGCTGCACTGTATATAACAATAATAGGAAAGTTGCAGCAATAACGTCTGTAAACTCTTCAATATATGTGCAGATGGAATTAGATAAATAATCATATAATTGCATCGTTTTCACATGGAATCAATTAAAAAGCGAAGGCGTTAATCACGAGCTTTACCAGACCAGATTAAAGGTGGGAAATTCATTCTTTGCTGCGATAATGACGGATGGCATTAATTAAAACGATGAGTCTGGAAAATTCTGGATATTTAATCATCCAAGGATATAAAAAAAACAAAAAAACTGGAAAATACTATAATGACATACGGGACTGACCTTCACTTGTGACCTGAAATAGAAGACTTACATAAAACCCGTTATCAAAGGCGCTGAGAAAAACGGTTGGATCATTATACCGCTTCAGAATGTATCTCACTCCTGGTGCAATCCTCTAGCTGTATAAGAGCCAAATACACCCTAAGATGGGGAGGTACTGTTGCCACATCTAAGGGGGGGTGGAGATGCTCAGAGCATCCTTTCCTGCCTTGACAGAGTACAAAACCGACTTCGAAATCTAGTGGGCGAGGTGCTCTTCTCCTCCCTACTCCATCTTTCTCACAGAAAAGACGTTGTTAGTCTTTCTCTACTCTATCGTTACTTTCATGGCAGGTGCTCGGCTTAACTTCAATCTATATTTCCCCCCACCACCCACCCTTGTAAAACATTTACAACAAAAACTCGTCTAGTTACAACCACTGTCAAAATTTCCTCTTCTCCCTCTTTGTGCTTAAAACTTAACAAAACTTTAATGAGCAAAATTTCTATCCTAGAAGGACTCGTCTCTGGAACTCCATGCCGTGGGTCTGCTTCCCAGTTGACTACAACATTGTCATTTTCAATCGAATCTAAACAAATTATAGTTAAGCCGACCTCTTAAATAATCAAATTATGCCAAACTTCCACCATCATTACCAATCATCACGGTGTTGTCTCACCATCCATCTGACACTCATTAACCCTTATCCTCGAGTGGCCTTTGGGCCTTGATAAGTGGTGACTCTTTAGCAAAAATTAAATAAATAAATAAGTGAAATTGACAACTACAATCAGCGATAATGTAATACTCTTCATAAAAACTAATGAAGTACTCTTGAAGTGTTTCTATAAGCATTGAGATTTCGCATACTGATGACTAGAATGGTTCAAATCGCCGACTGTCACCTAAACGGTCGAGTTTCGATCAGGTATTGTACAACGGTAGTACATGTAAAATAAATGGTAAAATTATCATAATTTTTATACAACTTGTAACTATCTGCTTAATTCTTTATGTGTAAGAACTTTGCAAGCCAACGAAACGAAAGTACGAATCGGGTTATCACCCTTACACCTTAATTGATTTTATTGACTTTATAGTTCAGAATGATTATCGTAGAAAATAATCTCCTTTTTTCTAATATGACAAAGACGTATATATTTATATATATATATATATATATATATATATATATATATATTAGTACTTAATGCATCCACATAAAATATTATAAGGAGATATCATTTTTATGTATCAGTTTTCAGTATTTGCTTCAACAGTGCTCGATACGTAAGTAGAGCTAAGTAGTAAGCAATGAAAATATATATGGCAATTAAGCTACACAGAGGCCCTCGCGTTTCATCCCCGGGGGGGGGGGAATCTTCAGGCTAAATGCATGGAGTTATTTTTGTCAGGTGTTTTTATATACATGGCTTGATAGTTAACCAATCAGATTCTTTGTTGTTCCCTCAGCCAATCGTTAGGCTTCCCGTGAACAAAGGCTTTGTTGGTGACGCTCCTATACCTATCCTATTTTTTGTTAGCAATGGATTTTCCTATATCCTGTTTCCTTTGTTGTGTCAATATCGCGTGCGAATTTATTTTAACACGTGGTTTCTTGTATTTCTATTTTAGGTTTTAATTTTAAACTTGTTCAGTTTTGTTTTTTTTGTTTGTTTGTTTTTTTTAGTTTTTTTTTAGCCTGAAGATTCCCCCTGGGGATGAAACGCGGGAGCCTCTGTGTAGCTTAATTGCCATATATATTTTCATGGCTTAATATATATATATATATATATATATATATATATATATATATAGAGAGAGAGAGAGAGAGAGAGAGAGAGAGAGAGAGAGAGAGAGAGAGAGAGAGAGAGAGAGAATGAAAAGTTCACACTTGGAAGCGTTGATGAAGTGGCAATAATAAGGAGAATATTTTCAAAAAAGTATTTTGAAAAACCTGGACAATGCAGTTTTTTAAAATAAATTATTTATTTATCTTAATCTTAAGATAAATAAATAATTTATTTTAAAAAAACATTAAAAAAAACTGCATTGTCCAGGTTTTTCAAAATATTTTTCAAAATATTCTCCTTATATATATATATATATATATATATATATATATATATATATATATATATAATGAAGAAGAATGGAAAGGAATTAGAGAAGCAAAAGTCAAATCATAATTCAATTCAATTGCTCAGAGCAAGGTGTATTCCGCAAAAAAGGCAATTTATTCAAGTTAAATTTTCCTTAAGCCAGGCTTTTCAAAGATCAAAATCTTTTAGTACACCACTTTATATATATATATATATATATATATATATATATATATATATATATATATATATATATATATATTAGCCCATATACACGTGTGTTTCATGACAAACCTGATTGTAGGTTTGGCATGGAACACATATGTATATGGGTTAATATTTGAAAAAAACGTATTTATAAATAATTATTCAAAGCTCTTGCTAGATGGATCACCTTAAGTAAGTTGACAACAAGCCGTCATTTACAGTGTAATGCAACACTCTAGGCCCCGTCTATTGAGTGCTCTCGACGGTCTGCCTATGGCCACCGAATTTGCCATTAAGAAGTTAATATACTCTCCCATTTCAAGACAATGCATGGTAGGTACATTAATGCGGGCTCTAACTACTGAGTTAAATATGACTTTTGGATCAGGGTTCGAACTAAACTCTGCAATTCTTTGAAAACAATTTTTGAACAAGCCAGACATTTGGTAAATCAACAAGAATTTTTCTTTTTTTTTTCTCTCCCCTGAAGAAGAATTTATTATCCTGAAATTTCCGGAAATACATAAATCTGATAGACTCTTTATTGAATCTCTGTTCATTTATGAATAATATTTGTTGTTTTATATGTTTAATTATTACTATGCTTTATTTGAAATATTGAACATAAATACCCCTTCGTATTAGGAGTTACTCCGGCATGAGAAGTTAAACTCCTAATAAGAATATAATATAATATCTATGTTCGATATTTCAAATAGTAATAGTTAATAGTCAGGGCTCTATTCTAGGCCCAACACCGTTTCTTCTCTATATAAATGATCTACCAGAGAATATTGTCAAAAAAATCAACATCTATGCTGATGATTCCACTCTTTATTCTGGTGTTGCTTCTCACCCATCTCCCTCGCATCAGTCGAAATATGCAGCTGATCTAGAAGTTGACCTGGGCTCAGTTGTGGATTGCGGTACGAAATGGCTTGTTTTGTTTAATCCAGTTAAGACTCAGCTCGTGCCTTTCAATCGTAGGCGTCTCTTTTCTTCCTGAGATTCTCATTGATGGCTCTGATTTTGAGGTAAAAATCAACTCTGAAACTTCTTGGTCTTTCTCTCTCATCAAATCTTTCTTGGAGTTCATACATTAGATCCATTGCTCTTTTTGCTTCTCGTAAAGTTGGTTCTCTCTATCGCCCCAAACACTTTCTCACACCTGAGGCTATTCTCTATCTCTACAAATCTACTATCAGACCATGTATGGAGTACTGTTGTCATATTTGGCCTGGTGAATCTCTGTCTCATTTAAGAGTTCTTAATAAGGTGCAGAAACGTATCTGTAATTTGATTGGCCCTACCCTTTCTTCTCTGCACTCTCTCTCACATACGTGATGTTGCTAGTCTCAGTGTTTTCTATAAATACTAATATGGCATGTGTTCTTCAGAATTATGTGATATATTCCCCGCTTCTTTTGTTCCAGCTCGTTTGACTCATTAGTCTAGTAGTCTCCATCAATTCGCTGTTTTGATAACTCATTGTAATACAACTTCCTATTCCAGTAGCTTCTTTCCAATAACCACAGGCTTGTGGAACTCTCTTCCTGCTGACTGTTTTCCTCCTACCTATAATCTTAGTCTTTTCAAGACTAAGGTTAATAGGCATCTCCTGCCCTATCGATAATCATATTTGTTCTTGTTAGCCCCTTACATCAAGTGGCTTCATGCCTTGTCTGGAGCGATTTCCATTAAAAAAAATGTTTTTTTTTAAACATATAAAAACAACGAATATTATAATGATAATTATGGAACAATTTTTTTTTTCATATATATATATATATATATATATATATATATATATATATATATATATATATATATATATATACTTGTTAAAATTATTTTCATTGTAATTATATAACTTTATTTGAAATAATATCGAGCCTATTGTGTGTGAACTTTCTTTTTATGTCTTGATTCGGCTCTATCCGATTCTAAGAAGTTGACTTTTCGTCTTATTGATATGTCTCTCTCTCTCTCTCTCTCTTTCTATCTCTCTCTCTCTCTATCTATCTATCTATCTATCTCTCTCTATCTATCTCTCTATCTCTCTCTATCTATCTATCTATCTATCTATCTATCTATCTATCTCTCTCTATATATATATATATATATATATATATATATATATATATCTACCTCTCTCCTCCGTTCACTCCACCCCCTGACCACGCCCACACGCCTTCTTTCTTGATGAAGATCACATTATTTTCCTCAATAACATTCAGTCGGCAAATGACCTCCAAAATATCGATTTACTTCCGAATCGTAGAGTACAGATCGACGGTCTCCTGTGCCGCTTCGATTGGCTCAGATTGGGTTTACGTCTTTCTTTCTTCCTTTTTTTCTTCGGTTTGTTCACCAAAATTCTTACATTGTCCCCATCCCCAACCAGATCGTCAAATATCCAGTCTCAAAATACATTTGCCATTCCATTGCCCTTGCCATATCCTCTGAGGCATCTCGATTTTGAGTCGACATCAACATTTACATCTATACAAATAAAAACAGGTGTGCGTGTGTGTGTGTGAGTGTGTATTTATTTGCTTCTGTTTGTGGGTATGTGTTTATTTGTCTGTATGCGTCTGTGGGAAGGCGTATATATTTATTTGACTGTGTGTTTATTTGTATGATTGCAACGGTGAGTAGTGAATAAGACATCTAACCAGACTGTGATTAGGACTATGATGTCGATGATTACCAACTCCAACTGTCCTGATTTGGTGCGCACCCTATGCGGGTTCAGCCCGCTTCCTCCGAAGAGGGAGTTTCTAGGGAATATCAAATTCACAAACGGTCACCAATCGTATATGTATCTCGTTCAGGTGAGATGATTTTTAACGACTTTAGTTTTTGCAGTTTTTTTTTGGGGGGGGAGGGGGGAGGGGGGTCGCCAGTCTCCTACATACAACACCTGGTATTCACAAAATGGCCACTCATCCGGTACTGATCAGGCTCAACGTCGCTTAACTTTAGTGATATAATGAGGACTGATGTTTCAACGATGATGATCACTTGTCAGTAACATTCATGTCAGTGATGCCCGCCATATATGAAACATGAGGACCATGTCTTGGTCGCTATCTTCGATGACATCTTTCAATCCTGGAACCGTCTTTGGTGATTTATAACCACAAAGAACGTAGAATATTTATAATATTAATGCATTAATTGAGCGTCATACCAATATCCGGCCGGGTTGTATATTGCTTCATAATTTCCTAAGAGACTATCCATTCCATTTTTCATGTGGCCGTGAAGAGACTCTCCTCACGGCCACATGTTTCTCATTCTGCATCTCACCAACTGATTTAAATTAACTGCTATTTCAAATTACCCTCTCTCTACATAACGTGGTCGTGTTTGACCAATCAGGGCCTTTGATATCATCAGTCTTCCTCTTTTACTGCTTTTTTAACATTTTATTAAATGAAACGATAAAGTATTCTAGGTGTCTGGGAACAGAAAATCCACAAAAAGAAACAGGAGACCGGTACAGGATTCGAATTTGTGTCTACGAAGAGTAAAGTTCAAGATTTTTTTCTTTTTCTTTCAAAACATTTTTCAAAACAAACACATTTCAGTGCAAAACAAACACATTTCAGTGCAAATTATTACGAATCGTTCCATAAACCAAACAACATTATTATGTCAATGTTGGATCTGTTCACCTCAAGCTCGTCAGAAAAAGTACATGAAAAGTTCTCAATTTGAAAAAATTACAACGTATTGTGACATGAACAGCCAAACGTTCAGAAGAAAAACTTTGAACTCATTGCGATTCTCAGAGGTTACTATTCTGGTATTTAATCAGTTTTTCGTGAAATTATTAAATTATTAATAAATCGTTTTGAGTTTCACTTTCTCTCTTCGTTTATTTCTTTTCACTTTTTCCATCTTACGGCAACTACATCGCATTGCTACATCCTCGGACGACTAATCTGCACTTATATATATATATATATATATATATATATATATATATATATATATATATATATATATATATATATATATATATAGTCATCCACAGACAGCTTTTTCATCAGTGTGGTGTCAAGCTGAGATTCGAAACCCGGCCGCTAGCACAGTTGACATTTCGTACACCAGGAAAGTAAGAGAAATTATAATGTTTTATATTTTTTACAATATCAGTTGCAAAGAATATCAAATTCTAAAACGTGGCGGGGTGGCACTTGACTTGACTACTTAAAATACATTCGATCATTTCTAGCTACACTGAAGAGCCGTTATAAGGCGAAACAGCTATCTGTGGATGAAATAAATAAATTTCCTCCCTTGTAGGTTTGGCTCTCTGCTAAGGGATATAACTAGCTCACACTTAGCTTAAAATGCATGTCTTCACAAATGAATAGAGCGCTCGGGTAGCCTTGTAATTGTGAATGTATAAAAGCAATTATACTTCTCCCATACACGTGACGGTGGCTGATTGTCCAGTCGGCACGACACTTGACTGCTGAAAGTGAATTTAAGTTTCGAATCACAATCGAAGCATCCGTCTGTTTCTAGTCACATTAATACGGCGAAACAGCTGCCTGTGGATGAAATATAAAAATAAGTCAATAAAAAATTAGAATATCCAACAAATTCTTCGGTTACTTTTATTGAGGTGCAAGGTTATTTCTTTTTATGTAATATATTACGGACAGGCTTCCACTAACTTCCACTTTCACTTTCACTTTAACTTCCACTTTCACTTTCACAGGTTTCACGAACGTTTTCGATTCTTCGTCGAATCATCCTCAGGATCACGAAAACGTTCATGAAACCTGTGAAACCTATGGAACATTTATTTTTTTTTTTGATTTTAATACAAAAAAGGACCATCAGAAAAATTGAAAAACAGACGAATTCTGTTATTTTTAACAATGTTTGCATAAATGAGAAAATGCTGCTTAAATACACACACATATATATATATATATATATATATATATATATATATATATATATATATATATATATGTGAGTGTGTTTTTTTCAGTATTTCTCGTGTACGATTCAAATTGCTATAATTTTCTGTTTAAAAAATTATTTGGATCACATGAAAAAGAGGAAAAATAGTATATATAAAAAACCTTAATATTTACTTATATGCAATCGAAAAGAATCATCATAAGGTTGATAAAATACTGTTGGAAAGAATTGGATTTAATTTAGATTACAATTGATTAAAATTATTTTTTAAACATCCGTTCGAATTTTAAATGTTCACATTTCAAATGTGTGCGTGTAAATTTTTTTTAAAGATTCTGTTTATTTTTAAAGCCTATCAAACGTATACATTATGTAAGTATACACGCGTAGTTTCTTTTACACACACGAATCTTTGCTTTTCTCTGTCGAAACTAGAGCGCAGGGAATGAATGACAATCAATACACGCGAGTTGTTTTAATGTATGCACGGATATACGAAGAAACCAACTCAGATTTTCGTAGCCGCAATATATATATATATATATATATATATATATATATATATATATATATATATATATATATATATATATATAGAGAGAGAGAGAGAGAGAGAGAGAGAGAGAGAGAGATGTTTTCATGGAAAACACTCACGCTATGTATTTTTGGATTATTCGGACCAGTATTCTTATCTTGGGTGTTATTTTATTCTCACAGCGTTTCGACCGATGTAACCTTCAATCTTTTATCAGATGCGTCTTGTCTAACTCGGGAATCATTATGTCGAACTCGGGAATCTATACTGAATTTCTAACTGATTATTTAAGCCATAGTGGTAGATTGTTCTCGTTCCATCAGCTATAACCGCACACAAGTCTTAAGTAAGCAATGAACACGTGGTGCAAAGTGTTACATAATAATCAGTTCTAAGCGACAGTCTTCTGGGGGTGGAAGGTTTAATTCTCACTACAGGCGATATTAACTGAGAATACAATAAAAATGACTTACTTAAGACTTCTACCTGATCGTGGCTGACGGAACGAGAACAATCTACCATCGTGGATTAAATAATTAAAATCCCATATTGATTCACGGACGTTTCTTCCACCACTGGTTTTCATCTTTTTTTACGTACTAATTCATTTTTTTTCTATACAAGTACCGATCTTTTCGCTAAAGATTTCCTTCTTTTTTTTTTTTTTTTTTAAATACTTTAGATTTCAGAAGTGGGGGATCAGTTTCCTATATAAATTTAACGTAATCTGATCACTCACTTTATGGCCATATTTTCTTCTTCTTAGCGACATACTCGGTAAGTACAGAGTATGTCGCTAAGGATTTCCGGTTTTATTTAAGTCAATATTTTTTTTGTTTAATAGTGAGTAATCACTTTCCTATATAAATTTAACGTAAAATGATCACTCAACGATAAATCTCCCAAACATGGTGATATTTAACCCTTGGTTGCCGAACAGTTAAACTTAATTTGTCAAAAAATGAAGAAAAAAAACATGGATAAAGATAGTTCCTTTCCTGTCGTTTCAAAAGTCCGGTTCAGAACCAAATAATTTACTTACATCAAATCCGTTGCATCAGGTCGCTGGAAAATGGTTGGATCATTCTACCGCTTCAAAAGGTATGTCACGCCTGATGCAATCTTCTACTTGTATAAGAGTCAAATACGTCCTAAGATGGGGAGGTACTGTTGCCACATCTGGGGAGGTGCTGCTCAGATTACCCGTTCCTCCCTTGACGGAGTACAAACCGACTTTGAAATCTAGTGGGCGATGTCCTCTTACTTTCCCTAATACCTATTTCTTACAGAAGAGACGTTGCTAGTCTCTCTCTACTCTATCGTTATTTTCATGGCAGGTGCTCGACTGAGCTTCAATCTATGCCCCCCCCCCTGTAAAATATTCACAACAAAAACTCATCTAGCTACAACCACTGTCAATAATTTTTACTTTCTCCCTCTGTGTATCTAAAACTAAACGAAATTTCCATAAGCAAAGTGTGTTTCCTAGAATTGCCCGCCTGTGAAACACAGTACCACGGGGCTTCTTCCCAGCTGACTACACCATTGCCGTCTTCAAGTCCAATGTAAACAAATTCTTGCTGAGCTGTTCTCTTAAATAATGAATTTTGACCTGTTTACAAACATCGTTACCAATCCCTGGATGTTTCACCGTCCAACTGTCAAACTCAATTAACCTTTATCTTCGAGTGGCCTTTGGACCTTGATAAGCAGTGACTCATTTGTAAAAAGATTTTTTAAAATTAACACCTGCGAATCAGAATTCATATTGTAAACATTTACGATAAATCTCTCCAACATTATTTATCGCATGGTTGCCGAACGTTTGGACTTAATTCGTCAAAAAATGAAAAAAAGAAATGAATAAAGAAAACATTGATGAGGATAGTTATAATAGCTACGGCTAGTAGTCGTAGTCTCACTATAAATATAAGCACGGTAGACGGTAGTCATACGAGGAAAAACTCAACGCTTCTTTTAACATTAAACAAATCTTTATTGGATATCCTATACCGTTGGGGTATAGCTTAGAAAAAGGTAGGACTGGTGTCCGGTGGAAGGAAACGAAATTCTTTTACTGTCCGGGGAGCGGTGCTCGGAAATCCAGTGGATGGGGAGCAGGAAAGAGGTGAAGAAGAGTTCCTTCTAGGTTGACGGCCAGGGTCTCTCTAACGATCCTTTCCACCGTTCAACAGGGGTGTAAATAATCCACAAGAGACTAGCTGAAATCAATACGCCCTGTGAGCCGATTGGTTAGTTTAAGACCAACTTGCCCACAGTTGACGCATAAGAAATAGGTCCTATTTCAGACTGCTACATAGTTCCTTTCCTGTCGGTTCAAAAGGTCCGGTTTAGAATTAAATCCTTTTAACACCGACGAAAGCGAAACGATTATCATCGCAGAAGACGGAGTCGTGACAAATAGTTGAACAACTTTCCAATGAATTAAACGTTCGAATTGAAAACGATTCCATAACAAATTGTGAATCGATCACCATACGTAGCCGGTTGACGTCTGTAGAGGCACGTGAACCAGAATTAGTGTGAGATCAGAACAATGAAAAGTCTTTACGGACCAAATGAACAAATTACTAAACCAAAACGAACATTAATAAAGTAGAATACGTCCTAAGATGGGGAGGTACTGTTGCCACATCTGGGGAGGTGTCGCGCAGAGCACCCTTTCCTGCTTTGACAGAGTACAAAACCGACTTCGAAATCTAACCGGCCATCTCCTCTCCTCTTCTCTGTGGCCTATTTCTCACAGAAGAAAGATTGCTAGTCTTTCTCTACTCTATCGTTATTTTCGACTGAGCTCCAATCTATGGTTCCTTCCTGTAAAACATTCACAACAAAAACTCGTCTAGTTACAACCATTGTAAATAATGTTACTTTCTTCCTCTGTGTACCTAAAACTAAACGGAACTTTCATGAGCAAAGTTTGTTTCCAAGAACTACCCGTATGTGGAACGCAATACCACGGGACTGCTTCCCAGCTGACTACAACATGGTCATTTTTAAGTTCAATTTTAACAAGTTCTTGTTGAGCCATTCTTGTAAATAGTAAAATACTGCCCAATTCCAACCATCGTTACCAATCCTCACGGTGTTGTTTCACCATCTTCCTGACAAATTCGATAACCTTATATCCTCGAGTGGTATTTGGGCCTTGATAAGCGGTGACTCGTTAGTATATAACTGGTTGGAGCCTGTAGAGGCACGTGAACCAGAATTAGTGCCAGATCAGAACAACGAGATGTCGTCACGGATCGGATGAACAAAACGAACATTAATAGAAGATTCTTCTGTGACGAATTTCAAACGGGGATATTCTATAAAAGAGCCCTGCCAAAAAATACTCCCGCCACCCAAAACAACAGGCACAATGCAGGTTGTATTCAAAAAGACGATGAAATCAAGAGAATGAAATCCATTCATGTCATTGAATATTTGCATGAAAAGACCGTTTCCCTCATATTTTTGCCTCCACATAGACGTCACCATTCCGCGATGCGTTCCATAGTAGCGTTTATTCTTCATTGTTTACATAACCCGACACATGTCTAGACAGGACTCGCAAAAATAGATCAAAAGCGTGCGTGTGCACTGCGCATGATTGGCGGGCTATATGTTTGCAAAACTCATTTTTCCATGAGTGGCGGGTCTCTTCTGCAAACAAAAATGAAAATAAATAAAAGGTAAATAACGATAACATATTGTCGTATATTATCTCAGTCTTGGGGGGGGGGTTCAATATGAAGACTTACTTGATGCGACGGTCTTAATAGATGAAAAGTTCTTCTGGTCAATCGTTGGTTTTTCTCTACTGGGTGGGACACGTCTGCTGGCGATTCTCTATGGAACTGTCTGTTTGTTGCCATGTCGTCGTTAATTACAATTATTTGACACGGATAGATTTCGACTCAAAATATATAGATATTTATTATCTTCTTTTATTTCTCTCTTTTTTCCTATATAATAAAATAAAGCGAATCAATTTCTCGAATCATTGTCATTAATAGCTTTCTTCCTACTAAAACAATGTTTGTTTCTGATTAGTCAGTTTTATTTGTGAAAAGTTGCTAAATGTTCTTAACAATAAAATAATGTTTTTTCGATTCAATTTCGTCCATAAAATATTGTATCCGGCTAAGAACATTTTTCGAATGGACGCCATACATACTAGATGGCAGCATAAGCTATTACAAATATAAAATGCTTAGTGCTGGGTTTTCAAATAGCCGCTACGGTCTTGGTAAAGTGTCCGATTGAAGACCTAAAGTTCAAAAAGTTTCAATCACGGATTTTGGCATCTACCTTGTTTTGGTTGGAATTACGTAAACAAGTCAACTATTTTAGTACATTGTTTTTATCAACTAATAAGAAAATGAGTTTATTTGTTAACCATTAAAAATTAAAAGCAACTTAGAAAAAGTAATCATGCGATTTACATCTCATCATTTTGTAAGACATCTCGTCCGTTTTATTACAAAACCAATGTGTGTATATGAGTGAGGGGGGGGGGGGGGGTAATAGTTAACAAAATAAACATGCGACTTAAATTTCAACATTTCGTAATACGCCCAATTGTGAACATGCGTTTGTGTGCGTCCAGTGCAATACTATCAAATAGGTGAAATACTACTACTACTACTACTACTACTACTACTACTACTATGAATTTGCGTTCGTTGCACAGGCCGTGATCGTCCGCTCGTTGTTCTCGTCTGAATTCGTTGCTTGATGTCGACACTGGCCGTAGTGTAAATTACGTGGTCTTAGTTATTGCTATAACAAAAGGATTTTCCTTCCAAACAAAACCATAACTCAAGTTCAAAACAAATAAACATATTTTATTTTTCGAGGTTACAATGATACTTCTCCACCGAACGACAGACTTGCAATCATAACTCTGAGCCCGACCAAATCAAAACATAAGTCCAACCAAACACAAGCAATCCATCAGCTCTTTCCTGATATGTTCTTCTGCTGGAATTGTATATAGATATCACTTGGACCGAACCTCGGGATTACTCGATATTCTCTACTGTTCATCTATGGATATAAAAAAAACTGACTGACTATGAGGCCGACGATCTGGTATGAACGATGTTTTATTTTGAGAGGTTACAATGATACTTGATTTCTCTACCGAACATCAGACTTGCAAATCATATCAAACATATCTTTCAACCGAACACAAAAGCTCATCTGTCTAATTTGGACTACATCGCGAGACCACTAGAGAGTTATCAGCTGTTAATCTATGGACATAAAACTCACTGACCATAGGGTCTGGCATAAATATAACTTTTGTAAAGTTTCAAGTGACTCGCAACCACAGCATGGAATCTCGTATCCCAAAAGACATTATTATTTCAAAGAGCCAACTAAATATTTCCATAATTGCCGGTCTACTGTCTGCCGCATGCATCTATGCATCCCACTAAATATGCAGCATTGCACATGTTTATGGGATCGATATTATTAGAAAACTGATTTGTAAAACTAAAAATCTAACAATAGATAAATTATTAATTTAAGTTGAAAATAGAAGCCATTATCAATGCAAGATTAATTTTTTTATTTTTTACTTTAATCTTATTAATTTCGGAATAAAATTTCACCATCAGAGTTGACCAGTATTGTGTCATTTTTTTTTTCATCAAAAAACAAAAATAAACAAACTTTTTTCATTAGTTTCTTTGATAAATGTCCTTGGTGTCATGTGTCCACACCGATGTAATTGGCGGTTATGAATTCAAATTCTGGTTGTCGAACGAAGAAAAGCATTGGCGTGCTTGTAGTTAATAAAATGAGATGGGTCGTTCATTTAAACGCATTGCTGGGTTTATATTATAAATTGAAAATAGAAGCCATTATCAATGTGTGGGGGATGCTAACGCATTCTATTCCTCTTAAATATTGAAGAAAAACGAGCAAGAAAACGTCAACATTCAACACAAATGAAGGGCAAATAAAATATCCAATACTCAAACATTTATATTAACAACAACAATTTATTTTGCATTTTTACACATAAAAATTATGTTCCATATTTGACGAAAGTCTTTTAGTGTCTTTTGGATAAATGTCTCTTTGACGGCTTGAAAGAAAGAGTGTCTTTTTGTTATTTAAAGCAATGTCTCTTTAAATAAGTTTTGTAAGAAGAAAGACGCACGTGTGTGCGTGTGTACGTGTGTGGGTGTGTGCGTATGTAATTGAAAAGAGAGAAAGAAAGTGCCAAGCTTACTATGTGTGTCCAGCAGTCAGAAAAGGGGAGAAGGAATCTTTTGACGCGACAGGTAGTCGTCGCATCGTCTTGCGACTGGCCGATGGAGCGAAACAATTCTCCCTGCTGTGTCTGAAGAAATTCTGGAGGCAAGAGACCGGATCCGTCGCAAACGACGTTTTTATATGTCCTAATCAGCAGGGGCAGTGACCGGAAACATATGATCCCTATTTTGGCGTTTTCTGCGGGGTGTTGAAAAACGTCTGTCGACTGCTGTTGAAAGGTGAATTCCATAAAACCCCCCTCAGATTGAAAAATATTGAAAGAAAAAAAAATATTTTCAATATGTAACATATTGTTTCAAGTTGGCAGGGCAATTTACTCTCCTGCCGGATTTTGTCCTTAGCTTCGTTGTAGGTGGTGTGCTGCTTATTGTAGTATCTTGTTCGCACACGTCAGTGTCTTGTGAAGGTGTGAGGTGTTCCGACACGCTATTCTTCGATAGATCCAAATATGCCGGTTTTAACCTGTCTATGGCAACCGTATCTTGTTTTCCATTTTTCATAATAGTGAAATACTTTGATTTCCTCTCGACTACTTTGAAAGGTCCTGAATATGTAGCACAAAGAGGTTTTTTTACTGCATCTATGCGTACAAAAACATATTCGCAGTTGTTGAGGTCTTTTGGGATGTAAATTTCTTTTGTCTGTGTCCTTGTAGGTGTAAAAACCAAATCATTCATCCTTTGCTTAAAATTTTGAACAAAGTTTGTAGTTGGTTGAAAATGACTTGTTTTCTCACAAAATTGGCCAGGCAATGTCAGTGTGGTCCCAAAAACCATTTCGGATGATGTGCACCCTAAATCTTGTTTCAACACATTTCTGATGGACAACAAAACCAAAGGGATATTTTCTAACCATGTTCCGGAATCGTTATTTGCTGTCAGAGCTGCTTTCAGTTGTCTATGGAAACGCTCGACCATTCCGTTCGCACAAGGGTGATAAGCCGTAGTGGTTATGTGTTTCACTCCCAAAAGTTTTGTGAACTTCTCGAAAAGTGTTGATTGAAATTGTGCGCCGCGATCTGTTGTTATTACGGATGGACAACCAAAATTAGCTATCCAATCCTGCAATATTGCTTTCGCGACGGAATGTGCGGATGTATCACGCAAAGGAGTTACGACAGGCCATCTGGTAAATCTGTCGATTATTGTCAGTAGATATTGGTGGCCCTTTGCTTCTGGTAGTGGTCCAACTATGTCGATGTGTAAGTTGGTGAATCTATCATCTGGGTGAATAAATTGTCCAGGAGGAGATTTTGTATGTCTGCCTACCTTGCTAGTTTGGCATTTTAAACATACTTTAGTCCAGTCAGTTATGTCTCTATGCATTTTAGGCCATACAAGACGATCACTAATTAATTTTTTTGTAGGTCGTCTGCCTGGGTGTGACAAGTTGTGAAAATGTTGGAAAACTTTTTGTCTTAGTGAAGGTGGTATGTATGGTCTGGAATAGCCTGTGCTCGTGTCGCATAGAAATGTTTCTGATCCGAAAGAGACTGGTTGTGCCTTTAATTTTAAGGAAGTGTTCTTTTTTACTTCGTCTAATGTCACATCATTTCGCTGTTCTTCTGCGATTAGATCGAAGTTGAGTGTTTCCGAATTTATGGCATGAATAGTGGAACGTGACAAAGTATCTGCTACAATGTTATCTGTACCCTTGATGTATTGGATATCCGATGTAAATTGGGCTATATAGTCCAGTTGTCGGGTATCTCGTGGTGTATATCTTTCCATGCTTGTGTGTAAGGCGTATGTGAGGGGTTTGTGATCTGTGAAAACTGTAAAGTCTCGACCCTCGAGAAGATGCCGAAAATGTTTGATCGAGAGATAGATCGCAAGTAATTCCCTGGAAAAAGCGCTGTATTTTTGCTGTGCGTTATTCAATTTCACAGAAAAGAAAGAGATTGGTCTTTCTGTACCGTTTTGAGACTGGTGTAGAACTGATCCAATCGAATCTGAAGAAGCGTCCGTAGTCAGTGTGAGTAGTGAATTATCCTCATCACGGATGTAGGAAAGCTTTGTGAAATCTGCTAGTGCTTTCTTCGAGTTTTTAAATGCGATCAATGCTTCCCCTTCTACTGCAATTGTTGCATTTTTCTTTTTTTGTTTGCGCAGTAAATTTGTGAGTGGGGTTAATATCTTTGCACAACCTGGAATAAATCTGCGGTAATAATTGATAAGACCGAGGTATCTTCTCAGTTGTCGTAATGTTGTTGGTTGTTGAAACTGCTGTATCGCTCCCACTTTTTCTGGTATGGGCGCAATACCTTGCTCATCGACTACATGACCCAAGAATGTCAGTTGAGGAACTGTAAAAACACATTTGTTCACGTTGATTTTTAAACCAAAATGTGCCAGTCTCTCAAAAACCTGTTCTAGGTGTTCGTGATGTTCCTGCATACTTCGACTACCGATGAGAACATCATCGATGTATGCAAAGACAAATGGTAATTCTCTCAAAACTTCGTCTATTAGTCTCTGGAAACTTTGAGCTGCGTTACGTAATCCAAAAGGCATTCTTGTGAATTCGTATAGGCCGAAAGGAGTAGTGATTGCTGTTTTTTTATGTCTTCTTCCGCCACTGGAATCTGATAGTATGCTTTGACCAAATCAAGTTTGGTAAAAATTTTAGTTCCTTGCAGACCTATGGCAAAATCGTGGATGTGTGGAATAGGATATCTGTCAGGAACTGTTTTAGCATTGAGGTGTCGAAAATCTCCACAAGGCCGCCAAGCCCCTGAATCTGGTTTTGGTACCATGTGTAGTGGCGAAGAGTATGGGCTACTTGATTGGCGGATGATTCCTAACTTTAGCATGTGTTGAAATTCGTCTTTTGCTATTTTGCACTTATCCGGGCGTAGTCTGCGTGGAGATGCATGAGTTGGTGGTCCGGTAGTCTTAATGTGGTGTTTAGCAGAATGGCGAATTTCATCCGTGTGCTTCAAAGGAGTCATTATGGATGGAAATTTTTTAAACAGTTCCTGTAAATCACTGTTAGTTGGAAAAGTACAGCTGATTCCTGTCGATTTGTACACTGATGTTATTTCTTTCATCGACAACTGTGTTTCATTGTCGATGAGACAGTGTGTATACATGTTTACCGATAGACGAAAATGAGATAAAAAGTCTGCCCCGAGAATGGGTGTTTTTACTTGGGCTCGTGTAAAAATCCATGAAAAAGGTCGTCGCAGTCCCAAATTTAATGTTAGTGATGTCTCACCGAAGATTTGGATTTTTGATCCGTTTGCTGCTTGCAACGTGTATTCTGATGGTGTAGACTTGCTGTTTGGTTCTGGTGGTATTACACTTATTTGTGCACCTGTGTCGACTAAAAAATGATATCCGGTATTGGTATCCCGGATGTAAAATAGACGACTAATTTGTTTGATTCCAGCAGTTAATGTCGTCTTTAATCGCTGCTGGAGCGTCCGTTTCCCGCCTGAGTCTGGTCAACATTGAAATTGCATGGTTTTATGCATTTCCTCGCCTTTTTTCCAAAATTGAGATGATACCAGCAGGTATCGTGCGTGTGTCCCCATCTGGAGGAGGAATTTGACCGGCTCCGGCGATTCCTATGTGGAGAATAGGAATTGTCTCTGAAACGTCTCCGAGGTCGGTAAAATTGTTCTTGGTTGTTAAGGAGACTCTGGACCTTGAGTGTTAATTCTGATATGTTTTTTTCAAGCCTGGCTACAATGTCAGGTGTGTCTGTTTTTAGTGTCGGGACTGAAGACGCGTACACGTTCTTTTCTGGGTTGTTACTTTCGTGTATTTTGTCAGCTACTTCTGCAAGTTTCTCCAAATTCAAGTCGTCCGGTAGTGATGCCAAAATTTGTGTAGTGTGGGCCTGGAGCTTGTCTGTCCATAACTTTTTTAGAACCGTGTCGGACATTGTATTTGATCCCAACAATGTGCGCATTTTTCTTAAAAGTTGAGATGGTTTCATGTCTCCTAAATTCAGGTTGTTGAAAAGGTCGTGGAATCGCCTTTCGTTCGATCTGCCTTTTCGTCTTATTATGGCTTCCTTCAAAATGTCGTATGGTTTTTCCAGCGGCATGTAGTCTAAAAGGTCTACGACTTCTGTAGCTACGTCTGCTGGTAGTTTTTCTACCACGTACACGTATTTTGAATTTTGCGAAGTAATCTTTTTCGCCGTAAAAATTGCATTCAGCTGAGAAAACCACGTTTGTACGTTTGTAGGGTTGTATGTTGGCAAATTCACAGTCAGTGTACATTCTGTCGGGTCGCTAAAAGCCATTGTTGTTTGAATACTGGAATCTTATTAAATAAATGATCACGTCGGGGTCACCAAATTGTGGGGGATGCTAACGCATTCTATTCCTCTTAAATATTGAAGAAAAACGAGCAAGAAAACGTCAACATTCAACACAAATGAAGGACAAATAAAATATCCAATACTCAAACATTTATATTAACAACAACAATTTATTTTGCATTTTTACACATAAAAATCATGTTCCATATTTGACGAAAGTCTTTTAGTGTCTTTTGGATAAATGTCTCTTTGACGGCTTGAAAGAAAGAGTGTCTTTTTGTTATTTAAAGCAATGTCTCTTTAAATAAGTTTTGTAAGAAGAAAGACGCACGTGTGTGCGTGTGTACATGTGTGGGTGTGTGCGTGTGTAATTGAAAAGAGAGAAAGAAAGTGCCAAGCTTACTATGTGTGTCCAGCAGTCAGAAAAGGGGAGAAGGAATCTTTTGACGCGACAGGTAGTCGTCGCATCGTCTTGCGACTGGCCGATGGAGCGAAACAATTCTCCCTGCTGTGTCTGAAGAAATTCTGGAGGCAAGAGACCGGATCCGTCGCAAACGACGTTTTTATATGTCCTAATCAGCAGGGGCAGTGACCGGAAACATATGATCCCTATTTTGGCGTTTTCTGCGGGGTGTTGAAAAACGCCTGTCGACTGCTGTTGAAAGGTGAATTCCATAAATGCAAGATTTTTTTTTTTTTTTACTTTAATCTTATTAATTTCGGAAAAAAAATGACACAATACTGGTCAACTCTGATGATGAAATTTTATTCCGAAATTAATAAGATTAAAGTAAAAAAAATAATAACAAATTAATGGCGTGCTACGGTGATTACAGGCGCAGACTGTTGGCTTGGTGCGCCAGATTCGACATCTGTCGGAGTTATTGATGCACTCGTTAATACCTTAGAAAGGGTATGAATCCATATATCCTACCTCCAGCTATGAGGTAGACTAGACTCACAAGCGTTGGTTGTGTAACTAGTCTAGGAGAAGGAAAAACTCTGAAATAACACCAGTCTTTTTCTGTTTATCTCGACATTGTTTCCAGTCTTCCTAGACTTTTTGTCACTGGAATCAAGCAATGGCGGTTCGGGAAGAGTGCAGTTGGTGATTGCACACACCTTGCTTCAATATAGACTCCTCCGCGCAGACCACCCTTACAGGGGATATCCGTTGTTTCTCGAGGCTGAATGAGGGGGGGGGGTCTTTTTATTATCCTAGGCACAAGTTTCAGGCAGAGACAGAGAGAGGGGGAGAGAGAGAGAAGTGTGGGGGTGAGGGGCTTACTACTGTCTATTTTTAGGGCTACGTTTCACACGCCCGTTTTCGTTCGCCTCTCAACGAAATATACTCAGCTAATCGATCACGTGGTCCTCTACTTCCCTTCTTTTTTTTGTCGTCGCCTACGCGTTCCCATTTCCCATTTCTGTCATTTTTTAAAATTATCTCTTGTCATTTTACATCCGATTTCCGTCTTCTTAAAAGGGCGAGAGGTAGCTTGTTTCACGGCGACCACGGAATGGTGGTATTCCCTGCGGATCGGGACACAAATGAGAACTAAGGAAACCAGTTCTTGAGATTATTTGACACTGATGTGTTCATGAATCTCTATGCGTTCTTTCAGTTGACCCTTTTTATTTTTACTTATATTCACCCCAAACAAGGCATATTGCCACTGAGACATAAGGGGCTACTCTGAATTAGGGGCCAGATTAATAGGGACATTCTAAGTGAGGAGTTGTTCAACGAAATGTTTGTTCACATTACATTTAAATGTCTACATGTTGGTACAATCGGGGAAACGGGGAGCAGGGAAGGAATTCCAAAGGCCAGCTGTTCGAGAAAAAAAGCTATTATAGTAGCAAGCTTTCTGGCATCTGTGCACCTCTACAGTGATGGTGAGAGATTTTACTGATTGTCGGGTTATTCGGGGGTATTTTTGTTTGAGAAGGTACAAGTACAGCAAGTTCGTCGGAGCACATTCCATTGAAGTACTTGTAAAACAAGCAAAGGGATGCAACATCGCGGTGATGGGACAGGGGTTAGAGCTTGATAGACAGTGTGGGATCAATTACATTAGAGGCTCCTTTTTGGACCCTGTCTAAGTGGGAGTAACTAGTGATTGGTGCACCAGCCCAGATGTGGCAACAATACTCCATGCATGGGCAAATAGTGGCTTCGTAAAGATATAGGATACTGGCAGATGTGAGAAGTTTTCTAGCCTGGTAGAGGGAGTCTACCTTCTTTGCAGCAGACTTGGCAGTATCTTCTATGTATTTGTTCCAATTCATGTTACCGTAACTTTTAAATAGTGTGTTGGTCGATCTGTCACACATAAGTTTGAAATAGCATTTTCGTCAACTATCGATTTTGGGTTTTGGTTTTGTTACTATTGGAGTCACCACTTATCAAGGCTAAGAGCCACTCGAAGACAAGGGTTAATGAGACAGGAATGATTGCCAGCCAAAAGATGAGGAACACCATAAGAGTACTAACATTGATAAATGGTATGACCTGCGTTTGACTTGTGGGGGAGGTCCATGACAATAATTTGTTGACATCGGAGTTGAAGGCGACCAAAGTTGTAATCAGCAGGTAAGTAGCCCCGTGATGATGTGTTCCACATGTAGGAAGCCTTAGCAAAGAAGTTCTGCCCATGGAAATTCCGCCTGACGCTAGACACATGGGGGGGGGGAAAGAAAAGTCGTTTTTTGCTGTGGTAATAAGATGAGTTTCTGTAGTGAATGTCTTACAAGAAGGAACCAGAGACTGGAGATCAGTCGAGTACTTTCCATGGAAATAACGGCAGAGTAGAGAGAGACTGGCAACGTCTCTTCTGTGAGAAATGGGTTGTAGGAAAGAGAAGAGATTACACCCACTAGATTTCGGAGTCGGTTTTGCAGTCTGCCAAGACGGGAAAGAGTTCTTCGTGCGGCAGATTGTCACACTTAAACTTGAAAAGGCATTTTCGGCGATGTGTAACGCTTAAGTTTGAAATAGCACATTTCGATGCACCAACATGTCGTGGCTTTTAATAATGAAAATTAAATTCAAAAGATACTTAAAATTTTACGTTATTTTTTCTTTACTTTTGATAACTCATTACTTGGGTTACATAATTAATTTAACTCGTAATTTAAGTAGTAGTAGTAGTAGTAGTAGTAGTAGTAGTAGTAGTAGTAGTAGTAGTAGTAGTAAAAGATGATGATGATGATGATGATGATGATGATGATGATGATGATGATGATGATGATGATGATGATGATGATTAAAACGTATTGATTATTTTAATGCTAACTTGAACTTAGCTGATAAGAACACTTTTCTCAAGTTCAATTATAATCTAATCATGGACGAGCAGAAAATAAATAAAAACAGAAAAAGAAATTTTAAAAAAGGTTTAATTTGCATTTAATGATGTAACAGATCAATAACCAATCTCTAAAATCTAAGGTCTAAACTCTCATTTAAAAAATGGGGACACTTAATCATTTCTGTATGCAAAATTCTGCTTTAGAGTAATGATGGCTCCTGACTTGAGGTTGTGGGTGTGATGCTTCAGAAAATCCATCTAATATATTAAATACCCTTGGAGGCCTCAAGGACAAGCCTAAGAAAACATGGTCATGGGAGGTTGGAGGTTACGGAGGGTCGATGCACGGAGTCTAATAGGAGGTCAATGACGAATATATTACTACAGAATGAGAAAATGATGAGCATGGGAAGATGTAATTTTTGGCTGGCTCTCAGAATTGATCCACAACAGTGCTACAGTGCAAGTCTGGATAAAGATATTGATACAGAATTTATTTAATAAATGTTTGTTTTGTGCTTTAACATAAAGTTGACATTTACCTCTTTTATGTAAGTATTTTGATTAAAAACTGAGTACCCAGTTTTAAGTCAAGGAACACTGAATTTTAAGGGAATAGATAATACTTTAATTTAGTTTGGTTCATAGCAAGACATTCAAAGACAAGCTAAATAATACATGGCAATGGGGGGTTTGGGATTAAGGAAGGTCGATGCACAGAGTCAGACAGGAAGTCAATGAGAAATATACGTCTGCAGATGTGAAGAAATGAGGAATGTGAGAAGATGCTTTTTGACTGGCGTCCACTACTGCTAAAACAAATGAAGACAATGAAATCAGAGACCGACGAACTGCGGTCCAAGACAGACGTATGCCAACAGCTCCCCACTGAAGCTAATCAAACTGCCAGCCAGCCAACTCTCACTACCCTGTTTGATATTACGCATGGAGAATTCTACCCAGTCAACTTAGAACAAAGATCATGAACTGAGAAGGAACTCTTTATTTGGGAACTTTTCTTTCAACGAATGAAGAACTTACTATCTTTTTTATAAGGCGGTGCTAAATGTGCGTCCCAGAAACCTGACTATATAACATTTAGAAATGCATGGGATTCAAACGTTAATATTTTACCTCTTTTGGGCAGAATGTGGTATCGTATAATTTGGCGGAGCCTTCGCACCCACGCACCCACGCACCCACGCACCCACGCACCCACACACCCACGCACCCACACACCCATAAAATTACAAAAATGATAACGATGTTTTTTTTGTTTATAAAACAACTATTTGGGGGAGGGGCATAGGTTTTGTCATTTTTCTAACAATATTTTCCTTTTAGTTGTTGCGAAACGTTCTGTAAAATTAAAATATTTTATATTCTATTTTATCAAGATTAACAACACGTGAGTAGAAATTTTCAATCAATTCTCTGAGACTGTGGAGTGCTGTTAAAATTCACTGGGTATTACATTGGCAATACCGCACATACCGGAAAGTAAAAAAACAAACAATTGCATTAAATTTAATTCATAGTCATGAGACACCAATTAAACAAGATTCTCTGAATTGAGACTTTAATCATTTCAAGAGTAGCAACCTCTGTTTTTCAAAAAGTGTGGATTAAAGTCTCTACCTTTAAATATTTAACAGTAAGCCCACCAATTTTACAATTTACTGTCTTTATATTTAAATTTTGAAATATAAATTAATTGATCTGAGATTTACCGTCTCTTGTCATTTATTTTTGTTTATTCCACCTTCCGGTTCTCAACATTGCATTGCTCCTGCCTCGGAATTCTCACCTTTATATTTACATATATATATATATATATATATATATATATATATATATATATATGATTCGGTTGCATCTTCACATATGGTTGTCATTTCGTCATGTTTCTCTACTGTCAAAATGCACCGTTAGTTGCAGGAGACCAAACAGTATTTTATATGACAGACAATTTTTGGCGCCCCTTTTCTACCATTCCCTCAGACAACTGGATTGCTCAGTCACAAGAACCTCCACCGAAGATGGTCTCTTCCAAAATGAAGATGCAACAGTGATGCTAATATATATTCACACCTCCTATGTGCAGAAGTGTGTGTGCAGGTTCTATCTGCACACTTTGCCATTCCTCCAGCGCCATAAAACTTTTAGTATATTTGGGTGACAGATGATATCGCAGACAGACATCTGAACATCATTAGTGTACTTTTAAAAACGTTTGTACAACACGAGTATAATTCTCTGAGCCTTGTAACATGCCAAGGCAAGATAACCAGTGATCACTTTGGCTGCAGGATTTGATATTTATAACCCTATGTCTTCCTGCCCCTGGCCCTTAACACTATATTTCCTTTTTTATTCTTGTTTTTTTTACATTTTATAAAATTTATTGGGGGGGGGGGGAAGCTCGTACTCAACATTGATTGAGTGGAGGTGACATTTTAACCCCCTTCAAGACGCACCCAGCTTTTCCCAAGAATGAATAAGAACCCCATGTGTAGCCTAAATCATATATTAACATTTCTATTCTTTTTTTTATTTCTATGATTTTTAAGGTTGAATAAAATAAAATAAATTGTCTAGTGTGAACAAAAAAAAACCTATAATGTTATTGAACACGTTTGATCAAAATGAAATATACTTATCAAAGTACTCTGGGTAATGTAGTTTCAGAATATATATGGTTATGGGGGTCTATCTCTATTTTCAAATCATAAATAAAATAAGGAGATTATTAGCACAAAACATATATGTATATGGATATGAAACTATTTATTTATTAAATTAAATAATAATTTTTAAGCTCCAATATGGGTGAGCCCTCCGAACGAAATTAAATTTGTAGATTCAAAGTAAGCCACGTCGCTTGGAACACTCTCAGAATTTCATTACTTGTGTTTACAAATAAAAAAATACAAGGAGTATTTCTTTCGCATTTTCCGGATTGCCTGTATATTCCAAAATTCATAATGATCTGTTCATTAGTTTAGGAGATTATCCTGTACACTCGCGCAAAACATATATGTATATGGATATAAAATTATTTATTTATTAAATTAAATAATAATTATAATCAAAATAAGCCACGTCGCTAAGTTCTCTCCCCTTAAAAAGGGAGATCGGCCCACTCTCAGAATTTCATTACTTGTGTTTACAAATAAAAAAAAAATACAAGGAGTTTTTCTTTCGCATTTAAAGAGTAATCGTCCCGACGACCAAATCGGTAAGAATCCGGGGTTCATAATACTATGATCCAGAGTCTGAATCATTCGACCGGCGGTACGTTTACCTAATTTCTATACTGACGAGCATAAAAACGCCATATATATATATATATATATATATATATATATATATATATATATATATATATATATATATATATATATATATATGAATGAAATCACATCATTAAAACAATGTAGAAGATCAGTTTTAATCAATAATAATGACCAATAGATTTAAACACAAAATGACAAACTCCTTTGATTTGGCCATGGGTGCCCTTGACTCTGCGGAGGCATCAGCTCTTGTTGGGGTATTTATTTTATATAAACTCACGAATATATTTGATAATACAGATATCGGCCTATATAGAGATGATGGGTTAGCTATAATAAGGGATTCCAACAAAGTCAAGAGAGAAAACTTCAAGAAAATTATATGTATGGAAAACAAAAAATTAGGCCTAAGAGTAGAAGTACTGGCTAACAAAAAAATAACTCACTTTTTAGATGTCACTTTAAACTTAGATGAAAATACTTACAAGCCATATTTAAAAGATAATGCTAATCCAATATACGTAAACCTAAAGTCTAATTACACCCCCATCAACCATAAAACATATTCCTAATTCTATCGAAAGTAGGCTTATCAAGCAACATTTACAATACAGCTCTAAAAAATAGTGGGTACATAATATCGAAATTTAATATAAGAAACAGGACACCAATAATCATAATAAAATTAAAAGTAAAAGAAAAAGAAATATAATCTGGTATACACCGCCCTATAATCAGATGCTAAAAACTAAACTGGGCAAGAAATTCCTAAATCTCATTGAAAAACACTTCCTCGTAACCAATCCCCTGCATAAAATATTCAGTAAAAATAACCTAAAACTGTCCTACTGCGAAAACCTAGAAGCGCAATAAATAGCAACTTTAAAATAAAAAATGTATGTAGAGATATATTGGCATAATTTTTCAGCAACTTTTTACAAGTCGTTAGTATATCGACAAAAATATCTTTAAATATATTAATTTATGAAATATTTCAATTAACTTTATAATTTGCTTTTTTTATTGCTAAGCTTAGTTCATAGCGTAGGACGTTCATATTTAATTTTGTTCATAGCATAGGAAGTTCATAGCGTAGACGTTTTACTGTATACGAAGATCGTGTGCTTCATTTCATAGAGCTTCTGTGCGTGATGGTATTAAAGGCGCTGACGAAGTGACTCTGGGTATCATAAAAAATATAACAAAAATGAACAATAAAATTTTTCCAGCAAGTCTTGTAACCGATCGTACGCCGAATGCTTGTTGGTTTTGAATTCTTAGAACAATATTCAAATTATATTGATCTAAACTAACATTATATATATATATATATATATATATATATATATATATATATATATATATATATATATATTATTCATATTTTGTTATTATTTTTTACACTATTATTTTTTTTTGAATTTTGATTCTTAACAGTGACTTTCCAAATTTAAATTTTAAACGTCTTTTCTTTTTTCTCCATTTCATTCTTTCCAAATATGATCTAAGGTTAAGATCGGATTTTAACTCTGCCTTATGAGATCTCAGTTTATAACAGCTATTGATCGATAACATCGAGATGCCAGTGTCGCAGATTTTGTACACGTCTGTGTAAATAAAAATAATCATATATATATATATATATATATATATATATATATATATATATATATATATAGAGAGAGAGAGAGAGAGAGAGAGAGAGAGGAGTGGGGAGTGGGGGAGAGGGGTGGTAGAGGGGAAGAGAGATCTTCACATGCAAACCAGAAATAGTGTCTATATCTGCAGTATTTCCATTGTCAGTATCATTTAACATATAGTTTCATCGGAGATACAGTAAGGGAAAAGGAAGGAAATGAAAAGAGAGTTACACTATATTAGTCAGTTGTAAAAAGAAGACAAACAAGAGAGAGAGAAAGGGAGAGTGGGGGAGAGTGAGAGAGAGAAAGACTGCGAGAGAGAAAGAGAGAGTGGGTGGGAGAGTGAGAGAGAGAAAGACTGCGAGAGAGAAAGAGAGAGTGGGGGGAGAGTGAGAGAGAGAAAGACTGCGAGAGAGAAAGAGTGCGAGTGAGAGAAAGAGAGAGAAAAGCTCTGTATAACATTATTCTCATCCCCCACTATTCCCTCTAACCTTCTAATAGTTTTTTCCTCTCATTTTGTTTTTTCAACATCCATTTTTTCTGAGTTATATAAATAACAATTTCTTCTCTTCCCATCATTTTAAAAGATTGTAACTAGCTCTATTTACACGGCGTTGTCCGGGCGAAGATATATTGCCGGTTGAAGGGTTTATAGAAAAATAATTCAAAATATCTTAAAAGTCACGTCCTATTTTAAGATACACAGCACTTCCAGTTCTTAACTCTGTTACCACCTCCCAGGATGTGGACCAGAAGTTGGATTTGGGGAGACATAAATACTGTGTCAGTTTAGGTTGTGAAACAGACCAAACTCTGTTCCCAGGAGATACAGTAGGAATCTTTAATTGCCAATTTCCATCCTGGACTCACCCTACACATAGATTATAGAAAAGCCCTTTGAGTACACAATGTTTGAGGTTTTACTTTCTGGTGCTAAAATGTAAAAGAATTCTTGATAAATAAAGAGATATGAAAATTGAAATTATGAGGACTTAGGGTTAGTGTTAGGGTTGAAATTATGAGGAGTTTAAAAAAGATGTGTCCAAACCAAAAACCTTGTTTGTGGTGGTGTGAGAACATCAAAAAAAAATAATAAAAATTTTAAGTAAATAATTTAAATTATTAAAAAATCATCTGAAACCACAAAGATTGGAAAAGGCAAATGAAAAACTAAATTTAAACATGAAGTCAATAATAAAGAAAAACGTGTTATTTTTATAAATAATGGACCGTTTTTTGTAAGTCGCGTTCAACATTACAACCTGAACGTGTCCGTTCAATTTTAGCTAATCGTGTTTACAATTTTTTTCATTTCGTTTTAGTTTTCTTTCTTTTATTTTTGATTTCAATTCGATAAATAGAAAATTTAAAAAAAAATAATAATTCAATGTGATTTATCAAAGTTATATTAACACAAGAAATATTGGGTTGGCCTAAAAATTTGTTCATGTTTTTAGGAAGGAGGACCCCAAACATCAAGTTTAGAAACATAACCGAGTTAATGCAATTCATTTTTCACGCTTCCTTTTGAAATTTTGAGAATGTCTGCGATTTATCTGGTTGTCAAATGGTAATTTTGTTCAACTACGGCTTTCACTTGGTCACTGTCGATCATCTTTGGTCGGCTAGAGCGAGGAGCATCTCTCATTTAAAAATTTCCTTTTCAGAATCTAGCAAGCCATTTCTGGCACACCCGTTCTGTAACAACATTCTCCCCTATACACCTGGCCTATCTTTATGCAGGTTTCTGTAGCTTTTGTTTTCGTTTTCTGTAGTAAAAAAGCATCAGATGTCGGTAGTGCTCTGCTTGATCTTCCATTTCAGGGCCTGAAATACAAGCAAAAATGTAAGAACTCCTCTGCTCGGAGGCTTATTACATACTGACGTCGACATACACGCTACACCAAATACAGGATTTGAAGAATAGGAATATAAAACGATTCAGGGAACGACAAAAATGAAAGTCAGCTCCTGAAACAACATCCTACGGAAACTGATCAACTCCAAGTGGGGAGCCACAGCACACACACTAAGATGTACTGCCTTGGCCTTGTGCTAAGTATACTTGTCCCGTTTGGGAGGGATCAACACAATGCCAAAAACCTAGACTCAGCATTGAACAACAACACCTGTCGCTTGATCACTGGCTGCTTGAAGCCCACCAACCTGAACAACCTGCATCTTCTCACTGGCATTGCTCCTTCAGATGTGAGACGGGAAGTTGCCAGCCGAGTAGAGATCACAAATCCTATCAGTGATGAACGCCATCTCCTTTATGGATTTGCTGCCTTAGGGCCGGGTTTAGCCGTCAGACAGCTAGCATTAACTCCTTTTGAAAAACAAGACTCTGAGCCATAGCATATTTTAATCGCAGGTTTTATTGTCCATCGAAAAGGTAAAAACTGAAAAGAAATAAAAAAAAAACATTGTCTCAGAAATGTAAATACAAAGAATGACGACGAAACAGGAAACGAGGAGTCTACTAAAATCTAAAAAAGTGTAGTAAGCAGAATAGGAAGTATTTTGGGGGGTGAAGGATACTACGAGGTATGAGGTACACACGTTACGAGCGATCGACAAGGAGATACGCACATGAGATGAGAAGGGAGAATAAAGTTCATTTAAATGTGAGAAATGTTCAAAGGAAATAACGGGCACAATATTCAATTCTGTTTGAGGAAGGAGAAGGGATAATGTCTCTTACCGAAGATGGCTAAAATGTTGGAATCTGTAGGGAGATTGAAATTCCACCATGCGGTTTCGTTCGTGACATAGCAGCAGCGAGAATCCAGAAACAGAGCACCGGCAAGCTGCTTGCCGGCCGGTGTCGGGAATAAAAAAGTCCCTAACGAATGGGGGGCCGGGAAAGGGAGATAAATCTAAAGGGTCTACATCTATACTAGACAGAACAATGGATGTGAACCAATGGTCCAACGACTGAAGTCAAGGAGAAGCTTCCTCAGCCATATCGAACCCCTAACAACATCTCAGGAAGAGACCAGACTACAGCTGTGAACCAGACGGCTAGAAGATGGACCCCACTCATAATTACATGGGAATCCCTGCTTCTAAGGCTCTCCCTCCCGGTTCAGAGGCACCCTGGCTTCAGTGGAAAACACTAAACTGCCTGAGAACGGGAATAGGGTGATCAAAAGTTTCTATGAGTAGATGGGGCTACAAAACTGATCCAACCATCTGTGAATGTGGAGAGGGGGACCATACGATGCAACACTACCTAGTCTGCTCCCTACTGCCTAACCGGTGTAACTTGAAAGATCTTGCAGAGTATAACACTATTGCAAAGGACTGCATAAAAACGTGGGAAACTGTCATATGACCATATGCTTCAAAGACACGCAAAGAAGAAGAAGGATAATATAATTTTATTCAACATTATCAAAGTATTAATTTTTTCTTTAAACGAGTTATTCAAAACTATATACTATGATATTTTACCATGTGAACTATGATGAAAATAGAATACGAAAGATGTGGTACATAATTTTGTTTTTGCGCAGGGGTTCCGTGAGACATGTAATTTATCTAAAGGGTTGCGCAAGGGTAAAAAGTTTGAGCGACGCTGGTCTAGTGACTCAAGGTTGTCAGCTCAAATCAGACGAGAACGAGAAAATAGGTGATCAAAGTCTATTCCTGTTATATAATAATACTAATCTGCTTAACTGTTAAGCTAAAACTCAGACAAGGCTGACCTTCCGCATGGCACACTGCCCTACACTATACACAATCAATACACAAAGCTTGACAAACAGATTAGCATTCTCAAAAAAAAATATAATAATATCTATAAAAGAGCCACCTGTAAATGAGCAGTTAGGTGACGCTTCATCTGTCTCCAGAAATGGAAGGGGTGGGGGGGGGGGAGGCTCTCTCTGGGTCATACATATTAGCCTATCAAATTAAGGCTGAACCTGGAATAAATTTAGAATGCAACATACTTGATACAGTTGGAAAGCTCGCTTTGTGCAGTGTTTAGGCAGAGCAAATTATAAGTGTTCAAACAGGGTTAGGGTTAGGGTTCAGAGTAAAAATTCTTGTGGGATTATCCTTTTTTTTAAATTGTTACACAAGAAGTGCAGTGTAATTACAGGTTGGGAGATGATAACCAATTTGCGTGCAAGAAGCGTAAGACGATGGAGACGGATTAGAACAGAGTTGGAGAAATTATATTTGGATAGGAAGATTACCATTGGAGCACAGGGGGGGAGCTGGTGCTAATGTGATTGCAAGAGTTAGGAGTGGATGTAGTAAGTTCAGGGAACTTCTGCCATTACTAACCAGCAAAGCATTACCACTGGCGACCAAGTGAACAGTCTACAAGGCATGTGTGCACATTGTGATGATGTGTGGAAGTAAAACCTGGCCAGTGAGGATTGAGGATATATAGATAGAAATGATGCAGGGAATGTGTAACGTGAGTCTTAAAGACAGGTGTAGATCTGATGACCTCCGAGGAAGATTAAATCTGGATGGTGTAGGGAGATGTGTATAGAACAGGAGAGATCGTCGGTTTAATAACATTGAAAGAACGTATGAGAGTTGTGTAGAACAGTTGGCAGGGAAAGGCCAAGGAAAACGTGGGTACAAGTGATAAGTATGGATTTGAGAGAAAGAGGGATTAAAAGAACCTGGGAAGAGATAGGATAGTTTGGAAGTCAATTTCTAAAAGCGTCCAATGCATGCCAGCATAGAAAAAGGATGATGATGATGATGATGATGATGATGATGATGATGATGATGATGATGATGATGATGATGATGATGATGATGAGTTGTTTCTTTATTTTTTAGGCAAGTTGGACTTCTGCATAGAGCTCACGAGGATCGTGCTTCAGGATTGTCTGGTCTGCATGAAGTCCCCTCGTTGGTCGCAGCTATTCGTTAACCTGCAGGATTGCAGTTGTTTACCGTCGACACTGAGAAAAGCAAGGCTCAGCGATTACATGCAAAGCTGGAGAAGGTTTTGGCCCAGAACACACAAAAGAAATGGCGCAGAAGCAACGTTGCGACTTTCACTCCATTGATCTGCGGTTCTGTTTCTGACACGTCTTTGCTTACCACATGCAGGGGCAGATACAACCAGAGGACGACGGATCCTGATGCCGACTCCTCCTGGATTTTCACCAGAAACGGTGAGGAAGGGTTGGACTTTAGTGATGATGATGATGATGATGATGATGATGATGATGATGATGATGATGATGATGATGATGATGATGATGATGTGCTGAGAATTCATGAGCTGAAATCTGGCACACAATTGTACGAAGAAATAAAATTAAGTAAACTAATTTACTGTCATCGGTTTATTTTATCAAATATTTATTTTTCTCTACGTAAGTTGCTTTTACTTCTTTCCCCCCCTCCTTCTTTCCTCGTTCATTTCATGCTTTCTCTCTTTCTCTCTCTCTCTCTCTCTTTCTCCCTCTCTCTCTCTCCCTCTCTGTTCTTTCTTTCCCAACCTTCCTTCTCACTGCAATGCCACTGAGTGCCTAGATTATCATCTCTTTCATGATTATTTACCCTAACCACATTCCCACAATGCATCGTGCTTCCCCCTTTCACCCAATAAATGTCTCCTTCTTTCCAGACTTTTGTCTTTTTCCATTCTAGCACAAGCCGGGGTAAGTATACTTTCCTTTTTCATTACAGTTAATTTACTTGAAGTGATTTCCAATGGGTGCAGATCCTCCAAATGCAAGAAAATATACTTAATATTTATTCGTAAAGAGGAGATACGTGGGCAGAAGATTTACAGAGTAGAATTTTTCGTCATCATCATCATCATCATCTAGTCATTCATCATCATCATCATTAAGTTTTTTGATCACTCCTGGAGGAGGAACCCCTCCTTGGTTTCCTTCCACCTTGTTTTGTCTCAAGCTAGACGTGGCCATGTAGAACCCAGTTGGCTGTCGAGGCCGTCTCTCCAACAGGGGTGTTTGGCCTTCCTCTTGATCTTTTCCATTGCCTTGGGGGTCCATTCTGTCGCTTTAAGTGTCCACCTGTTGTCTGTATATCTCAAAAGCTGACCTACCCATCTATGTTGGTGATGATGTTGTTTCTTTTTCTTTCTAGTAGTCATTGCTTGAGCCAAATAACAACACTTGTGCTGCATCCATGAAAGAGTGCAGATACAAGTAGATTAAATATGAACATTAGTAATGTGAACATTCCAGTGTCAATAGGACATTGTACTTTTTAAAGCTAGTCGATCTCGAGTGACAAAGTGACAAAGGCGCATGTAAGAATGGTGGTCAAGACATGTAAGCAATATCAATCCATTGATCCACAGTGACTGACAGCAACACCGGAAGTGGAAGATGTGTAGCAATGGCTCGGAATGGACATCACCCATTATGGTGTCAGACACTTTTTGATTCACAACCTAGCGATGCCTTCAGTGGCAGGATATGGAAAGTGTAATGGAGCAGTTAAGAGCTGTATTCTATAAATGAGGATTCCCAGCAGAATTTCTGATGGACAATGACACCACATTTTACAGTAAATCGGAGGAATGGAGAGTCAAAATCCACTTTTAATGCATTTATGTACCTCCACGCAAAGGTATTGATGTAATTGAAACATTAAATAGATAGCAGTCAGTAACTGATGTTGGAGGTAGTGTACCAGTGACGTTCATCGATCTGGCAATGCCCTTGTGATGAGGGAGTTCAACTCCTTGATTGTATGCCCCAAAGACTGAAGTATAAGTACTAGTACCGAGAAAGGGAGATAGTTTGAATATGATTGGATGCCCCTCCCCATTTTGGATGCCTGTTGCCCCCCCCCCCCCCTCTGCACACCAATGCGATGTATTCAATTCAATTCAATTAATTTGGCAAAAAATAAAACAAGCATGCTTCAGTTGCCAATGTGGGAAAAGATGGTAGAAATTTACACAGAAGAGGATACAGTCGCCCAGCATCTGTCCAAATTCACCTTGAATTGCTGCATTGTTGGCGCATTTATTACCTCTCTTAGGAGTCTATTCCAAGGTCTAGAGATCCTGATTGAGAAGACGGCCCTCCTCCGGTTCAATCGAAATCGGCGGTGAAATAGTTTCTTGTGGTGTCCGCATACACTTCTTTCTGGTGCAAGAGTGAATAATAGGTTCTGAGGTATATCGTAATGACAATTGAGGTGATTGTACTAATATAATGCCACATCAAGAGACAATGAGATCTCCCAGTTAGCACCAGTATCATTCATGTGCATCGAGTCTGACTAAAAATGATTGACTATGTGTGCCCATTTGAACACAAGGTTCACACGCACACACCATATAAAGTTGGGAATTTTCTCTGAGTGAAGAACCCCAATAATTAATGTATTACCAGCTACAGGAAGGGATATGTCATCGATATTGTAAATCAGCAGTTTGTCCTGGTCAAGAGAACATTCCACCATATTAGAATTTCCCATCATTCACTGAAAAATACCAGGGCTAGATGAGATTCCATAGAGTAGTTTTTCATACCTGTATGTATTTACAGTTGAATATTTACTACTATCTGTTTCTAATAGCAACTGCTTAAGTTCAGTTTTGTGAACTTCTTGTTTCCCCAATTTTGGCAAGTTTTAAGTATCGAGTAATTATCCAGTTTTGAAACTTAGTTCTTGGTGACTTTATGATCCCCACATATTCAAATCCTTATATCCATCTTCATTCTGGAAACAATGGGTGCTGCCCAATTGGAATGGATAACATCCACAGCAAAAACCCGCCTAGCTACAACCACACCAAAAAACTTTCCTTTCTGTCTCTCTCTCTCTCTCTCTCTCTCTCTCTATCTCTCTCTCTCTCTCTCTCTCTCTCTCTCTCTCTGTTTCTGTACCAAAAACCAAGCAGAGCTTCCATGTTTCTTTCCCAGAACATCCCATATCTGAAACAAAATACCATGAGTCCGCTCCCCAACCGACTACACCATAGTCGTCTTCAAGTCTAATGCAAACTAATACTTGTTTAGCCATCCTCTTGAATAATCAATTCCTCTTAAGAAATCTTCTGCCAATTCCACCCATTATTTCCAATTCTCCCATGATGACGTTCATCGTCCAACCGACAATCTCTTTAGCTCTTATCCTCGAGTGGCCTCCGGGCCTTAGTAAGTAGTGAACCATCTCTTATATAAAGGGCACTTGTCTATATGTATGTATGTATGTATGTATGTATGTATGTATGTCTGTATGTGAAGCTTCTCCTCAAAAACTACGCGACGACATGTCAAAAAGTTTATATCTTCAGCACCGTACAACACCTGGGATCATAATATCTCAAAATTACAAAAAAAAAAAATGTTGCTGGGGGTCAACGGGGCCAGTCTTCGGCAGCGGGTCTGGTTTTTTCAAACTTTTCTAATGTTATTCAGTAGTAATTTGGAAATCAGCCAATGTAATTATGTAATAATAATTTTATTTTCAACCAACTTATTTTTGTGCACGTGACGTCACAGTAATAGGTATATGACGTCATCGTTATAGGTTTTTACATTTTTTTCTATTCAAAACTTATTTTACTTACAGTGACCCGTTGAGTCATAACACCTCACGTTTACAGTGACCCGTTGAGTCATAACCACTCTATATATGTATAGAAAAAAGAAAAAAAGAAGAATTTAACAAGAACATGTTTATAGTGACCCGTTGAGTCATAACCACTCTATATATGTATAAAAAAAGAAAAAAGAAGAATTTAACAAGTACACGTTTACTGTGACCCGTTGAGTCATAACCACTCTATATATGTATAAAAACAGAAAAAAGAAGAATTTAACAAGTACACGTTTACAGTGACCCGTTGAGTCATAACCACTCTATATATGTTTAAAAAAAGAAAAAAGAAGAATTTAACAAGTACACGTTTACAATGACCCGTTGAGTCATAACCACTCTATATATGTATAAAAAAAGAAAAAAAGAAGAATTTAACAAGTAAACGTTTACAGTGACCCGTTGAGTCATAACCACTCTATATATGTATAAAAAAAGAAAAAAGAAGAATTTAACAAGTACACGTTTACAGTGACCCGTTGAGTCATAACCACTCTATATATGTATAAAAAAAGAAAAAAGAAGAATTTAACAAGTACACGTTTACAATGACCCGTTGAGTCATAACCACTCTATATATGTATAAAAAAAGAAGAATTTAACAAGTAAACGTTTACAGTGACCCGTTGAGTCATAACCACTCTATATATGTATAGAAAAAAGAAAAAAAGAAGAATTTAACAAGAACATGTTTATAGTGACCGTTGAGTCATAACCACTCTATATATGTATAAAAAAAGAAAAAAGAAGAATTTAACAAGTACACGTTTACAATGACCCGTTGAGTCATAACCACTCTATATATGTATAAAAAAAGAAAAAAAGAAGAATTTAACAAGTAAACGTTTACAGTGACCCGTTGAGTCATAACCACTCTATATATGTATAAAAAAAGAAAAAAGAAGAATTTAACAAGTACACGTTTACAGTGACCCGTTGAGTCATAACCACTCTATATATGTATAAAAAAAGAAAAAAGAAGAATTTAACAAGTACACGTTTACAATGACCCGTTGAGTCATAACCACTCTATATATGTATAAAAAAAAGAAGAATTTAACAAGTAAACGTTTACAGTGACCCGTTGAGTCATAACCACTCTATATATGTATAGAAAAAAGAAAAAAAGAAGAATTTAACAAGAACATGTTTATAGTGACCCGTTGAGTCATAACCACTCTATATATGTATAAAAAAAGAAAAAAGAAGAATTTAACAAGTACACGTTTACAGTGACCCGTTGAGTCATAACCACTCTATATATGTATAAAAACAGAAAAAAGAAGAATTTAACAAGTACACGTTTACAGTGACCCGTTGAGTCATAACCACTCTATATATGTATAAAAAAAGAAAAAAGAAGAGTTTAACAAGTACACGTTTACAATGACCCGTTGAGTCATAACCACTCTATATATGTATAAAAAAAGAAAAAAAGAAGAATTTAACAAGTAAACGTTTACAGTGACCCGTTGAGTCATAACCACTCTATATATGTATAAAAAAAGAAAAAAGAAGAATTTAACAAGTACACGTTTACAGTGACCCGTTGAGTCATAACCACTCTATATATGTATAAAAAAAGAAGAATTTAACAAGTAAACGTTTAGAGTGACCCGTTGAGTCATAACCACTCTATATATGTATAGAAAAAAGAAACAAAGAAGAATTTAACAAGAACATGTTTATAGTGACCCGTTGAGTCATAACCACTCTATGTATGTATAAAAAAAGAAAAAAGAAGAATTTAACAAGTACACGTTTACAATGACCCGTTGAGTCATAACCACTCTATATATGTATAAAAAAAGAAAAAAAGAAGAATTTAACAAGTAAACGTTTACAGTGACCCGTTGAGTCATAACCACTCTATATATGTATAAAAAAAGAAAAAAGAAGAATTTAACAAGTACACGTTTACAGTGACCCGTTGAGTCATAACCACTCTATATATGTATAAAAAAAGAAAAAAGAAGAATTTAACAAGTACACGTTTACAATGACCCGTTGAGTCATAACCACTCTATATATGTATAAAAAAAGAAGAATTTAACAAGTAAACGTTTACAGTGACCCGTTGAGTCATAACCACTCTATATATGTATAGAAAAAAGAAAAAAAGAAGAATTTAACAAGAACATGTTTATAGTGACCCGTTGAGTCATAACCACTCTATATATGTATAAAAAAAGAAAAAAGAAGAATTTAACAAGTACACGTTTACAGTGACCCGTTGAGTCATAACCACTCTATATATGTATAAAAACAGAAAAAAGAAGAATTTAACAAGTACACGTTTACAGTGACCCGTTGAGTCATAACCACTCTATATATGTATAAAAAAAGAAAAAAGAAGAGTTTAACAAGTACACGTTTACAATGACCCGTTGAGTCATAACCACTCTATATATGTATAAAAAAAGAAAAAAAGAAGAATTTAACAAGTAAACGTTTATAGTGACCCGTTGAGTCATAACCACTCTATATATGTATAAAAAAAGAAAAAAGAAGAATTTAACAAGTACACGTTTACAGTGACCCGTTGAGTCATAACCACTCTATATATGTATAAAAAAAGAAAAAAGAGTTTAACAAGTACACGTTTACAATGAACCGTTGAGTCATAACCACTCTATATATGTATACGAAAAGAAGAATTGAACAAGTAAACGTTTACAGTGACCCGTTGAGTCATAACCACTCTATATATGTATAGAAAAAAGAAAAAAAGAAGAATTTAACAAGAACATGTTTATAGTGACCCGTTGAGTCATAACCACTCTATATATGTATAAAAAAAGAAAAAAGAAGAATTTAACAAGTACACGTTTACTGTGACCCGTTGAGTCATAACCACTCTATATATGTATAAAAACAGAAAAAAGAAGAATTTAACAAGTACACGTTTACAGTGACCCGTTGAGTCATAACCACTCTATATATGTATAAAAAAAGAAAAAAGAAGAGTTTAACAAGTACACGTTTACAATGACCCGTTGAGTCATAACCACTCTATATATGTATAAAAAAAGAAAAAAAGAAGAATTTAACAAGTAAACGTTTACAGTGACCCGTTGAGTCATAACCACTCTATATATGTATAAAAAAAGAAAAAAGAAGAATTTAACAAGTACACGTTTACAGTGACCCGTTGAGTCATAACCACTCTATATATGTATAAAAAAAGAAAAAAGAAGAATTTAACAAGTACACGTTTACAATGACCCGTTGAGTCATAACCACTCTATATATGTATAAAAAAAAGAAGAAAAGAATTTAACAAGAACATGTTTATAGTGACCCGTTGAGTCATAACCACTCTATATATGTATAAAAAAAGAAAAAAAGAAGAATTTAACAAGTAAACGTTTACAGTGACCCGTTGAGTCATAACCACTCTATATATGTATAAAAAAAGTATGGACGAAGTATTTGTGGGTACCCTGCGACCGGACGAAGTATGTGTGGGTACCCTGCGACCGGACAAAGTATGTGTGGGTACCCTGCGACCGGATGAAGAATGTGTGGGTACCCTGCGACCGACGAAGTATGTGTGGGTACCCTGCGACCGAACGAAGTATGTGTGGGTACCCTGCGACCGCACGAAGTATGTGTGGGTACCCTGCTGCCTGACGAAGTATGTGTGGGTACCCTGCGACCGGACGAAGTTTGTGTGGGTACCCTGCGACCGCACGAAGTATGTATAGGTACCCTGCGACCGCACGAAGTATGTGTGGGTACCCTGCGACCTGACGAAGTATGTGTGGGTACCCTGCGACCGCACGAATATGTGTGGGTACCCTTCGACCGGACAAAGTATTTGTGGGTACCCTGCGACCGGACAATGTATGTGTGGGTACCCTACGACCAGTAGTATTTTTAGGTACCCTGCGACCGCACGAAGTATGTGTGGGTACCCTGTGACCGAACGAAATATTTGTGGGTACCCTGCGACCGCACGAAGTATGTGTGGGTATCCTGCGACTGGACGAAGTATTTGTGGGTACCCTGCGACCGGACGAAGTATGTGTGGGTACCCTGCGACCGGACGAAGTATGTGTTGGTACCCTGCGACCGCACTAAGTATGTGTGGGTACCCTGCGACCATACGAAGTATGTGTGAGTACCCTGCGACGGCACGAAGTATGTGTAGGTACCCTGCGACCAGACGAAGTATGTGTGGGTACCCTGCGACCAGACGAAGTATGTGTGGGTACCCTGCGACCTGACGAAGTATGTGTGGGTACCCTGCGACCGCACGAAGTATGTGTGGGTACCCTGCGACCGAACGAAGTATGTGTGGGTACCCTGCGACCGCACGTAGGATGTATAGGTACCCTGCGACCGCACGAAATATGTGTGCGTACCCTGCGACCGCACGAAATATGTGTGGGTACCCTGCGACCGCACGAATATGTGTGGGTACCCTGCGACCGCACGAACTATGTGTGGGTACCCTGCGACCGCACGAACTATGTGTGGGTACCCTGCGACCGCACGAAGTATGTGTGGGTACCCTGCGACCGGACGAAGTATGTGTTGGTACCCTGCGACCGGACGAAGTATGTGTGGGTACCCTGCGACCGGACGAAGTATGTGTGGGTACCCTGCGACCTAACAAAATATGTGTGGGTACCCTGCGACCGGACGAAGTATGTGTGGGTACCCTGCGACCGGACGAAGTATGTCTGGGTACCATGCGATCTGACGAAGTATGTTTGGGTAACCTGCGACCTGACGAAGTATGTGTGGGTACCCTGCGACCGGAAAAAGTATGTGTGGGTACCGTGCGACCTGACGAAGTATGTGTGGGTACACTTCGACATGACGAAGTATGTGTGAGTACCCTGCAACCGGACGAAGTATGTGTGGGTACCCTGCCACTTGACGAAGTATGTGTTGGTACCCTGACGTCAGAGAGTGGCAGGAAGAAATTCACTCACACTACAACCATTTTTTTCTTTCTTTCTTTTTTCCCGCTCCCTCCCACACTTTCTTTCTTAATTATTAATAGACGCTAATATTCCCCCCCTCACTATGGCCGTTCTGTTATCATGATAGGCATTCCCTCCTCTTTCGGGGGGGTGTCGGCATTCGCCGGTGTGAGCGCTTCAGGTGAAATTTGGGGGAGGGGTGGGGGGTGGTATCAGCATACACCGGTGGGACGCCTAAGGGAAAATTTGGGGGAGGGGGAGTGTCGGCATTCGCCGGTGTGAGCGCCTCAGGCCAAATCTGGGGAGGGGGAATGTCGGCATACGGCGGCTCAGGCCAATCTGGGGAGGGGAGGAGGGAAATGTCGGCATTCGGCGGTATGAGCGATTGCCTGTGGGGCGCCTCAGGCGAAATTTGGGGATGGGGCGTATTGGCATACGCCGGTGAGGCAGGCGAAATTTGGGGGAGGGGGAGTGTCAGTATTCGCCGGTGTCAGCGCCTCAGGCGAAATTTGGGGGGAGTCGTCGGTGAGACAGATCCCGACCTTGGGGGTATATCAACCGGTACTTTAGGGGAGAGGAAGTGAGCTAAAGGAAAAGGGATTAAAAAATAAAAAGATAATCTGATTTTTGATTCGACAGTGTAAGATCGACACCTATCGGATAGGACTAGATATACACTTGATCTCAAGGCAATAATGCCGAGAACAGATACTACACTTTGATCTTAGCCAAAAGGCCGATTTATTTAGGCAGGTGAGTTCCTTCGGACACCCCTCATCTTTATCTACAGATGAAGATTTTACAAACCTTGGGAACTCACCAGACCTTAGGCATAGTGCCCGTTATGTAGGGGGAGGGGGGGTCGGGGATAAGTGAAGGCCGAGAAACATCCGAAATTCAAAAATTTAATGTGATTTAAAGGGACTATTTATAACCAATCTACACCTGAACAGCGGTCTATCCACTAGACACTGTTCAAATTACATTAATAAATTAACGAGTAATAATAACTATGATTTTCTTTGAACAAACATTGTATAATACTATTTAACAAGTTCTTTAATGACTTTTGATGAGCAACAATGAATTTAAAACTCCCTAGGCCGTTTTTCTCTAATTCTGTTTAGTGTAGTATCTGTTTGGATTATGCACTCCATAATCGTCTTGGCTTCATTCCGCCGGTCTATGGAAAAACGATTCACTCGCTGACAGTCAACCGGACCACTTTCCGACAAAAGGTAGCAGTTTTTTCGTATTTTACACTACTTTTTCAACGTTAATATGTAGTAAATTCGAAATAATCTAATGTATTTATGTACTAATCCGATAAAAATGCAGAGTCACTGTAAACATCCCATAATCCCTTGCCGGATGTACCCGGTCTTGCCCGACATTCAGCCCGGTTGTATCAGATCATCCAATAACTTCTGTCCGGATAAATCAATAACAACATAGGAATCCTACGTTATAAGTGTGTAGTGAAACAAGGGTTGCTCAATCACATCCGCACCTGTCCAATAATCCCTTGCTGGATGTACCTGGTCTTGCCCTATATTGTGTCCGGTTATATCAGGTCATAGTACTCGGCGTTGTCCGAGAAAAAAGTGCTCAATGTCCTAGATAGAGCTACTGTAGAGATAGGTTTGCATAATATCTTAACAGCATCTACGCTGAAAAGGATGGGGGGATCGATAAGAGTTATTTCAGTAGTGCTCATGAGGCCTCTTTGATTTTCAAATACTCGGCGTTGTCCGGGAGAAAAGTGCTCAATGTCCTAGATAGAGCTACTGTAGTGATAGGTTTGGAAAATATTTTAAAGCCATCTTCGTTCCCCTTTGGACTATTTGGCAGATTAAAAGGAGGGATACCTAAGTGATTTCAGTAGTCCTCAGGAGGCCTCCTTTGTTATCAAAGTACTCGGCGTTGTCCGGGAGAAAAGCGCTCAATGTCCTAGATAGAGCTACTGTAGTGATAGGTTTGGAAAATATTTTAACGCTATCTTCGTTCCCCTTTGGACTATTTGGCAGATCAGAAGGAGAGAGGATACCTATGTGATTTCAGTAGTCCTCAGGAGGCCTCCTTGATTATCAAAGTACTCGGCATTGTCCGGGAGAAAAGTGCTCAATGTCCTAGATAGAGCTACTGTAGTGATAGGTTTGGATAATATTTTAACAGCATCTACGCTGAAAAGGATGGGGGAATCGATAAGAGTTATTTCAGTAGTGCTCAGGAGACGTCTTTGATTTTCAAATACTCGGCGTTGTCCGAGAGAAAAGTGCTGAATGTCCTAGATAGAGATACTGTAGTGATAGGTTTTGAAAATATTTTAACGCCATCTTCGTTCCCCTTTGGACTATTTGGCAGATCAGAAGGAGAGAGCATACCTAAGTGATTTCAGTAGTCCTCAGGAGGCCTCTTTGATTTTCAAAGTACTCGGCGTTGTCCGGGAGAAAATTGCTCAATGTCCTAGATAGAGCTACTGTAGTGATAGGTTTGGATAATATTTTAACAGCATCTACGCTGAAAAGGATGGGGGAATCGATAAGAGTTATTACAGTAGTTCTCAGGAGGCGTCTTTGATTATCAAAGTACTCGGCGTTGTCCGGGAGAAAAGTGCTCAATATCCTAGATAGAGCTACTGTAGTGATAGGTTTGGAAAATATTTTAACGCTATCTTCGTTCCCCTTTGGACTATTTGGTAGATCAGAAGGAGAGAGGATACCTAAGTGATTTCAGTAGTGCTCAGGAGGCCTCCTTGATTTTCAAAGTACTCGGCGTTGTCCGGGAGAAAATTGCTGAATGTCCTAGATAGAGCTACTGTAGTGATAGGTTAGGATAATATTTTAACAGCATCTACGCTGAAAAGGATGGGGGAATCGATAAGAGTTATTTAAGAAGTGCTCATGAGGCCTCCTTGATTTAAAAATTACTCGGTGTTGTCCGGGAGAAAAGTGCTCAATATCCTTGATAGAGCTACTGTAGTGATAGGTTTTGAAAATATTTTAACGCCATCTTCGTTCCCCTTTGGACTATTTTGCAGATCAAAAGGAGGGATACCTAAGTGATTTCAGTAGTGCTCAGGAGGCCTCCTTGATTTTCAAAGTATTTGGCGTTGTCCGGGAGAAAAGTGTTCAATGTCCTTGATCGAGCTACTGTAGTGATAGGTTTGGATAATATTTTAACAGCATCTACGCTGAAAAGGATGGGGGAATCGATAAGAGTTATTTCAGTAGTGCTCAGGAGACGTCTTTGATTTTCAAAGTACTCGGCGTTGTCCGGCAGAAAAGTGCTCAATATCCTAGATAGAGCTACTGTAGTGATAGGTTTGGAAAATATTTTAATGCCATCTTCGTTCCCCTTTGGACTATTTGGCAGATCAGAAGGAGAGAGGATACCTAAGTTATTTCAGTAGTGCTCATGAGGCCTCTTTTATTTTTAAAGTACTCAGCGTTGTCCGGGAGAAAATTGTTCAATGTCCTTGATAGAGCTACTGTAGTGATAGGTTTGGATAATATTTTAAGAGCATCTACGCTGAAAACCTATTTAGCATTCGCACCGCGACATCAATAAATACGTATTTAGCATTCAGCGGTGGCGATAGGAAGTATATAGCATGTGCACATGGGCGGCAATAAATACTATATAGCATGCGCATCGGGAGTATAAAAAAAATTGGGAGGAAGGCAAAACATTTATTTTGTCTTTTATCTTTTTCATTGAAAATATTTATGTGTATGGGGGAGAATGAAAAAAAAAATTTTCGGGGGGGGGGCTAAAAAATTTTTTTTTTTTTCTTTTTTAAAATAAAAATATTTCTATGAACATAAAATTTTTGGGGTGTAAGGGTGGTCAAAAAATTTTCTTTTTTTTTTCCTTTAAATTAAAAATATTTCTAAGTATATGGGAGGATAGAAACAAAAATTTCTTGTGGGGAGGCAAAAAAATGTATTTTTTTCTGTTTGTAACTAAAAATATTTATATTTATGATAGTGACAATACATAAATGAACACTATTTTGTTTTTCTAACACGACAGGGCCGAATAAATATAAGTTCTTACGTATGCGAACTGGGCTGGAGATTGGTACATATATAGTATGTGTACCCTTGCAGAGATAGGTAAGTATGTAGTATGCGCACCAGAGCCGCGATAGGTACGAATATAGTATGCACACCGGGCCGGCGATAGGTTTATATATAGTATGTGTACCGGGGTGGCAATAGGTACTATATAGTAGTGCATAGGGGTGGCTATAGCTACGTATTTAGCATTCGCACCAGGGTTGCGATAGGTATGTATTCAGCAATCGCACCGGGGTGGCGATATGTACATATTTAGTATTCGCACTGGGGCAGTGATAGGTACATATGGTGTATGAACACCTGGGCGGCAATATGTATGTATTTAGCATTCATCCCTGGGCGGAGATAGGTACTTATTTAGCATTCAGCGGTGGCGATAGGTACGTATATAGCATGTGCACATGGGCGGCAATAAGTACGTGATAGGTATGTATTATGCATGCGCACTGGGGCAGCGATCGGTTCATATATAGCACGCGCACCGGGGCAGCGATAGGTACGTATATAGCACGTGCACCGGGGCGGCGAAAGGTACGTATTTAGCATTCACACCGGGGCGGCGATATGTATGTATTTAGCATTCACACCGGGGCGGCGATAGGTATGTATTTAGCATTCACACCGGGGCGGCGATAGATATGTATTTAGCATTCACACCGGGGCGGCGATAGGTATGTATTTAGCATTCGCACCGGGGCGGCGATAGGTATGTATTTAGCATTCGCACCGGGGCGGCGATAGGTATGTATTTAGCATTCGCATCGGGGTGGCGATATGTACGTATTTAGCTTCCGCACCGGGGCGGCGATAGGTACGTATTTAGAATTCACACAAGAGCGTCGATAAGTACGTATTTAGAAATCACACTGGGGCGGCGATATGTATGTATTTAGCATTTGTACCGGGGCGGCGATATGTATGTATTTAGCTTCCACACCGGGGCGGCGATAGGTACATATTCAGAATTCAGGGGTGGCGATAGCTACATATATAGCATGTACACATGGGCAGCAATAAGTACGTACATAGCATGCGCACCGAGGCGGCGATCAGTACATATATATCACGTGCACCGGGGCGGCAATAGGTACGTATATAGCACGTGCACCAGAACGGCGAAAGGTATGTATTTCGCATTCGCACCAGGGTGGTGATAGGTACGTATTTAGCATTCGCACCGGGGCGGCTATAGGTACGTATTTAGCATTCACACCAGGGCGGCTATAGGTACGTATTTAGCATTCGCATCGGGCCGGCGATAGGTACGTATTTAGCATTCGCACCAAAGTGGTGATAGGTACGTATTTAGAAATTCGCACCAATGCGGCAATATGTACATATTAATTATTCCCACTAGGGCAGCGATAGGTACTTATGTAGCATGCACACCGGGGCGGCGATAGGTACTATTTAGCATTCGCACTGGGGCGGCAATAGGTACTTAAATAGTATCTGAACTGGGGCGGCGATAGGTACGTATATAGTATGTGAACTGGGGCGGCGATAGGTACGTATATAGTATGCGCACCGGGGTGATGATAGATACGTATATAGCATGAACACCGGGGTGGAGATAAGTACCTATATAGAAGGCGCAGATAGAGGTGTTACTTTTTATAGAAATATATCATACTATTGCCCTGGGCAACGTAGGAGAAATGGTGGGGAAAGAACAGCTTTCGCAAAAGGCAAAATTAGAAAGTAGCGGTGAAATGCGGCGACCAGGGAAGAGAAAGGTAGAAAGATAAAGAGACGGCTATAGAGAAGGGGGGGGGGAGAAATAGAAGTTTGTATATAAAGATGTTACACACACGATTTTTCTTCAATTATATGTTTTAATGACCCCGAGCAACGCCGGGTAGCCCCGCTAGTCTCTTATATAAAGGGCACTTGTCTATATGTATGTATGTATGTATGTATGTATGTATGTATGTATGTATGTATGTCTGTATGTGAAGCTTCTCCTCAAAAACTACCCGACGACATGTCAAAAAGTTTATATCTTCAGCACCGTACATATCCTGGGATCATAATATCTCAAAATCGCAAATAACGATTCACTCGCTGACAGTCAACCGGACCACTTTCCGACAAAAGGTAGCAGTTTTTTCGTATTTTACACGAAATTGCAACGTTAATATGTACTAAATTCGAAATAATCTAATGTATTTATGTACTAATCCGATAAAAATGCAGAGTCATTGTAAACATCCCATAATCCCTTGCCGGATGTACCCGGTCTTGCCCTAAATTCTGTCCGGTTCTATCAGATCATCCAATAACTTCTGTCCGGATGCATCAATAACAACATAGGAATCCTACGTTAAGAGTGTGTAGTGAAACAAGGGTTGCTCAATCACATCCGCACCTGTCCCATAATCCCTTGCCGGATGTACCCGGTCTTGACCTAAATTGTGTCCGGTTATATCAGGTCATCATGACGTCAGAGAGTGGCAGTTTTTTTTCCCTCTCACACTTTCTTTCATAATTATTAATAGACGCTAATATTTTCCTCCCCCCTCCCTCCCTGTGGCCGTTCTGTTATCATGATAGGAATTACCTCCTCCTTTCAGGCCAAATTGGGGGGGGGGGGGGGTTACGGTATTCGCTGGTGTGAGCATTACCTCCTCCTTTCTTGAGAAGTGTTGAGGTAGGGTAGTATCGGTTCCGTTGTCATGATGCACTGATCCCATGCATTACCTCCTCCTTTTTTGAGAAATGTTGAGGTAGGGTCGTATCGGTTCCGTTGTCATGATGCCCTCATCCCATGCATTATCTCTTCCTTTTTTGAGAAATGTTGAGGTAGGGTCGTATCGGTTCCGTTGTCATGATGCTCTCATCCCATGCATTATCTCCTCCTTTTTTTAGAAGTGTTGAGGTAGGGTCGTATCGGTTCCGTTGTCATAATTCACTATTCCCATGCATTATCTGCTCCTTTTTTGAGAAGTGTTGAGGTAGGGTCGTATCGGGTCCGTTGTCATGATGCACTATTCCCATGCATTATCTCCTCCTTTTTTGAGAAGTGTTGAAATAGGGTCGTATCGGTTCCGTTGTCATGATGCACTCATCCCATGCATTATCTCCTCCTTTTTTGAGAAGTGTTGAGGTAGGGTCGTATCGGTTCCGTTGTCATGATGCACTCATCCCATGCATTATCTCCTCCTTTTTTGAGAAGTGTTGAGGTAGGGTCGTATCGGTTCCGTTGTCATGATGCACTATTAGGATACCTAAGTGATTTCAGGAGTGCTTTGGACTATTTCGAAGATCAGAAGGAGAGAGGATACCTAAGGTATTTCATGTGGGTTCATGAAGCCTCCTTGATTTTCTAAGTACTCGGCGTTGTCCGGGAGAAAAGTGCTCAATATCCTAGATAGAGCTACTGTAGTGATAGGTTTGGAAAATATTTTAACGCCATCTTCGTTCCCCTTTGGACTATTTCGCAGATCAGAAGGAGAGAGGATACCTCAGTGATTTCAGTAGTCTCAAGGAGGCCTCCTTGATTATCAAAGTACTCGGCGTTGTCCGGGAGAAAAGTGCTCAATGTCCTAGATAGAGCTACTGTAGTGATAGGTTTTGGAAAATATTTTAACACCATCTTCGTTCCCCTTTGGACTATTTCGCAGATAGAAAGTAGAGAGGATACCTAAGGGATTTCATGGGTGTTCATGAAGCCTCCTCGATTTTCAAAGTACTCGGCGTTGTCCGGGAGAAAAGTGCTCAATATCCTAGATAGAGCTACTGTAGTGATAGGTTTGGAAAATATTTTAACGCCATCTTCGTTCCTCTTTGGATTATTTCGCAGATCAGAATGAGAGAGGATACCTAAGGGATTTCAGTAGTCCCCAGGAGGCCTCCTTGATTATCAAAGTACTCGGCGTTGTCCGGGAAAAAGTGCTCAATATCCTAGATAGAGCTACTGTAGTGATAGGTTTTGGAAAATATTTTAACGCCATCTTCGTTCACCTTTGGACTATTTCGCAGATCAGAAGGAGAGATGGTACCTAAGGGATTTCAGGAGTGCTCATAAAGCCTCCTCGATTTTCAAAGTACTCGGCGTTGTCCGGGAGAAAAGTGCTCAATGTCCTAGATAGAGCTACTGTAGTGATAGGTTTGGATAATATTTTAACAGCATCTACGCTGAAAAGGATGGGGTAATCGATAAGAGTTATTTCAGTAGTGCTCAGGAGGCCTCTTTGATTTTAAAATACTCGGCGTTGTCCCGGAGAAAAGTGCTCAATATCCTAGATAGAGCTACTGTAGTGATAGGTTTGGAAAATATTTTAACGCCATCTTCGTTCCCCTTTGGACTATTTCGCAGATCAGAAAGAGTGAGGATACCTAAGTGATTTCAGGAGTGCTCATGAAGCCTCCTCGATTTTCAAAGCACTCGGCGTTGTCCGGGAGAAAAGTGCTCAATATCCTAGATAGAGCTACTGTAGTGATAGGTTTAGAAAATATTTTGACGCCATCTTCGTTCCCCTTTGGACAATTTTGCAGATAAAAAGGAAGGAGGATACCTAACTGATTTCAGTAGTCCCCAGGAAGCCTCTTTGATTTTCAAAGTTCTCGGCGTTGTCCGGGAAAAAAGTGCTCAATATCATAGATAGAGCTACTGTAGTGATAGGTTTGGATAATATTTTAACAGCATCTACGCTGAAAAGGATGGGGGAATGGATAAGAGTTATTTCAGTAGTCCCCAGGAGGCCTCTTTGATTTTGAAATACTCGGCGTTGTCCGGGAGAAAAGTGCTCAATATCCTAGATAGAGCTACTGTAGTGATAGGATTGGAAAATATTTTAACGCCATCTTCGTTCACCTTTGGACTATTTCGCAGATCAGAAGGAGAGAGGATACCTAAGGGATTTCAGTAGTGCTTATAAAGCCTCCTCGATTTTCAAAGTACTCGGCGTTGTCCGGGAGAAAAGTGCTCAATATCCTAGATAGAGCTACTGTAGTGATAGGTTTAGAAAATATTTTAATGCCATCTTCGTTCCCCTTTGGACAATTTTGCAGCTGAAAAGTAGGGAGGATACCTAACGGATTTCAGTAGTCCCCAGGAGGCCTCTTTGATTTTCAAAGAACTCGGCGTTGTCCGGGAAAAAAGTGCTCAATGTCCTAGATAGAGCTACTGTAGTGATAGGTTTGGATAATATTTTAACAGTATCTACGCTGAAAAGTATGGGGTAATCGATAAGAGTTATTTCATTTGTGCTCAGGAGGCCTCTTTGATTTTGAAATACTCGGCGTTGTCCGGGAGAAAAGTGCCCAATATCCTAGATAGAGCTACTGTAGTGATAGGTTTGGAAAATATTTTAACGCCATCTTCGTTCCCCTTTGGACTATTTCGCAGATCAGAAAGAAGAGAGGATACCTAAGTGATTTCAGTAGTGCCCAGGAGGCCTCCTTGATTATCAAAGTACTCGGCGTTGTCCGGGAGAAAAGTGCTCAATGTCCTAGATAAAGCTACTGTAGTGATAGGTTTGGAAAATATTTTAACGCCATCTTCGTTCCCCTTTGGACTATTTCGCAGATCAGAAGGAGAGAGGATACCTAAGGGATTTCAGGAGTGCTTATACAGCCTCCTCGATTTTAAAAGTACTCGGCGTTGTCCGGGAGAAAAGTGCTCAATATCCTAGATAGAGCTACTGTAGTGATAGGTTTGGAAAATATTTTAACGCCATCTTCGTTCCCCTTTGGACTATTTCGCAGATCAGAAAGAGAGAAGATACCTAAGTGATTTCAGTAGTCCCTAGGAGGCCTCCTTAGTTATCAAAGTACTCGGCGTTGTCCGGGAGAAAAGTGCTCAATGTCCTAGATAGAGCTACTGTAGTGATAGGTTTTGGAAAATATTTTAACGCCATCTTCATTCCCCTTTGGACTATTTCGCAGATCAGAAGGAGAGAGGATACCTAAGGGATTTCAGAGGTGTTCATGAAGCCTCCTCGATTTTCAAAGTACTCGGCGTTGTCCGGGAGAAAAGTGCTCAATATTCTAGATAGAGCTACTATAGTGATAGGTTTAGAAAATATTTTAACGCCATCTTCGTTCCCCTCTAGATAATTTCGCAGATCAGAAGGAGAGAGGTCACCTAAGGGATTTCAGAAGTCCCCAGGAGGCCTCCTTGATTATCAAAGTACTCGGCGTTGTCCGGGAGAAAAGTGCTCAATGTCCTAGATAGAGCTACTGTAGTGATAGGTTTGCAAAATATTTTAACGCCATCTTCGTTCCCCTTTAGACTATTTCGCAGATCAGAAGGAGAGAGGATACCTAAGAGATTTCAGGAGTGCTCATAAAGCCTCCTCGATTTTCAAAGTACTCGGCGTTGTCCGGGAGAAAAGTGCTCAATGTCCTAGATAGAGCTACTGTAGTGATAGGTTTGGATAATATTTTAACAGCATCTACACTGAAAATTATGGGGTAATCGATAAGAGTTATTTCAGTAGTGCTCAGGAGGCCTCTTTGAGTTTGAAATACTCAGCGTTGTCCGGGAGAAAAGTGCTCAATGTCCTAGATAGAGCTACTGTAGTGATGGGTTTGGAAAATATTTTAACGCCATCTTCGTTCCCCTTTGGACTATTTCGCAGATCAGATGGAGAGAGGATACCTAAGTGATTTCAGGAGTGCTCATGAAGCCTCCTTGATTTTTAAAGTACTCGGCGTTGTCCGGGAGAAAAGTGCTCAATATCCTAGATAGAGCTACTGTAGTGATAGGTTTAGAAAATATTTAAACGCCATCTTCGTTCCCCTTTGGACAATGTTGTAAATGAAAAGGAAGGAGGATACCTGATTTCAGTAGTCCCCAGGAGGCCTCTTTGATTTTCAAAGTACTCGGCGTTGTCCGGGAAAAAAGTGCTCAATGTCCTAGATAGAGCTACTGTAATGATAGGTTTGGATAATATTTTAACAGCATCTACGCTGAAACGGATGGGGGAATGGATAAGAGTTATTTCAGTAGTCCCCAGTAGGCCTCTTTGATTTTGAAATACTCGGCGTTGTCCGGGAGACAAGTGCTAAATATCCTAGATAGAGCTACTGTAGTGATAGGTTTGGAAAATATTTTAACGCCATCTTCGTTCCCCTTTGGACTATTTCGCAGATCAGAAGGAGAGAGGATACCTCAGTGATTTCAGTAGTCCCCAGGACGCCTCCTTGATTATCAAAGAACTCGGCGTTGTCCGGGAGAAAAGTGCTCAATGTCCTAGATAGAGCTACTGTAGTGATAGGTTTGGAAAATATTTTAACGCCATCTTCGTTCCCCTTTGGACTATTTCGCAGATCAGAAGGAGAGAGGATACCTAAGTGATTTCAGGAGTGCTCATGAAGCCTCCTCGATGTTCAAAGTACTCGGCGTTGTCCGGGAGAACAGTGCTCAATATCCTAGATAGAGCTACTGTAGTGATAGGTTTAGAAAATATTTTAATGCCATCTTCGTTCCCCTTTGGACAATTTTGCAGCTGAAAAGTAGGGAGGATACTTAACGGATTTCAGTAGTCCCCAGGAGGCCTCTTTGATTTTCAAAGAACTCGGCGTTGTCCGGGAAAAAAGTGCTCAATGTCCTAGATAGAGCTACTGTAGTGATAGGTTTGGATAATATTTTAACAGTATCTACGCTGAAAAGGATGGGGTAATCGATAAGTGTTATTTCAGTTGTGCTCAGGAGGCCTCTTTGATTTTGAAATACTCGGCGTTGTCCGGGAACAAAGTTCTCAATATCCTAGATAGAGCTACTGTAGTGATAGGTTTGGAAAATGTTTTAACGCCATCTTCGTTCCCCTTTGGACTATTTCGCAGATCAGAAGGAGAGAGGATACCTAAGTGATTTCAGTTGTCCCCAGGAGGCCTCCTTGATTATCAAAGTACTCGGGGTTGTCCGGGAGAAAAGTGCTCAATGTCCTAGATAGAGCTACTGTAGTGATAGGTTTTGGAAAATATTTTAACGCCATCTTCGTTCCCCTTTGGACTATTTCGCAGATAAGAAGGAGAGAGGATACCTAAGGGATTTCATGGGTGTTCATGAAGCCTCCTCGATTTTTAAAGTACTCGGCGTTGTCCGGGAGAAAAGTGCTCAATATCCTAGATAGAGCTACTGTAGTGATAGGTTTGGAAAATATTTTAACGCCATCTTCGTTCCTCTTTGGATTATTTCGCAGATCAGAAGGAGAGAGTATACCTAAGGGATTTCAGTAGTCCCCAGGAGGCCTCCTTGATTATCAAATTACTCGGCGTTGTCCGGGAGAAAAGTGCTCAATATCCTAGATAGAGCTACTGTAGTGATAGGTTTTGGAAAATATTTTAACGCCATCTTCGTTCACCTTTGGACTATTTCGCAGATCAGAAGGAGAGAGGATACCTAAGGGATTTCAAAAGTGCTCATAAAGCCTCCTCGATTTTCAAAGTACTCGGCATTGTCCGGGAGAAAAGTGCTCAATGTCCTAGATAGAGCTACTGTAGTGATAGGTTTGGATAATATTTTAACAGCATCTACGCTAAAAAGGATGGGGTAATCGATAAGAGTTATTTCAGTAGTGCTCAGGAGGCCTCTTTGATTTTGAAATAATCGGCGTTGTCCGGGAGAAAAGTGCTCAATATCCTAGATAGAGCTACTGTAGTGATAGGTTTAGAAAATATTTTGACGCCATCTTCGTTCCCCTTTGGACAATTTTGCAGATAAAAAGGAAGGAGGATACCTAACTGATTTCAGTAGTCCCCAGGAAGCCTCTTTGATTTTCAAAGTTCTCGGCGTTGTCCGGGAAAAAAGTGCTCAATATCATAGATAGAGCTACTGTAGTGATAGGTTTGGATAATATTTTAACAGCATCTACGCTGAAAAGGATGGGGGAATGGATAAGAGTTATTTCAGTAGTCCCCAGGAGGCCTCTTTGATTTTGAAATACTCGGCGTTGTCCGTGAGAAAAGTGCTCAATATCCTAGATAGAGCTACTGTAGTGATAGGATTGGAAAATATTTTAACGCCATCTTCGTTCCCCTTTGGACTATTTCGCAGATCAGAAGGAGATAGGATACATAAGGGATTTCAGTAGTGCTTATAAAGCCTCCTCGATTTTCAAAGTACTCGGCGTTGTCCGGGAAAAAGTGCTCAATATCCTAGATAGAGCTACTGTAGTGATAGGTTTAGAAAATATTTTAATGCCATCTTCGTTCCCCTTTGGACAATTTTGCAGCTGAAAAGTAGGGAGGATACCTAACGGATTTCAGTAGTCCCCAGGAGGCCTCTTTGATTTTCAAAGAACTCGGCGTTGTCCGGGAAAAAAGTGCTCAATGTCCTAGATAGAGCTACTGTAGTGATAGGTTTGGATAATATTTTAACAGTATCTACGCTGAAAAGTATGGGGTAATCGATAAGAGTTATGTCAGTTGTGCTCAGGAGGCCTCTTTGATTTTGAAATACTCGGCGTTGTCCGGGAGAAAAGTGCCCAATATCCTAGATAGAGCTACTGTAGTGATAGGTTTGGAAAATATTTTAACGCCATCTTCGTTCCCCTTTGGACTATTTCGCAGATCAGAAAGAAGAGAGGATACCTAAGTGATTTCAGTAGTGCCCAGGAGGCCTCCTTGATTATCAAAGTACTCGGGGTTGTCCGGGAGAAAAGTGCTCAATGTCCTAGATAGAGCTACTGTAGTGATAGGTTTTGGAAAATATTTTAACGCCATCTTCGTTCCCCTTTGGACTATTTCGCAGATAAGAATGAGAGAGGATACCTATGGGATTTCATGGGTGTTCATGAAGCCTCCTCGATTTTCAAAGTACTCGGCGTTGTCCGGGAGAAAAGTGCTCAATATCCTAGATAGAGCTACTGTAGTGATAGGTTTGGAAAATATTTTAACGCCATCTTCGTTCCTCTTTGGATTATTTCGCAGATCAGAAGGAGAGAGGATACCTAAGGGATTTCAGTAGTCCCCAGGAGGCCTCCTTGATTATCAAAGTACTCGGCGTTGTCCGGGAGAAAAGTGCTCAATATCCTAGATAGAGCTACTGTAGTGATAGGTTTTGGAAAATATTTTAACGCCATCTTCGTTCACCTTTGGACTATTTCGCAGATCAGAAGGAGAGAGGATACCTAAGGGATTTCAAAAGTGCTCATAAAGCCTCCTCGATTTCCAAAGTACTCGGCGTTGTCCGGGAGAAAAGTGCTCAATGTCCTAGATAGAGCTACTGTAGTGATAGGTTTGGATAATATTTTAACAGCATCTACGCTAAAAAGGATGGGGTAATCGATAAGAGTTATTTCAGTAGTGCTCAGGAGGCCTCTTTGATTTTGAAATAATCGGCGTTGTCCGGGAGAAAAGTTCTCAATATCCTAGATAGAGCTACTGTAGTGATAGGTTTAGAAAATATTTTGACGCCATCTTCGTTCCCCTTTGGACAATTTTGCAGATAAAAAGGAAGGAGGATACCTAACTGATTTCAGTAGTCCCCAGGAAGCCTCTTTGATTTTCAAAGTTCTCGGCGTTGTCCGGGAAAAAAGTGCTCAATATCATAGATAGAGCTACTGTAGTGATAGGTTTGGATAATATTTTAACAGCATCTACTCTGAAAAGGATGGGGGAATGGATAAGAGTTATTTCAGTAGTCCCCAGGAGGCCTCTTTGATTTTGAAATACTCGGCGTTGTCCGTGAGAAAAGTGCTCAATATCCTAGATAGAGCTACTGTAGTGATAGGATTGGAAAATATTTTAACGCCATCTTCGTTCACCTTTGGACTATTTCGCAGATCAGAAGGAGAGAGGATACCTAAGGGATTTCAGTAGTGCTTATAAAGCCTCCTCGATTTTCAAAGTACTCGGCGTTGTCCGGGAAAAAGTGCTCAATATCCTAGATAGAGCTACTGTAGTGATAGGTTTAGAAAATATTTTAATGCCATCTTCGTTCCCCTTTGGACAATTTTGCAGCTGAAAAGTAGGGAGGATACCTAACGGATTTCAGTAGTCCCCAGGAGGCCTCTTTGATTTTCAAAGAACTCGGCGTTGTCCGGGAAAAAAGTGCTCAATGTCCTAGATAGAGCTACTGTAGTGATAGGTTTGGATAATATTTTAACAGTATCTACGCTGAAAAGTATGGGGTAATCGATAAGAGTTATGTCAGTTGTGCTCAGGAGGCCTCTTTGATTTTGAAATACTCGGCGTTGTCCGGGAGAAAAGTGCCCAATATCCTAGATAGAGCTACTGTAGTGATAGGTTTGGAAAATATTTTAACGCCATCTTCGTTCCCCTTTGGACTATTTCGCAGATCAGAAAGAAGAGAGGATACCCAAGTGATTTCAGTAGTGCCCAGGAGGCCTCCTTGATTATCAAAGTACTCGGCGTTGTCCGGGAGAAAAGTGCTCAATGTCCTAGATAAAGCTACTTTAGTGATAGGTTTGGAAAATATTTGAACGCCATCTTCGTTCCCCTTTGGACTATTTCGCAGATCAGAAGGAGAGAGGATACCTAAGGGATTTCAGGAGTGCTCATGAAGCCTCCTCAATTTTCAAAGTACTCGGCGTTGTCCGGGAGAAAAGTGCTCAATATCCTAGATAGAGCAACTGTAGTGATAGGTTTAGAAAATATTTTAACGCCATCTTCGTTCCCCTCTAGATTATTTCGCAGATCAGAAGGAGAGAGGTCACCTAAGGGATTTCAGAAGTCCCCAGGAGGCCTCCTTGATTATCAAAGTACTCGGCGTTGTCCGGGAGAAAAGTGCTCAATGTCCTAGATAGAGCTACTGTAGTGATAGGTTTGCAAAATATTTTAACGCCATCTTCGTTCCCCTTTAGACTATTTCGCAGATCAGAAGGAGAGAGAATACCTAAGGGATTTCAGGAGTGCTCATAACGCCTCCTCGATTTTCAAAGTACTCGGCGTTGTCCGGGAGAAAAGTGCTCAATGTCCTAGATAGAGCAACTGTAGTGATAGGTTTGGATAATATTTTAACAGCATCTACACTGAAAATTATGGGGTAATCGATAAGAGTTATTTCAGTAGTGCTCAGGAGGCCTCTTTGAGTTTGAACTACTCGGCGTTGTCTGGGAGAAAAGTGCTCAATATCCTAGATAGAGCTACTGTAGTGATAGGTTTGAAAAATATTTTAACGCCATCTTCGTTCCCCTTTGGACTATTTCGCAGATCAGAAGGAGAGAGGATACGTAAGTGATTTCAGTAGTCCCTAGGAGGCCTCCTTGATTATACAAGTACTCAGCGTTGTCCGGGAGAAAAGTGCTCAATGTCCTAGATAGAGCTACTGTAGTGATGGGTTTGGAAAATATTTTAACGCCATCTTCGTTCCCCTTTGGACTATTTCGCAGATCAGATGGAGAGAGGATACCTAAGTGATTTCAGGAGTGCTCATGAAGCCTCCTTGATTTTTAAAGTACTCGGCGTTGTCCGGGAGAAAAGTTCTCAATATCCTAGATAGAGCTACTGTAGTGATAGGTTTAGAAAATATTTAAACGCCATCTTCGTTCCCCTTTGGACAATTTTGCAAATGAAAAGGAAGGAGGATACCTGATTTCAGTAGTCCCCAGGAGGCCTCTTTGATTTTCAAAGTACTCGGCGTTGTCCGGGAAAAAAGTGTTCAATGTCCTAGATAGAGCTACTGTAATGATAGGTTTGGATAATATTTTAACAGCATCTACGCTGAAACGGATGGGGGAATGGATAAGAGTTATTTCAGTAGTCCCCAGGAGGCCTCTTTGATTTTGAAATACTCGGCGTTGTCCGGGAGACAAGTGCTCAATATCCTAGATAGAGCTACTGTAGTGATAGGTTTGGAAAATATTTTAATGCCATCTTCGTTCCCCTTTGGACTATTTCGCAGATCAGAAGGAGAGAGGATACCTAAGTGATTTCAGGAGTGCTCATGAAGCCTCCTCGATGTTCAAAGTACTCGGCGTTGTCCGGGAGAAAAGTGCTCAATATCCTAGATAGAGCTACTGTAGTGATAGGTTTAGAAAATATTTAAACGCCATCTTCGTTTCCCTTTGGACAATTTTGCAGATGAAAAGGTAGGAGGATACCTGATTTCAGTAGTCCCCAGGAAGCCTCTTTGATTTTCAAAGTACTCGGCGTTGTCCGGAAAAAAAGTGCTCAATGTCCTAGATAGAGCTACTGTAGTGATAGGTTTGGATAATATTTTAACAGCATCTACGCTGAAAAGGATGGGGGAATGGATAAGAGTTATTTCAGTAGTCCCCAGGAGGCCTCTTTGATTTTGAAATACTCGGCGTTGTCCGGGAGAAAAGTGCTCAATATCCTAGATAGAGCTACTGTAGTGATAGGTTTGGAAAATATTTTAACGCCATCTTCGTTCCCCTTTGGACTATTTCGCAGATCAGAAGAGGAGAGGATACCTAAGTGATTTCAGGAGTGCTCATGAAGCCTCCTCGATTTTTAAAGTACTCGGCGTTGTCCGGGAGAAAAGTGCTCAATGTCCTAGATAGAGCTACTGTAGTGATAGGTTTGGATTATATTTTTACAGCATCTACGCTGAAAAGGATGGGGTAATCGATAAGTGTTATTTTAGTAGTGCTCAGGAGGCCTCTTTGATTTTTAAATACTCGGCGTTGTCCGGGAGAAAAGTGCTAAATGTCCTAGATAGAGCTACTGTAGTGATAGGTTTGGATAATATTTTAACGCCATCTTCGTTCCCCTTTGGACTATTTCGCAGATCAGAAAGAGGGAGGATACCTAAGGAAGTTCATGTGGGTTCATGAAGCCTCCTCGATTTTCAAAGTACTCGGCATTGTCCGGGAGAAAAGTGCTCAATGTCCTAGATAGAGCTACTGTAGTGATAGGTTTGGATAATATTTTAACAGCATCTTCGTTCCCCTTTGGACTATTTCGCAGATCAGAAGGAGAGAGGATACCTAAGGGATTTCAGGAGTGCTCATTAAGCCTCCTCGATTTTCAAAGTACTCGGCGTTGTCCGGGAGAAAAGTGCTCAATATCATAGATAGAGCTACTGTAGTGATAGGTTTAGAAAATATTTTAACGCCATCTTCGTTCCCCTTTGGACAATTTTGCAGCTGAAAAGGAGGGAGGATACCTAACTGATTTCAGTAGTCCCCAGGAGGCATCTTTGATTTTCAAAGTACCTGGCGTTGTCCGGGAAAAAAGTGCTCAATGTCCTAGATAGAGCTACTGTAGTGATAGGTTTGGATAATATTTTAACAGCATCTACGCTGAAAAGGATGGGGGAATGGATAAGAGTTATTTCAGTAGTCCCCAGGAGGCCTCTTTGATTTTTAAATACTCGGCGTTGTCCGGGAGAAAAGTTCTCAATATCCTAGATAGAGCTACTGTAGTGATAGGTTTGGAAAATATTTTAACGCAATCTTCGTTCCCCTTTGGACTATTTCGCAGATCAGAAGAAGAGAGGATACCTAAGTGATTTCAGTAGTCCCCAGGAGGCCTCCTTGATTATCAAAGTACTGTGCATTGTCCGGGATAAAAGTGCTCAATGTCCTAGATAGAGCTACTGTAGTGATAAGTTTGGAAAATATTTTAACGCCATCTTCGTTCCCTCTTTGGACTATTTCGCAGATCAGAAGGAGAGAGGATACCTAAGGGTTTTCAGGAGTGCTCATGAAGCCTCCTCGATTTTCAAAGTACTCGGCGTTATCCGGGAGAAAAGTGCTCAATATCCAAGATAGAGCTACTGTAGTGATAGGTTTAGAACATATTTTAACGCCATTTTCGTTCACCTTTGGACAATTTTGCAGATGAAAAGGAGGGAGGATACCTAAGTGATTTCAGTAGTCCCCAGGAGGCCTCTTTGATTTTCAAAGTACTCGGCGTTGTCCGGGAAAAAAGTGCTCAATGTCCTAGATAGAGCTACTGTAGTGATAGGTTTGGATAATATTTTAACAGCATCTACGCTGAAAAGGATGGGGAATCGATAAGAGTTATTTCAGTAGTGCTCAGGAGGCCTCTTTGATTTTGAAATACTCCGCGTTGTCCGGGAGAAAAGTGCTCAATATCCTAGATAGAGCTACTATAGTGATAGGTTTGGATAATATTTTAATGCCATATTCGTTCCTCTTTGGACTATTTCGCAGATCAGTAGGAGAGAGGATACCTAAGTGATTTCAGTAGTCCTCAGGAGGCCTCCTTTATTATTAAAGTACTCAGCGTTGTCCGGGAGAAAAGTGCTCAACATCATAGATAGAGCTATGATAAAGACTATCATGAGAGGATTGAAAATGATGAAGACTATCAAGAGAGGATTGAAAATGATGAAGGCTATCATGAGGGGATTGAAAATGATGAAGACTATAATGAGGGGATTGAAAATGATGTACACTCTCATGAGGGGATTGAAAATGATGAAGACTATCATGAGGGGATTGAAAATGATGAAGAATGTCATGAGAGGATTGAAAATGATGAAGAATGTCATGAGAGGATTTAAAATGATGAAGAATAGACTGACAGGATTGGAAATGATGAAGAATACCATGAGGGGATTTAAAATGATGAATAATATCATGAGGGGATTGAAAATGATGAAGCATATCATGAGAGGATTGAAAATGATGAAGACTATCATGAGAGGTTTGAAAATGATGAAGACTATCATGAGAGGATTAAAAATGATGAAGACTCTCATGAGAGGATTAAAAATGATGAAGACTCTCATGAGAGGATTAAAAATGATGAAGACTATCATGAGGGGATCGAAAATGATGAAATATACCATGAGAGGATTGAAAATGATGAAGAATATCATGAGGGGATTGAAAATGATGAAGAATATCATGAGGGGATTGAAAATAATGAAGAATATCATGAGAGGATTGAAAAAATGAAGAATATCATGAGAGGATTGAAAATTATTAAGAATATCATGAGCGGATTGAAAATGATGAGGAATATTACGAGAGGATTGAAAATGATGAAGAATATTATGAGGGGATTGAAAATGATTAATAGTATGAGGAGATTGAAAATGATGAAGAATATTATGAGGGGATTGAAAATGATTAATAGTATGAGGAGATCGAAAATGATGAATACAACGAGGGGAGTTAAAATGATGAAGGATATCATGAGGGGATTCAAAATATATAGTATGAACACCGGGGCGGTTATAAGTACCTATATAGAAGGCGCAGACAGTGGTGGTACTTTTTATAGAAATAAGTCATACTATTGCCCTGTGAAACGTAGGATGAAATGGTGGGGAAGAAACAGCTTTCGCAAAAGGCAAAATTTAAAAGTAGCGACCAGGGTAGAGAAAAGTAGAAAGATAAAGAGACAGCTATAGAGAGAGAAGGAGAGAAATAGAAGTTTTAATATAAAGATGTTACACACGCAATTTTTCTTCAATTATGTTTTTATGACCCCGAGCAACGCCGGGTAGCCCCGCTAGTTAGTATTATAAAAGAAAAAGAACTATGGAATCAACTTCTTGAAGTCACTCAACTCTTTGGGTTGCTATTGGTGCAGTGGTGTGCAGAAAGAGAGGGCATCCAATCATATTCAAACTATGTCCCTTTCTCATTATATTTCTCAGTACTAGGACTTGTACTTGAATTTTTGGGGCATACAATCAAGGAATTGGCACCACCAGACCTCCAGGTGCCATTGCCTTGATGCAACCCGCTGGCGAGTAACATTTTTTTACCACATAAATGTGAACCAGAGAGCCTGACTGCCAAGCTAAATGCCACAGATTACCCTTTCGAAAGTTCTTCTGATGAAGAGATCGAGACTGCCCTCTCTTCGAAAGAGTACCCGCAACAATAGACAGTGTCCTCATGCAGTTTGTGTGATCATAAGATCAGGTGGGAGTGTAGCATAAAATAGTAACGTACCAGTACAAAAGTGTAAAAGAAGCCAGTTGTGTCTTGCCTGCTTCGATCGAACTCATGTGCTTCGAAGTGCATAAAAAACAAGATTTAAACGTTATGTGTGATACATTGTTTGATTTAGATATATGGAAATTATAGTGGCAATTGTGCACTAGAAGGTATTCTGATGTGACGGTTTTTGTTTTGCACAGAGCTTGTTCGAGAAATAATCTCAAGATTCTCGAAGTGGTTACCATTAACTTGCAAACTTTGGCCTTTTGGCCAAGATCAAAGTGTAGTATCTGTTCCGATGGATACTACACCTCCCCCCCTTCCTCCGTAGACCGGTATTGTCGGCGCCTTCGGGTCTTGATTTACGCCGTTCTATTGGGGGTTGTCGGTCCTGTGCAGTTCTAGGAGGTGCACCCTCCCAGGCTTTGCCTCCCCTCTTTGGGGAGGAGTAAGTTTATTGCTTACTGTCTGAGGCGCCCCTACCGGGGAATGCCGACGGGGCTGCCCAGGCAATTTTTAAACAGCCAGAGTGCTCAAATTCTCGAGCTCTGGTTCTTTCCCACTTTCCCGACCTTGTGTCACATCTTATCTTGTGGGAGGAAGATAAATAGAAACTTGCATCAACCGTCTCTGTGCAAACAGAAGGGGTACACCCACAATTTAAAACGTATGGTGTACGTTGAGATACCTGCCTCATTTTCTTGTTACCTTCATCTGCTAATTCGCTTTATGGTCTTTTGACCACTCTTTCATCCGTGATTTCGCCCCCATTATATTGTCGGCGACTACCTTGACAAAAGGGTCGGCCGAAAGACGTCTTGGCAGAAATAACATTTTCTTTTCTTCCTCTGTTCATTAATTTCTTTTCTTTTAACCTCGTAGCTAAAAGGAAAACAAATGTTAATATGAAGAAATAGATTACTTGATCCTCTCTTCTTTTGGTTTTGTACCTACAAAAATCTATGAGAATTATATATATATATATATATATATATATATATATATATATATAAATATGAAACTAAAAGTATACTTTTAGTAGATAGAACCTATAGTGAAATGGTTTAAGCTCAATATACGAGATAGAGCAATTATAAAGATGAATGAAAGAATAGGGATAAACATGTACGAATGACAAATCTATTTCAACTTCGATTGTTCAATGCAAGGTGTACTCGGTAAAAACATGTTTATTATTCTTTCCTTAAGCCAAGGCTTTTCAAAGATTCCATTACTCCATTACTAAATATTCTTTCAAATTTTGAATTTTGGCTTTTCCACTGCCAACTTATCCATCTATGTAATTCCTCTGATGATAAGATTTTAATATTTGAAAAGCCTTGGCTTAAGGAAAGAATAATAAACATGTTTTTACCGAGTACACCTTGCATTGAACAATCGAAGTTGAAATAGATTTGTCATTCGTACATGTTTATCCCTCTTCTTTCATTTATCTTTATATATATATATATATATATATATATATATATAAATGTATATATATATAGAGAGAGAAATGTATATATATATATATATATATATATATATATATATATATATATATATATATATATATATATATGTTTCCGTAAGTACTTCAACAGTGCTCAATACATGGATAAAGCTTAGTAGTAATATGAAAATATACTTATAGCAAGACAGCTACACAGAAATGCTTGTGTTTCACTCCAAGAACGAGTTCATCAGCTTAGCCTGCAAAGCACAAACATTTTGGGGTAGCTTGCTTGCCATAAGTACAGCTACATATTACTATATATCTCTCTATATATAAAGTTAGCTATGTGTATATGTTTATATATTTCTATATACCGAATTTACTCCTAAACTAATTAATTGATCATTATGAATTTTGGAACACTACTGCTTGGTATAAAGATGGGTGATGTGGGCTATGTTCAGTTTAACTTAGTGTATGCAAAGGGGGCAAAGAGGAGATTGAAACTCTCTGTAAAAATTCAGATACCTCCGAATTTTGTGAAATTTTAACAATAATATTACCCTATTTTCAGTTTTTTTTTAGTGGTTTAAAGAGTTTCTACAGGGCATAATATGGGCACAACCTCCCGTTTGAAAATTCAAATATTTCAGATTTGTATTGAATTTGTTCAATAGTCATTAGACACCAATTAAATAAGATTCCCTGAATTTAATTTTTCTTTTTTCATAAGACCCCTTAATCTTAAGCTTTAAATTTTAGACATTTTCTAAAATCAAAATCATGTAATGCATTTTGATCAAAATTTAAGTAAGAATTCTAGACATAAGGTTTAGTACCATTTTATCTTGATTTTAATCTTCATAAGGAAACATAAAAGTGGTGCAAAACTGTTCTGTTTGAAGATTAATTTTACTCGTCCTCGAATGGGTATTAATCTAATTATATATATATATATATATATATATATATATATATATATATATATATATATATATATATTTATTTATAAATGTATTTATAATAATAATAATAATAATAATAATATATTATTATTATTATTATTCTTTCATGCATCCATATAAAATGTTATAAAGAGATATAATCTTTGATGTATTAATTTTCAGTATTTAGTTCAACAGTGCTCAATACGTGAGTAGAGCTAGGTAGTAAGTTATGAAAATATGTTTATAACAATTAAGCTACACAGAGGCTTCCGCGGTAGGGAATTGTCAGGCTAAAATTTTAGGGGATGAAACGCGGAAGCCTCTGTGTAGCTTAGTTGCCATAAATATATTTTCATAACTTACTATATATATATATATATATATATATATATATATATATATATTAGACTACCTGTGACCCGTTGGTTCATAACCACTGCGACTATTTATTCTATTTTGATTTTATTCAAAGATTTATAAACTCCAGCATATATTTTAACACATTCTTCTTTCATAACTAAAATGATAAGTCTCTTTACTTCTATATTATTATTATTGTTATTATTAGTATTAGTATTATCATTATTATTATTATATAGAAGTATTATTCTTGTATAGAAGTAAAGAGACTTATTACTTTGCCATCTAATTTACGTACGTGTTTGTGGTGTGTACAGTCACACATGTTTAAATTAGATGACAGTGTTGAAAAAAGAGAATCACTCTTTCTTTAAATGCTCACCGAGACATAAACAAATATTAGAGAGAGGCTGAATCAACATGGAGTGAGATGAAGCGAGAGAAATACATAGATAACTAAGAGAGATGGGTGACTTGTTCAGTTAATTATAAATTACGGCTAATTAGAATAATCAAAGCACATAACTCAATCTCGGGACTAAATTATATTTTAGTATATATTAAAGTATATAGAAAAAAGAATTAGGGAAACAAACGTTGATTAACTCACATTTAGTATAATAATAGATTTCTCTGTCTCTCTATTTATGTATCTTTTTCTCAGTCTCTGTCTCTCTCCCTCTATATCCCTCTCTTTTTCTCTTTCTCTCTTTATATCTCTCCTTTTCTTTCTCTCTCTCTCTCTCTCTGTTTTTCTCTCTATCTATTTTGTGACTCTCTCTATATTTGTATGATTCTCTTTCTTTCCCCTCTCTATTTAAATATCTCTATATCTCTCTTTACTCTCTTTTTTCATTCCTTTTTTTTTCTCTCAGCTTATATTTCCACATATTTATGCATTTCTTAATGCATCAATAAATTTTTAATGCCCCCTTCACTTATCTCCCTTTTTTCCTATCATTTTATAATTTTTCTTCTTCTTCTTCTTCTTCTTCTTCTTCTTCTTCTTCCCCTCTTTCTTTTCCAATTAACTTTCAGACAAGGTGACTTCATTTCCAATGACCTTTTTCATTCAGTTCGATATTCTATTTTGATCGAATTCCAAAGTCTTATGTTCGCTTCTTCCCTCTGTCTTTCATCTGTTTTCATCCACTCTTTCTCCTCACAGCATCCGTTCATTAGATCAGTCAATGGCTGAATAAAACCTGAAGATGTTGAACCCCAAAATATTTTTAAGCAATCGAAAACATTCCGCTATCGTGAAATCTGTGAAAATATTTGGTTGGTCGTTGGATTTTACGTCATATCAACCCTTGTTAGATGATGTTATGCTTAAACCACACAGCAAACAAGAAGAGTACCCATCTCAACTCAAAGTCAGCAGCAAACGGTGTTTGGTCAGATTTAGTTCCTGATATTAAAGACTTCCTGTTTTAGGTCGCTTACCCTTCTAATCTGCTAAGTTTTGTACTAATTTTTATTTATTAATTTATTTGTTAAATTGTTAGGTGAAAGTACAGAATAGTTAACAACAAAGCTCCCCCCCCCCCACTCCCCATGTTAAAAATGGCTTTCTAAATAATCTTTTGCAGTTTACGGACTGTGCTGAAATAATAACGTTATTATTTAGGAAGCCATTCATTGAGTCGGGTAATCTTCTGGTGTGCCGTGTGGTTTAAGCATAACATCATCTAACAAGGGTTGATATGACTTAAAATCCAACGACCAACAAAGTATTAATAAATTTGGGAAACTTAAACTCTCGCCGAAAGTTATATTATGGATTAAGTTCAATATCAGGAACTAAATCTGACTGAACACCGTTTGCTGCTGACTTTGAATCGGGTACTCTTCTGGTTTGCCAACCACATATGTTTTTATATACGAATGGTTTATCGATTAATTTGTTTTTCAGGCATATATTTTGTAAATAATTAGTCTTTAAATGATAGATTCTAGTTATTCCATATCTGGCAGGTACTACTACTCCGAGTTAGCGTAGACCTGAGATTTCTCTGTCCCTTTCTTTCTCTCTCTCTCTCTCCGTTTATATCCCTCTCTTTTCCTGCCTCTCTATTTCTCTTTCTTCCTATCTATCTATCTATCTTTCTTTCTTTCAACCTCTCTCTCTCCCTCTCTCTCTCTCTCTCTCTCTCTCTCTCTCCGTTTATATCCCTCTCTTTTCCTGCCTCTCTATTTCTCTTTCTTCCTATCTATCTATCTATCTTTCTTTCTTTCAACCTCTCTCTTTCTCTCTCTTTCAGTCTCAGTTAATTATTCAGTCTTTCAGTTAATCACGGCTAATTAGAATAATTAAAACAGATTTTTTTTTTTCACACATAACTCAATCTCAGGACTAAGCTATATTTTAGTATGTATTTTGTGCAACTAAGGGCCAACTTCACACTCCCCAAAGCTTCTTAATTGGGACATTAACACCAGATTTCACAAGTTCGCAGATTTTCATCATAAGCATTGACTTAACATTTTCTTCATAAATTGGGTAGAACTTACAAATATGATAATCATTTAAGTCCAACTAAAGTCAATATGACAAAAACGCAATATAAAAAAAAAGTAATTATTCTGTAGGATTCATATTAAATGCGGCTCATACAAAAGCATTGGTAATTCAAATTTTTGCGAACTTTATACGAAACTGGAATATTAAAAAAAAAAACAACCAACTTGCAAGCAGAAAGGGCTAATTTATGCTAATTTGGTGGCTTTCATGCAAAAAAACACATGCTAATGTACAAAAACATGATTTTTAGTGAACTTTGAGCCATCAAAAGCTATTCGCGGGTGTGTCTGGAACATAACCCCCCACCCACCCACCAAATAGTGGGGGCCTACTGTATATAGGAGCCTATCTTAGCATTGACCGTAAGACCAACTCCTATGATATTTTGTGTAATAAAACGATCGGAAAGGAAAACAAAACCCTTTTATAAACAACAACAATATATTTATTTAAGTAACCTACACCGTTGGGTGTAGGTCGGCCGAAAGTTTAGCCAGTGAAACAAAGGAATTAAAGTAATTAAAGAAAGTCTTCTTGGAGCAATATATCTTCAGTGAAGATAGCTTTGCTCGGCTGTCCAGTGGACAAAAGGCAGCAGAGAGGACATCTTTCTTCGTCAGTGCCAGAAAATGCTCTGTTAACTCTCTGTAATTCCCCAAAGGTCTGGAAGTAGTCCTTCAAAATTCGGTTGAAATTAATACGCCCTGGAGGCTGATTGGTCATCGTATGACTAAATTACCTCACAGGGGCTTCCCTCCGCTAGAGAAAATAAATATTAATGTTTATGACGGCTACAGCTACTCCGGACTGATTCTATATACCCATAGATTAGAATTCGACAGGTACTATCATTCCAGGTGAAAGTGTTTTCGGTTGTAAACAAACCGGAAAACAGTAGGCGGTCTAATCTTAGAAAGGGTTGGGAGGGTCTTATTAACCTCTCCCTGATTTTATTTGAGTTCCTTGTCTTTCTTTCTTTTTGTTGGGATTAAAATAGTCCTGAAAATAAAGTTCAATTCTCCCACGTGAGAATGGGGTAACAATGTGCAGATAAAATCATCAAAGGAGAGATATAGAACGGAGGTCTGAGAGAAGGAACACAAAACACAAGAATGTAATTTCATAGCAATTTTAGTAAGAAAGAGAAAGATGGAGTCATAGAATATTTACAGAGTTTTAAAAAGTTGAGTTAGACATTGGTGAATTTGAGAGAGGGTTTGCGAAAACGTGGTTCGCATGAACTTATCTGTATAGAGTTCTGGTAACGGCGGGAGGTGATTCTCTGTGATTGCCGTCTTGGGCTGTATCACTGAGAATGCCAGCCGATGTATTGGTGCCTTGAGCGGGGTCGTCGAAAAAGAGGCCGGGATGCCGTGTGCAGGGGTTTTTAAAGGCTGGCTCACGTGACACCTAAGGAAAAAGGGGTTGCAATGCCTGACAGCCAATCCGTGAGGCCCTTAAGGGACATGGCAACAGCCAATCAGTGAGGGGGGCTTTAATAAATTCCAACATTTTGGGGTGTTTTCATTGTCCCACTCTTCATCACTTTTCATGAAATTGTAAAAATCTTTTGTAAATAAAATTGATTTTAAACATTTGGGGATATTTTAAGTAGCTTAGTCCATCAAGTAAATGTGGTATTGTGGTCATATTGGTGAAGTGAAAGTGATGGACAAATGGTGAAAGAATCAAAGGAAAACTTGCATGTACGAACGGGTCAAAATGCGTCTAGTTAAGAGTAAGATAGACAGAGGATGACAACAGACACCCCCCCACCACCACCACCACCACTCTCTACACTTTTGATGGTTTTTGTATAATTTGTAAACGAACAAATGATGAAAGCGAGTGTTTGGACGAATGGGTCGAAATGTAAAGAGTAGGAGAGATAGAAGATTATATAACTCTATATAAATAAAAATATGTTGTTCGTTAATCTTGATTTTTACCTCCTTCATTTCATAATGCCAGCCAGAAAGCCTTCTACTCAAATAGGTTTGTCTTCTTGACCTTTTGGCTAAGATCAAAGTGTAGTATCTGTTCCGATGGATACGCACCCCATAGACTGATATTGTCTTGGCCTCCGGGGCTTGATTTACGCCTGTCTATGGGTCTGTCCTGTGCAGTTCTGGGAGGTCCACCCTCCCAGGCTTCGCCTCCCCTCTTTGAGGAGGAGTAAGTTTATTGCTTACTGCCTGAGGCGCCCCTACCGGGGAATGCCGACGGGGCTGCCCAGGCAATTTTTAATGGCCAGAGTGCTCACCTCTCGGGCGCTGGCTTTTCAAACCCCACTTTCCCGACCCGATCTTGGGTCACATCTTACTTGTGGGAGTAAGATAAAACTGGCCTTGTGCCTAACTCCTGGAGAGGAGTAAATAAATACTCAAATAGCTTCTTTCCTCGTGCTGTCGGCCTCTGGAACTCCCTCCCTGCTCCCTGTTTCCCTGACTGTACCGACATGCAGAAATTTAAAACTAATGTGAACAAGCGTCTCACTGCACAGCTCCCAATTTAGGACGACTCCCCCTAAACTTTCACCCAAATTCTCAGTAGCCCCTTTATGTCTACAGGGGGTGAACTAAGTTTTAAAATTATTTTTTTTTAAATACATCCATTTTACTTTTACTTGTTAGCGTGAGTCTTGGAACACCACAGACGAAAGGCCATCATTTATGTCTCCATTCATACCAGGGCTCATGCTACAGTTCCGCAAATTTCTCCAAAGTATTGTAGACTATATTATCTACCAGTTAGTCGCTATTGAGTGGATTATCTTCCGATTTTTGTACAATTGCAACTGCTATCCTTATTAATTGGTTTATTGCTTAGAATCCTTCCAATCTGCATTTTTATTATGTTTTCAATATCCGGCATACAGCCGATGTAGTGTTTTTTTTTTTCTATTTCTGTTAAAAGTTTGAAGAGAAAGTTACAATCTAAAGTTCAAATCTAAAGTTCAAAATCTAAAGTTCAAAATCTAAAATGTTTTCAATATCCGGCATACAGCTGCTGTAGTTTCTTTTTTTTTTCTATTTCTGTTAAAAGTTTGAAAAGAAAGTTACAATCTAAAGTTCAAAATCTAAAGTTCAAAATCTAAAATGTTTTCAATATCCGGCATACAGCTGCTGTAGTTTCTTTGGGTTTTTTTTCTATTTCTGTTAAAAGTTTGAAGAGAAAGTTCAAATCTAAAGTTCAAAATCTAAAATACGTCCATTACATGCTAATACTGAACACCGACTGCCTGGCTGTTGGTGATTGATTGATAGATTTGAAATTTATAAGAAACTCATAGATTGGCCAGTGGTTATTCCCTTGTCCCCTTTAAGCGTTACATCGATTGGCCTACAGCATTTTCATCTTTTCCCAGTTACTCTACCATTTTTGACGAGAGTTTAACTGCATTGTGACAAAGTCCACAGAAGACTGTTGCAAGCAGCCATTCCTCTCTTTTTTTCTAGTTTCCTCCATTTTGGTTGACATAGGCCAAACTGCATTGTGACAAAAGCCTCAGAAGGCAGCTCACAGGCAAAAGCCATTCCTTCCACCATGGAAAGAGCCAGAATCGTTGAAGCCAAGCATGCAAAGATGTTACCGGAATAATCTTCATTAAGATAAATTTTTGTGAAAGCATGTATTTGCAAACCATTCATTCTATATATTTACCATTTTCTGTTTTTTATCATTATTTATTACTTGCCCTAATAAAATTCTTAAATTAATCTACACCATTGTTTTTTCCCCTCTAAAAGCTGTCACTCCCAATTCAAATTACAGTGCTTATCTTTCAGTATAATCATTACTTTCTAATTCGAAAGAATTGAACCTTCTTTTGAGGATATCAAACCACCGCAACAGAGAACTAACCTTTACACAGCGTTTTCCCTATAAAATAGAATTTATTTGAGCTTTGCGGACAGAGGACACATGCAGCACGAAGTCGTTAATTGTGATGGGGCAAGTCACCATTTTCTTGACTATCATTGCACGGATACTCCATCACAAACTTTTGTGCAATATATAAACTCAGAAAATCACTTTCGGGTATCAACCCTAGTGTTCATGCCAGCCGTAGTTCGCATTGGCATCATTCTGGCAACCTACGATCTGGCTTGATCTATCAAACCCTCTTTATCGGAATGAGGCATGGTCCGGCTCGGTTATGAATGCACCATCCCAGGCATGACCTACTCCTTCTGGAGAGGAATTGGTTTATTGCCGGTCGCCTGAAACGCCTCTACCGGGTCAATTCTCGGCTATTTTTGTACCCGACTAGAGTGCCCAATTGGGGGGGGGGGGGGGGGCTGGTTTGACCCGCGTTCTGACCATGTGCCACATTTTGCTGCAGTCAGAAGCAATTAAATAGGGTTACTCGAGAAGCCTTTGCTCTCTGGATGCTGTTATAATAAACAACATGTTCTTGGCCTTTTGGCTAGGAGCAAAGTTCAGTATATGTTCTGATACTACACTTCACCGTTTCTGTTCTTAGTCAGTAAAGAGAAATTCTTCTAGACTGAGGCAATTTTTAATTTTGGACCCAATCAAGAGTGGCCCTTTTGGGGAGCATGGTTTTCTCCACATTAAAAACCGACCTTGTGTCTAACTCTGCCCTCGTGAGGAGGTAAGTAAATAGGATCATTTGCATTTTATTTTTACTTGTTTTTATCCTTGTATTTTTCAGCTTCTCTTATTTATATATATATATATATATATATATATATATATAAATATATATATACTATTAGATGGGTGACCATTTAGGAATAGCAGGTGCTGTATGTGGACACCTAGCTATGGGCAAATAACATCGCCAACCCGCAGTGCCTAGAATGGCGAGTATGGCAAAAAACCCTGAATGACAGTCACAGTGTCGGAAACCAGGGAGGGGTCTCCTCCAGGAGTGATTAAACACCCTGATGGTGATGATCTATAATAATTATGAATATTTGTTTATATGGCATAAGCACGCTGACATACCGGTTCCCGTTAGATCACCGAAGTTAAGCAACATCGAGCCTAGCTAGTACTAAATGGATGACCATTTGGGAACACCAGGCACTGTATGTGGCCTGGAGAGGCTATGGGCACTACCAGGTTCTATAATGTTCACAGAAAAAGTTAGGACAGATAGAGTATCTGCCTGACACCCCTAGAACGTCCACAGACGTTTTGAGAAAACAACAATAACAATATGTGTCTTATCTACATATGTATACGTTTCATCCTTTCGGGAATCGTCAGTGTAGAGATAATTATTCATACTGGTCGCAGGATTCGAAACCCCAGAACATGAGTAATGTTATAACCCAAATTCTGACTCCTTAACCCACTCGGCCACTATGAACAACCTGATAAATCAGCGAAAGTTTAAACAAGTTATAGGCAGCTGTCGTCAAAAGTGCTCAACTACTGAAGGAACATGCATTAAAGCTGCGATGACGGCTGGGTTAATACTACTCACTACAGTGCCCAGCCTAGATTGAGAACGACATTATATATATATATATATATATATATATATATATATATATATGGAAAATGAAAAAGAAAAACCAAAATTATTTATGTATTAATCAACGTTTCGTCTTTATTTCAATATTTCCTCGGGATGAAATAACGATGAAACGTTCAGGAATATATGAATAATTCTGGTTTTCCTTTTTCATTTTCCATCACGTTGGAATATTATTTTCATATTTTCATCATATATATATATACATATATATACATATATATATATATATATATATATATACATATATATATATAAATATATCCTCTCTCACACACACACGCACGTGCGCGCATGCACTTTTTGTTTTTGTATTTCTACTTGATTTCCCTCCATCCCATAGTCATTTTTGTACTTCCTATTCTTTAAATCATTTCTGTATCTCCTCCTCTTTCTCTTTTCCCACCTCCTCCTCATCTTCAAAACGCCTCTAACCCTAACCCTAACACCCCAGGACTTTCATGTAAACATCTAAAAGAGAAAAGGGAAATCCACCGCTGTGTCAATTGATGCTGATAACTTTCGACGTCATCTTCGGAAATAGATGCAGGCAGTTGTCAACATACATGATGACGTGAACGTTTGTTTTTTTTGGGGGGGGGGGGGTTTACGTTTTCTGCAAGAGTAGTCAATATGTTTCTTGTTTTACTCATGCCAAATGCATTTGACATTTTAACAGGAACAAAAAACAATCACGCAGAAAAACCTGTTTTAAATTGATTTCCATGTTCACAATAACACGTTATTCGTTCTGACTATTTTTAGTCATCACACCACAAAACAAAATTGCATTCGCCGGGTGGGGTGGGAGGGTGTTGTGCTAGGCGGAGCAGAAACTTCCATACAATTCATAGAAATCCGCCGAAAATAAAACATGACTCTAAACTTTTACATACGTAAATGCAATCCTTTCTCTCAATGGCGTCCATAAAAGTTCTCTCATAAAAAAATCTATTTGAGCTAAATCGTTATGCAAATGTTAAGCATTAAAATATTCCAAATTTTTTATTTATTTGTACCTACCCGGAGTTGCCCGTGATTCGGTAATGTCATTTTAGTTTTTAATAATAATGTGTAAGTCACGTATGGCATTATTAATATAGAGATGGTAGAAGAAATTTTATGTAAGAGAAATAACTCCTATTTAACATTCAAGTTAAAAATAAGTTATCTCCCTTACATTATTTGTAGTTATGTTTAGAAATAAACGAATGACGTGTCTTCCGCTTGCTACAGTCATCAAACAACAGTGTCAATAAGTGTCTTAAAATAAAAATGTTTACCTACTGTCATGTTAGTCAAATAATTGTAAGAAATGAATAGGCTGTTGTTTAGTGAAAAAAACATAATTGTTTATCTGATAGCTAAAATAGATAGAGCAACAAGGATTTTTTTTACTAATCACATATGCTGATTTTTTGCTTTTTCAGTCATAATTGAAAAATGTCTCCATTTTACTAATCTTCCGGGCTTGAATAAGTTTTTCTTCTTAATAAACTTAAGCAAAGTATGTTTTTTTTTATTCCAAAGAAATGCTACGACAATAATGAATAAAAATTGGATAAGCAGATTCAAATGTCGATTTGTAAGATGCACTGCTATTTAGGTATAACTTGGAAAATCCGACCGACTTAATTTTATATATAAGAATGTAAAACTTTCACTCAATCCTTTTTGCATAATATTTATTTTCCTGTAATGAAACCATTAAACTTGTTTTCATGTTTACGATTTTGGGAGCAATAGGACTTATATAAAAGTTTCAGAAACTAATTTTCGTATATGATTTTTTTTAATTAATAGCAGTAATTCAGATAATTAGCATTGTCTATTTAGATAAACAATGTGCCTAATAAAATTGTCATTTTAGAAAAATAACAAGCGTAATAGCATCGTAATTTTTAGATAAACACTAAGCTTAATAACAAGCGTAATAAGATCGTAATTTTTAGATAAACACTAAGCTTAATAACAAGCGTAATAACATCGTAATTTTTAGATAAACACTAAGCTTAATAACAAGCGTAATAACATCGTAATTTTTAGATAAACACTAAGCTTAATAACAAGCGTAATAACATCGTAATTTTTAGATAAACACTAAGCTTAATAACAAGCGTAATAACATCGTAATTTTTAGATAAACACTAAGCTTAATAACAAGCGTAATAACATCGTAATTTTTAGATAAACACTAAGCTTAATAACAAGCGTAATAACATCGTAATTTTTAGATAAACACTAAGCTTAATAACAAGCGTAATAACATCGTAATTTTTAGATAAACACTAAGCTTAATAACAAGCGTAATAACATCGTAATTTTTAGATAAACACTAAGCTTAATAACAAGCGTAATAACATCGTAATTTTTAGATAAACACTAAGCTTAATAACAAGCGTAATAACATCGTAATTTTTAGATAAACACTAAGCTTAATAACAAGCGTAATAACATCGTAATTTTTAGATAAACACTAAGCTTAATAACAAGCGTAATAACATCGTAATTTTTAGATAAACACTAAGCTTAATAACAAGCGTAATAACATCGTAATTTTTAGATAAACACTAAGCTTAATAACAAGCGTAATAACATCATAATTTTTAGATAAACACTAAGCTTAATAACAAGCGTAATAACATCGTAATTTTTAGATAAACACTAAGCTTAATAACAAGCGTAATAACATCATAATTTTTAGATAAACACTAAGCTTAATAACAAGCGTAATAACATCGTAATTTTTAGATAAACACTAAGCTTAATAACAAGCGTAATAACATCGTAATTTTTAGATAAACACTAAGCTTAATAACAAGCGTAATAACATCGTAATTTTTAGATAAACACTAAGCTTAATAACAAGCGTAATAACAGCGTAATTTTTAGATAAACACTAAGCTTAATAACAAGCGTAATAACATCGTAATTTTTAGATAAACACTAAGCTTAATAACAAGCGTAATAACATCGTAATTTTTAGATAAACACTAAGCTTAATAACAAGCGTAATAACATCGTAATTTTTAGATAAACACTAAGCTTAATAACAATGTAATTTTCAATAAACATTAAACTCAATAGCATTTATATTTTAGATAAAAACTGAATTTAATAATATTGTCATTTGTGATAAACACTAAGCTCAATAGTATTGTCATTTAAGATAAACACTAAGCTTAATAACATTGTCGGTTTAAATGAACATTAAGCTCAATAAAATTGTTATTTTAGATAAGCACAAAGCTCAATAACATTTTAATTTTAGATAAATATCGGACTCAATAGTATTGTCATTTTTATAAACATTAAGCACAATAAAATCTTAGATAAACATTAAGCTCAATAGAATTGTTTTAGATAAGCACTGAACTGAATAGCATTGTTATTTTTTGACAAACACTAAGCCTATCAGCTCTAATGAGATTTTTATTTTTAAGTCTCTGGATTCAAAATCATTCATTCAGTCAGTAGATAGCCGATCATGTGATGGGTGTTAACCTTGTTTATTAGATATTATTATAAAGGCGCCCTTAGTATGTAAGCACATGAAAGTTGCAGCTGAACTTTGGGTATTTCTGTAGTAAAAGATCCAGGCAAAAGCATGTTGAAGTGTTTAGTTGTCCATTCCAATGAGAAGTGTTATGGATGCCCTTGCTGGAAGCTGTTGTTTCGATGATGATGATGATGATGATGATGATGATGATGATGATGATGATGATGATGATGATGATGATGATGATCGTTTTGTGCTGAGAATTCATGAGCTGAAATCTGGCACACAATTGTACGAAGAAATAAAATTAAGTAAACTAATTTACTGTCATCGGTTTATTTTATCAAATATTTATTTCTCTCTCTCTACGTAAGTTGCTTTTACTTCTCCCCCCCCCTCCTTCTTTCCTCGTTCATTTCATGCTTTCTCTCTTTCTCTCTCTCTTTCTCCCTCTCTCCCTCTCTCCCTCTCTGTTCCTTCTTTCCCAACCTTCCTTCTCACTGCAATGCCACTGAGTGCCTAGATTACCATCTCTTTCATGATTATTTACCCCAACCACATTCCCACAATGCATTGTGCTTCCCCCTTTCACCCAACAACTGCCTCCTTCTTTCCAGACTTTTGTCTTTTTCCATTCTAGCACAAGCCGGGGTTAGTATACTTTCCTTTTTCATAACAGTTAATTTATTTGAAATGATTTCCAATGGGTGCAGATCCTCCAAATGCAAGAAAATATACTTAATATTTATTCGCAAAGAGGAGATACGTGGGCAGAAGATTTACAGAGTAGAATTTTTCGTCATCATCATCATCATCATCTAGTCATTCATCATCACCATCATCATCATCATCTAGTCATTCATCATCATCATCATCACCATTAGGTTTTTTGATCACTCTTGGAGGAGGAACCCCTCCTTGGTTTCCTTCCACCTTGTTTTGTCCCTAGCTAGACATGGCCATCATCATCATCATCAGCATCATCATCATGCTGCTGCAAGTATCCCGAACTCCATGTCTGCTCTCCATGCAGTCTACTCCAAAGAGTCAACATCAGTTAATTTGCATCCCTCAAATGTTGAGACGGGAAGTTGCCAGCCGAGTAGAGATCACAAAGGCTATCAGTGATTAACGCCATCTCCTTCATGGACGTGAACTTACGGCCCAACGACTAAAGTCAAGGAGAAGCTTCCTCAGCCATGTCGAACCCCTAACAACATCTCAGGAAGAGACCAGACTACAGCTGTGGACCAGACGGCTAGAGAATGCTAACTCTCCTACTGATATGGGAATCCCTGCTTCTAAGGCTCTCCCTCTCGGTTCAGAGGCACCCTGGCTTCAGTGAAAAACACTCAACCGCCTGAGAATGGGAATGGGGCGATCAAAAGTTTCTATGAGTAGATGAGGCTAAAAAACTGACCCAATCATCTGTGAATGTGGAAAGGAGAACTATTCGATGCAAAACTGCCTTGTCTGCCCTCTCCTGCCCAACCGGTGCAGCATGAAAGATCTTGCAGAGTACAACAATAATGCAAAGGACTACGTAAAAAAGTGTGAAACTGTCGTATGACCACATGCTTCAAAGACATGCAAAGAAAAAGACTTCAGTGTGTAGCACTGTAGGGACCAATTCTTCGATCTCACCAAATCATCTAGACAGTGGCTCATCATGTAGACAGCTTCAGTATTGTTGGTTTGATAGCATGTAGCAGTAGTTCATTCGCTCTCTTCTTTCTCTGTCGTGTTGCAGTCATCATGTCGCTTCTTATGTACTCAAGCCAGATCTTCTTCAGTCTACTACAAACCCTAGTGCCGAATTTACTTTCAATCATTTTTTTTCTCATTCGTTTCTTTATAAACAAAAGCAAAGGTTAATTTTTAATGAATTATAAAGTTAAGAGCTAAAAAGAAAAAAAATTGTATGTAATAATTGTGTGCTTTAACTTTCACCTTTGTGTAACACCGTCTTAAGCATTTATAATTAGCAATAATCTTTAGTTACTCATTTTTCAATATTCTCGGGCAACGCCATGTCGGGTCTGCTAGTTGATAATAATTTCAAGATTGGTGATATTTTCATGACATCAATTCTGACTAAATCTCTCTGACCTTTTCACTGATGTGAATTATTATTGGATTGCATATTAAACTAATCGTGTATTGTCGCTTTTATTGAACCGTTCCCCACCTCCGTAGCATGTTCGACATAAAAACGTCGAAGACGATCTACCTGCACCTAAACAAACGTAAAAATAAAACAAACGCATAACTACAATCGGTGTAAATCCATGTCTAATCCTCTTAATCCTGGATTATATTCAACTGGCCCTTCTTTAAGAGCTATAATAAGATTTAAAGATTTAAGTTATCATAGCAGGCGGGCGGACATGTGATACCTCAGTTTTTTCCGTTGGAACTTTTCTTGTCTGTTTTTTTCTATTTTAACATTTTAGCATTTCAAGTCAACATTTAGTTCCTATTTCTTTGTCTGCCCGCGAGGGGAGGATCAGTTTTTAATGTAACGGAAAATCCAGTTCCTCCAAAAAGGAACACAAAAATACCCGTTGATACTCCCTCATAAATGCCGGGGTCTCAGACAACAGGCAATAAATCCGTAAAACTGTCAAATGGAAGATGAGCTCTATGGGAGCCAACAGTCATCCCTACAGATGGGAAGTAGAGAGTGAGCCTTGTGTTCACTTTCGGCAGTCTTGTAACTCTCGCGTCCACCCTACTTTGTCTTTTAGACCTCACATTCCATGAGCGCTATTTCTGACAAAGGGAGAAGAATTGCTATTTTCTGGGTCGACTGTTGTTTTGAGTTGAGTGGTATGTAATGATTTTCAATCCTCTCATAGTACTCATCATCATTTAAATGTCTTTCTATTCATCTAATTGTGGTGTTTTAGCCTTGGTGACTCATTAGTAACAAAAGCATTTTCCCCCTTCGAAAAGAGGAGATAATGGCTGAGAGGATGGCTTTCTAAGACCGAACAGATACAACACTTTGATTCTAGTTCGAAAGTCGGTGAACAGTGTTCTCTGTCCCTATTTACTTGCCCCATCCCACAGGAGAAAAGTTAGGCACAAGGTCGGTTTTTAATGTGGGGGAAAATCCAGCTCCCACAAAAAGGAACTCTGGATTCGGACAAAAATTAAAATTGCCTTAATCTAGAAAGATTTCTCATGCTCCGATGGAGAATAAAACAGATACTACATTTTGAAAATTTTTGTTTGCAAAAAAGATAAACAAATTTTACAAATTAGACACAAGGTCCTCGAAAGTGTAATGTTTTTGTTTTTTTTTTGGGGGGGGGGGTTAACTATCCTCTGTCTATCTTACTTTTATTTATACGCATTTTGACCTATTTATCTAATCATTCCTTTCATTCTAAGCATTCCTTTCATTCTTGTACTATTTGTCCATCACTTACACTTCAACAATCATTGCAATACCACATTTACTCTATAAACCACCCTACTCAAAATATTCCCAATTGTTTCAAATTAATTTTATTTACAAAATATATTTAAAATTTCTTGACAAATGATGTGGAGTAGGGCAACAAAAATAGCATAAAAAAGAAAAACAAACAAAATAAATAAAATAAATCCTAGGGCTTGTTAGTAAGACCCTATCAACCCTTTCTAACCCTAACCCACAGGTCAATAACTAAGTGAGAGTTAAGGGGTGGATGGTGTCCTTCCAAGATTTAAAAAAAACAAACAATTTGGGGAGACCAAGAGCAAAAATGAAAGTAAAAAGTGGGCATCATGGAGGATCTCTATTACACAAGAAATAAAAAAGAGGTCAGAACTCACTTACTCAACTATCTAAGAGACTACCTGAACCGAGGTTAATTCTAAAAGGACCCAGAAACATGCGCACCATACTCGGGTAGGGAACACATACTTATACCTAACTCTCCTTTGTATGCACAAGCTCGCAACTTGTAACAACCTTTTGTTGAATTCTATGGAATGGAATTTTTTTCTATCACATCTAATTTTAACCCTAAGCTGATGCTTAAAGATTAAAATCAGATACCGGTAAGGAAAAGATTCAAGACTCGCATAATTCCCCTAGCACAAATACCAGATAGTGTTTTTTTATGTACTAACGAGTCATCACTTATGAAGACCCATATGCCATTCGAGGATAAGAGTTAATGAGTTTGTCAGGAGGACAGTCAAACAAGAACGTAAGGATTGGTAACAATGGTTGAGACTGGCCAGAAATTAGATTATTTAAGAGGACGGCTCAACAAGAATTTATTAACATTGGACTTAAAAACGACCATCTTGTAGTCAGCTGGGAAGCAGCCCCGTGGTATTGTGTTCCACAGACGGATAGTTATTGGAAAGAAACTTTGCTAATGGAAGTTTCGCTTAGTTGTATGTACACTGAGGGAGAAAGGGTATTTTTTTACAGTGGTTGTAGGTAGACGAGTTCTTGTTATGAATGTTTTACAGGTGGAGTGGGGGGGGCGACCATAGATTGAAGCTCAATCGAGCACCTGCCATGAAAATAACTATAAAGGAGAAAAAGACTAGCAACTTCTGTCGGTAAGAGGCCCCCACTAGGTTTCGAAGTCGGTTTTGTACTCTGTCAAGGAAGGAAATAGTGCTCTGAGTGGCACCTCTCCAGATGTGGCAACAGTACTCCATCTTAGGATGTAGTTGACTCTTATACAAGTAGATGATTGTGTCAGGAGTGAAATACTTTTTGAACGCTAGAATGATCCAACCATTTTTTTTCCGCGACCTTAACAACAGATTTGATGTAAGTCTTCCATTTCAGGTCTAGGGTAAAGTTTGACGTAACATTATCGTCAGTCTGTCATGCTTAAGTTTGAAATAGCATTATCGTCAGTCTGTCATGCTTAAGTTTGAAATAGCATTATCGTCAGTCTGTCATGCTTAAGTTTGAAATAGCATTATCGTCAGTCTGTCATGCTTAAGTTTGAAATAGCATTATCGTCGGTCTGTCATGCTTAAGTTTGAAATAGCACTATCGTCAGTCTGTCATGCTTAAGTTTGAAATAGCATTATCGTCAGTCTGTCATGCTTAAGTTTGAAATAGCATTAGCGTCAGTCTGTCATGCTTAAGTTTGAAATAGCATTATCGTCAGTCTGTCATGCTTAAGTTTGACATACCATTATCGTCAGTCTGTCATGCTTAAGTTTGACATACCATTATCGTCAGTCTGTCATGCTTAAGTTTGAAATAGCATTATCGTCAGTCTGTCATGCTTAAGTTTGAAATAGCATTATCGTCAGTCTGTCATGCTTAAGTTTGAAATAGCATTATCGTCAGTCTGTCATGCTTATGTTTGAAATAGCATTATCGTCAGTCTGTCATGCTTAAGTTTGAAATAGCATTATCGTCAGTCTGTCATGCTTAAGTTTGACATACCATTATCGTCAGTCTGTCATGCTTAAGTTTGAAATAGCATTATCGTCGGTCTGTCATGCTTATGTTTGAAATAGCATTATCGTCAGTCTGTCATGCTTAAGTTTGAAATAGCATTATCGTCAGTCTGTCATGCTTAAGTTTGAAATAGCATTATCGTCAGTCTGTCATGCTTAAGTTTGAAATAGCATTATCGTCGGTCTGTCATGCTTATGTTTTGTAACAAACTGAAAAGCCTTTCTGACAAAGTATAGTGTCAACGACGATCTAAAACTCTTAAGAAACTCATGGATTGGTAAGTGTGGTTGTTTTCGCTAGTCTTTTTAAGGGTTGCGTAGATTGGCCAAAAGTTAAAAACCCAATCACTGCTCCCTTAGAGGTCGTATGAGCCTATATGCACCCAAACGCTTAAAGCTCCCGCCTCTTTTTACCTTTTACACTACTATAGTTGACTGTATTACGAGATAAGCTCCAGAGGGCTTTCCTTGCGTCTGAAAGATGCAGAAACTCTTGGAGCCAAAAAGTGGACACCTGTTTACAGAGCATTCTTTACATAAGATACATTCTGTGGAGATGCATATCTGCAAATCTTTTTTCTGCGTATTTACCTTTTACTGTTTTGTGCATCATTCTTTATTATTTTTTTATACATAACATTGTTCAATTAATATACACGGTTGTTGTCCCTTTTCTTTGAAAGCTGTTGCTCCAATTCAACTTTCTGCACTCATCCTCGAGTACAATTTCTATTTTTTTATCGTGCAAGAACTAAACGTTCTTTCGGTAATAGAAATCCCCAGGGAAATGTTGTTTTCTTTTTTACATACACTTTCTTTTACTACTAAATCAAAGTAAAAAAAAAAAGAATCATTTTCTCACGCCTCTCTAATGTTGTTTTAAATCTCTATTTATAAAATTAATGGATGTAAATAGTTTTGAAAACTTTCAATTGTCCGTGCTTCTGTATTATTGGGGCAGATGAAGTTTCATCTCTAATTTAGAAGAGTCTGTTGAAAGGGGAGATAATTCAAACTGTTATTTTTTGTTGTTCTTCTTGTTGTTGTAAACATAACCATTTTCATTTTCATTTTCGAAGAGTCAGTTGAAAGTGGGGATAATTCAAACTGTTATTTTTTGTTGTTGTTCTTGTTGTTGTAAACATAACCATTTTCATTTTCATTTTCGAAGAGTCAGTTGAAAGTGGGGATAATTCAAACTGTTATTTTTTGTTGTTGTTCTTGTTGTTGTAAACATAACCATTTTCATTTTCATTTTCGAAGAGTCAGTTGAAAGTGGAGATAATTCAAACTGTTATTTTTTGTTGTTGTTCTTGTTGTTGTAAACATAACCATTTTCATTTTCATTTTCGAAGAGTCAGTTGAAAGTGGAGATAATTCAAACTGTTATTTTTTGTTGTTGTTCTTGTTGTTGTAAACATAACCATTTTCATTTTCATTTTCGAAGAGTCAGTTGAAAGTGGAGATAATTCAAACTGTTATTTTTTGTTGTTGTTCTTGTTGTTGTAAACATAACCATTTTCATTTTCATTTTCGAAGAGTCAGTTGAAAGTGGAGATAATTCAAACTGTTATTTTTTGTTGTTGTTCTTGTTGTTGTAAACATAACCATTTTCATTTTCATTTTCGAAGAGTCAGTTGAAAGTGGAGATAATTCAAACTGTTATTTTTTGTTGTTGTTCTTGTTGTTGTAAACATAAACATTTTCATTTTCATTTTCGAAGAGTCAGTTGAAAGTGGGGATAATTCAAACTGTTATTTTTTGTTGTTGTTCTTGTTGTTGAAAACATAACCATTTTCATTTTCATTTTCGAAGAGTCAGTTGAAAGTGGGGATAATTCAAACTGTTATTTTTTGTTGTAACCATAACCCATAAGAAAAATCCAGATAATTAGTATGAAACTAAATTTTTTAAATAGGGTACTTATGCAGTTTACGGACCGTACTGAAATAATAACATCATAATTTAGAAAGCCATTCTTAACCTGAGGGGTGTGATTAGCTATTCTGTTTATTAAATTGTTAGATGAAAGTACAGAATAATTAATCAACCCCCCACCTCTCCATGTTAAAATGGTTTTTTAAATTATTACATTATTATTTCAGCCCGGTCCGTAAACTGCATAAGTACCTTTTTTTTCTTCATTTTTCTTACTAATTCTCTTATGGGTTATGGCTACAACAAAAAAAAAACAGTTTGAATTATCTCCCCTTTCAACTGACTCTTCGAAAATGAAAATGAAAATTTCATCTGCCCTAATAATACAGAAGCACCCAATTTTTTTTAATACATGAGGATCTGCTAAAATTTTAAAGCCAGAAATGAGTTTCTATTCATGTTTTAAAAAGGTAATAGAAATCCCCAGGGAAAGTGACTTTTTTGTACAGACACTTTCACTTTGAAGCTTACAACACCTGGTATTCCGAAAAAGTTACCCATCTTAGTAGTCACCAGGCTGAAAGTTGCTTAACTTCTGTGATCTGATGAGGATCAGTGTTCCAGCGTAATAAAAAGAGATAATGATTGAAAGCAAAAGCAGCTTAATAATAAGCCGTAGTTTTATTGATTTTAATCCGGTTTGTCTGATAGGAAAAATCGATATCTTCTATAAAAGATGTCCTTGCGCGGAGATGAGAGTAACATATCCACAAATGAAACTGATCAGGACATTCGGCTTTTAGATTTCCACCTGGTCAATTCTCTTACTTTTTCGATTATTCTGGCCACCGAAAAAGATATTATCGCTATATGACTAAAATTGTATAACCACTTATCGTATGTGTGTGTGTGTGTGTGTGTGTGTGTGTGTGTGTGTGTGTGTGTGTGTGTGTGTGTGTGTGTGTGTGTGTATTTATTTTTCACCTGTATGTGACTTACACATTATTTTTTTATTATTATTTATTTACTATTAATCGAATATTTATTGAAGTTTTCTTTTGCAAACGGCAAATATGGAATGCGACTAGTGTCAACACTTTTGCATCCGGGTCAGTAACAGAATCGGCAACAACCCCTGCATATGCAGCAGTGTGAGCAGAGAACCGTGAACAATCAAAATATGCCGGTCTTATCGACAAATTTGCGTCCCAACTGATCGCCATGGAGACGAGTGGAGCGATAGGCCTTGCCATGCGCGATTTCCTCAATGTTAATGATGCGCCACACCAGGGACCATCATAAATTGACTTGGCTTTACGAGCGCCTCTCCATTCGCCACTATTCGTGGAAACGCCTTAAATCTGCTCTCGGCCTGCCAAGCCAGCAAGACATCCGATAAAACTTCATGATATTTGCATATTGGTTTTGAAAAAGGACATTTTATTAATTAACTATAGAACTCTATTGCTATATTAATAAAATTATTTCTATAACTTTTTATTGAAGTTAAAAACGCAATAGCGTAAAATAAAACAAAGTAGCCCCTTACGTCTACAGTGGCGGCCTGCCTTGTTTGGGGGTGAACTATGTTAAAAAAAAAAAAATTTTAATACAGGTAAACCTCCTAATTGGCACAGGTTACGTTCTTCAACTTGTGTCCCAATTAGTGGGGTTGTTTCAATTAAAAGTAGCAACGTCGTCTACCCTTCGATATGAATTGAAATTTTTCTATTAAGGTGCTTAGAGAAAATTGATGAACGTTACTTGCAATGGTTGCCAATAAGAACAGAAGGAAAATTGCAAGAAATATTTGAAATAATTATTTAATATAAAAAAAGTACAGAAATATTATCATTATTGCTAGAAAAATAATTTGTAATTTAAAATAGTTTTTGGTCAATGTAAAACCATTAGGTTTAAACTAAAGTTGTCACTCCGGAGCTAATTAGTTTTGAAAACCATTTTGATCATGGTTATTTTTATATGAGTTCATTAGACCATAAAGCATGAGCTTGAATCTAAGTCTGTTTTCCTTACCTTTTTCAACAGTTACCGTTTTATCTTTGAGTGTTTCAGCAGAATCTAAGAACTCTTTTAGGTTTCGTTTTTCTTGGAGAGATTCATCAACAGAAGGCTCAATGTCATCAACAACAGATTCAAATTCAATGTGTAACAAATCTTCATTTGTGAATTCTTCAATATCATCATTCATGTATTCAGTGATATCATCCATACTTAAATCTGCCAACTCTACTTGATTACCTGATTCAACACTTTTATGATTGCATGCAACTTGTACAATTCTGGTCTCATCATATTTGGCCATGACACAAGTGAGCCATAACTCTTTCCATACACCATTCATCATCTTCTTTGTAATACTATTCCAAGAACGTTCAATGATGCCAATAGCTGGTCGAATGTTGAAGGTTTTCCAAAAACTTCGAACATCGTCTTCTGTTGTAGATGTAGCTTCAACAATTAATTTCATAAGATCTTGCAAATAATAAGCTTTAAATACAGAAATGATCCATTGGTTCATGGGTTGCAAAATGCTTGTTGCATTGGGAGGCATGAATACAACCTATATATATACTTTTAGCAGCCTCGTAACTCTCGTTTTCATTATTTTGTCTTTTAGTCCTCACATTTCATGAGCGATGTTTATGACAAAGAGGGAAGAAATGCTGTTTTCTGGATCGGAATCTATCCATATCACACTTATCGTTGCCTAGTTTTTTTACCTTAAAGTGGTATATCTTTTTTAGCTCCTTACATCAAGTGGCTTCATGCCTTGTCTGGGTCGATTTCCATAAAAAAAACATTTTTTTTTAATATGTGGATACTTGTTTTTAATATCAGGAGAGTGTCCTGGAGCATTGTCAATAACCAATAACGCTTTAATTGGCAGGTTTTCGACTTTGTTGTATTGCTCTATAACTCTAACCCTAACTCTAAATGATTATTAAACTACTTTGAAAATAATGTTTTAGTGACCCTGGCTTTTGTATTGCTGTACAAAATAACTGGGAGATATTTTTATTCACATTCTTTAGTGCTCTGGAATTTTTTGATTTAAATATCAATAGGGGTTTCAGCTTCACGTCACCTGCAGCATTACCGCCCAAAAAAAGAGTCAACCTATCCTTACTGGCTTTGAATCAAGGTGCAGCTTTCTCTTCTTGCGTTATGTACGTACGTGATGGTAAATTTTTCCAACAAGACCCGTTTCATCATCATTATCATTACATACCTGTTGTTTGGTTGTTTCCTCTTTCTTGCACAGTGCGCTCAAACGTGGCAACAAATATAGCAGCAGCCTGGCAATCTGCACTTGCACTTATGACAAAAGACGGAAATGGGTATATATAAAGGCGTGCATGCATGTTAAATATAAATGAAAAGAAATGAAATATTGAGGAATATTAGAGGTCACTAGCTAGCAAGTGCTAACTTAACATAAATAGAATTTTGTAAAGGAAAACATTATTAATTAACAAAACATTTATATAACTATAAATTTACATGAATATAAAAGTCATTCTTAGTCAGTAAATGTTCATTTAATAAAGTTTATACAACTTATGCTTTTGTAGGAAAATGTTCAGTGAATAAGAAGACACGAGGGCTAAGGATGTGTATGTCTATCTATATATCTGTTAGTGTGAATATGCGTGTGTGAGTAATATACATATATGAGTATTACACAATGTGGCACTGTGTAAGTATGTGTAAGGTTTACTTTGTTCTGTTACTGCGTGTGTAGATGTATGCGAGGTGGAGGAGCTTGTACGTGAGTTTTGAAGTATTCCTTTCTTTTTGGCTTCTTCTCGCCAAAGGTCCTTTCGAGGTGCGCTTAGTTGGGTCTCTGAAGAACTTTTTATAAGCTTTGTTAATTTGACATAGGTTTGTTAGATTTGGGGTTTAAAACGATTTTTATTGGTTGAAAAATATTGAGTTAACACTTTCCTGTGAAAACTTTAACTTGTTTTTGAAAGTGAAGAGGATAATGTATCTCAACGAACCGGTAAAAGAAAGAGGGTAGCTATTCAAGCCATTCGCTTTTTGGCATCTCGATCCACCACACACTTTCGCCACACAAGAGCACATTTCTCAGTTTGTATCTTTGTTTAAATTTAGCAAACCAACCATTGCTTGCAAGAAATGAACCTTCAATTCCTCGTTCTGCTTTCACGTTTTCAAACAACGATAAATCTTTTGTCTTTATTAATCTTTCACTTAAAGCAGCATCTTTTTCTAGAATTTTTTTAGAATTGCTGTTTTCTGGATCGGAATCTATCCATGTCACACTTATCGTTGGCTAGTTTTTGACCATAAAGTGGTATATTTTTTTAAAATTTTAATTCAAGCAAAAAAGAACTTTTTATACGTCGTTTAAAGGTTTTAAAATTACTTTCTAATTTCGAAAAATTTCGATAATAAGAAAAAAGTCAGCCATTTTAATCTATTATTAATAGATTAAAAGAACATTAATGGCATTTCGAAATTCAGAAGTAATTTTGAAGCATTTAAATTATCGATTAGAAATTAATTTATGTCTTCAATTAAAGTCTAAATACAAAGGACAAGTAAAGGGCGACCCCCCCCCACACACACACACACGCACACATACTCATGGAATCGTTAATAAAATTCACAATCCTTGCTGCAATTCAACCATATTTGGCACAAATAAACTTCAGTCTATGCCTGACTTATCCACCAAGTTTAAGTCATAAATGTCCAACAGGCTTTGTTTTATTGCCGTTTAATGATCTGAGTGGGGGACACTTTGGTGATCGTTTCATCAGTAGGAGGTGTGATCTTTACCGGACCTTAATCCCCCAGATTTTTATCGGGTAGGTTATCGGGTGGGTTATCGAAAAGATCATGTCTATCAAAACAATCTCCGAAATATCCCGGAACTAAAGAAGGCCATCACAGCTCAAACCGACGTGTTTGAGGAAGTGACGTCACGTATAGGAAGAGAAGAGTGTGTCAGAGTTATTGAAAATTTTGCATGTCGTATCCACGTGTGTTTATCATTGAATGGCGATAAACCAAAGACTGTTGGACGTTCATGACTGAAACTTGGTGGACAAGTCAGACAGAAACTTAAGTTCATCTGAACCAAATATGGTTGGATTGCATAAAGGATTATGAATTTTATTACCGCTTTCAATGGTGGCACAAGGACAGGGGGAGCATTCTCTATTATGGTTCTTCATGTCCAATGCTGAATGTATGTCAGCTAAATGATGTCCATCAGTCATGCACTTGCGTGTGCATAAACATGTTTTACAACAAACTTGCAAAAAAAATATATAAAAAATGCACACTCAAGATTTTCAAGATGACATTGAAAATTTGTAATCGGAGAAATAAATCGTGATGGGTTCAAGATAACAAAAATAAGTCGTGATTTGGTCGATTTCTCAATGACCTTTGACGTCAGTGTGGAACTCCATAAATTCATATGCAGTTTTAACAAATCATTTGTGTTCCATAATCTTATCGATAGTACGTGTTCAGCCAAATGAAATAGATAAAAAAAAATATCATTAATCATCATCATCATCATCATCATCAACAACATCATCAACAACAACGTAAATTCACTAGACCAACTCGACAATCAGCTAAATCCCATCCATTCACCGTGGAGGTTCCCAGATGCCGGAGAGCCTTCTACTCCAATAGCTTCTTTCCTCGTGCTGCTGGCCTCTGGAACTCCCTCCCTGGCCCCTGTTTCCCCGACAGTACCGACATGCAGAAGTTTAAAACTAATGTAAACAGACATCTCGCTGCACAGCTCCCAACTTAGAATGACACCCTAAACCTACTCCTTAATTCTCAGTAGCCCCTTACGTCTACAGTGGCGTCCTGCCTTGTCTGGGGTGAAATATCATTAAAAAAAAATTTAATTAAAAAAATTCAGTTTAACGTTCGTTTTTACATACTGGCATGTGTTGGATGGCTTTAAGAAATTGACTTCCAAACTAACCTATCTCTAGTCAGGTCTTTATTTATCCCTCTTTTTCTCAAGTTTATTTTTATCACTTCCTCTCATGTTTTCATTGGCCTTCCTCTGTGAACTGGATCTGCTACCTTAACTGTTCTACATCTACAAACGCAGGAACTCTCATCCATTCTTTAAATGTGACCAGACCATCGAAGTCTCCTATTCTGCACACATCTCCCTGTACTGTCTTCTGAGCTCATCAATGTGATTCCAATAAGTTAAATCAGCATTTCTCAACCTTATTCTGGTCATGCCCCCCTTCAATCCGATACCAGCTCGTCCCTCAACTCAATATGATGCTGCATGGATTGTACTATGGCTGTAGTAATATGATATGTGAAATGTGTTAGATTGCATAAAAAAATGAAATTTCCATATTGAAATTAGATTACATAAGAATAGGAAATTTCCACTAGAAATTAAGGTTAGGATCTAAGTCGACGTGTTCGAGGAAGTGACGTCGCATACAGGAAGTGTGTAGTGAGACGTGGCAAATAAGCTAGTCTAATTTACCTCTCTTGAGTTTGAACTGCAAAGGAGAGCAGACGTGTTTGAAAGATCTGCTCCCTTCCTCTATGGGGGGGGGTGCAGAGAAAGAGAGAGAGAGAGAGAGAGAGCTGGGGGCAGAATTAATACACATCACAACTATGACTGCTGCTGTTGCTATTACGTTTCAATAAGACATCTGCTACTATTTAAGCTAGGATCACAGTGTAGTATCTGTTCTGTCTTCGGTCAAAGGAGAAAGAATCCTTCTTGACTGGGGCAATTTTTATCATTTTTGTCTCATCCAGAGTGCCACTTTTGGGGAGTTCTGGATTTCCCCTACATAAAAAAAACAACTTTGTGTCTAACTTTGCCCTTGCAGGAAGGCAAGTGAATAGGAACTTCTGCTACTATGAGATACTTCAGCCAGATATTTGTAACGGTCCGACGAAGATGAAGAATTGCAACACAATGCAACATAGCATCAAAACAATAACTCTTGGTCCGAGTCAAACAACGTATAATCCTCCCTACTGCATCAAACACATGGCCCTCTGTGATGATTGATGTGACGTCACCGATTTGGGCCGAATTCTTCGGATGTCGGAGTTGACAAAGAGTTTCTGCTTCCCTGAAGAAGACTTGTGTTGTCGTAGCATCTTCGTGGACTTCTCGGTACTCCATCCATGTTGTGTTGATTAGATCCTAAATCAGGGCCCGGTGTTGATCAGTAGAAGGTGGACGTTAACTAAGGGATGAGAAATACAATACACCGAAGCAAAGAACAGATAACACGATGAGATATTCGTAATATAAAAATAAAAGTATATATAATCATTAAAACTTGTGGTTACATAAATAAAAGTCGTTTTTTAACTGGGATTAATACCTGTGAACTGACCCTGCTACCTCAACTGTTTTACATCTACTAACCCAACAACTCATTATTTCATACCATCGAAGTCTATTCTTCTGCCCACATTTCTGCATACTGTCCAGATTTAATCTTCCTCTCAGGTCATCAGATCTAAGTCTGTCTTTAAGACTCACATTACACATCCATCGTATCATTCACATATAATTTCTCTCTATGCAACGCCTATTCTCAACTCTCATTGGCCAGGTTTAACTTCCATACATTATCACACTGTATACACGTGCCTGATAGACATTCCCGTGGTCAACAGTGGTAATGCTCTACTGGTTAGTAATGGCAGAAGTTCCCTGAACTTACTTCATCCACTCTTAATTCTTGCAATCACACTAGAACCTGCTCCATCCTGTTCTCCAATGTTATCACCAAGGTAACAAAACTTCGACAACCCCAATAGCTTCACCATCCAGATATACTTTCTCCACATTTAAGTTCTCACGCATCTCTATTGTTTTCTTGCACACAAACTGGTTATCCTCTCTTAACCTACCAGCAATTCCACTACACTTCTTATATATCCAATGCTTACAGGTACCACACGAAGCACCCCCCCCCCCTGTCTCTCATTATAAACAATGCATCAATGCATCAATAATTGAAAGTTAACTAACCTACTGTAAAGCGTATGTTTGTTATATAAGCAAAGAATCCATGGGACTCTCAGATACCCATACTACCAGCCTCCTATAATGCAGTTCATTTATTAAACAAAATATATATCTGGCTCTTCCGGTCAGTGTGTTAGGCTCTTCCGGTCAGTGTGTTAGGCTCTTCCGGTCAGTGTGTTAGGCTCTTCCGGTCAGTGTGTTAGGTTCTTCCGGTCAGTCTGTTAGGTTCTTCCGGTCAGTGTGTTAGGCTCTTCCGGTCAGTGTGTTAGGTTCTTCCGGTCAGTGTGTTAGGCTCTTCCGGTCAGTGTGTTAGGCTCTTCCGGTCAGTGTGTTAGGTTCTTCCGGTCAGTCTGTTAGGTTCTTCCGGTCAGTGTGTTAGGCTCTTCCGGTCAGTGTGTTAGGTTCTTCCGGTCAGTGTGTTAGGCTCTTCCGGTCAGTGTGTTAGGCTCTTCCGGTCAGTGTGTTAGGCTCTTCCGGTCAGTGTGTTAGTGTCTCCACGTATCATCATCTTATCCTTCCAGACTGAGAATATGGTGATTTAATCAAAAGTCGTTTCAGGAACATTACCATAGTTACGTCAATTAATTAATTAACCATCATGTTCTTATGGAAGAAGATGATTGATTTGTTCATGTTCATCTTTGGGCTGTAAAGCAACGGGTGTGTGTGGTGGGGGGGACAAGAAGAGAATGGATTTTAGAAGATCTTGAAATACGTCCAGTTGCTCTGCAGTCTCAATCCAGACTGCGACAACGTTGCGTTCGCAAACTCCTCGTGTGATGTCACTTTTGTTAAGCTTGGTTCTCATGCCGATTGCCCCAAAGATTTAACCACCGTAACCCTGCTGACCCATGTCTATGATGCATCCTGTTTACGACTAAACTCGAGTTAAACTCACCTATGAATATAATTCAACCGAATGAACACTAGTTGACGTACCCAATCAATTATACAACGTTTTACCAAAATAGGGCATTGTAACTTATAACGTTTTTAAAACCAATACGCATTGATCAATAAAATAAATAAATAATGTTAAAGTAAAATGATATTTGCGATATTTCTGCAAAGCGTAAAACTCCCTGTGAGACCAAATGCTTCTTGTTCGAAATAGCACCCTTCTCTTGATCTGTCACTCACATTATTTGCTATTCAGGTGAACACTGCGCTGATAAGTCCTTGTTCCAAATACATGTGCACATTGACCTTCAAGTATTACTCATTCAATTTGAGCGCAGACAAACATGTCACCAAAAAGCAAGTATCAACACATCAAGATCTGTTGATTTTTAATTTGTACAGCTTAATTTTTTTTATTTTTTGACAAGTGGGATGTGTGGAAATTCCACGGTTAATTAAAGAAAATAGGTTTTTATGATTTTTTTTTTTATTTCATTAGTTTTATTTTTTTAAACCAGCGAGGAAACCCAGCGTTGTTCGGGAGTAATGATTTCAATTTTCATCACAAATTTCTTCCTTCTTTTTAGCTTTTTTTTTTTTTCAGAGTTCAACTATAAAGTTATTTTTAAATATTTGACTTCAAACGTCTGCTTTCCTACGGTGAATATATTTTTAAAGAATTACACACATATGAAGTGTAATGCTGTACGCTGATATAAGAGAATTGAGCTCTCTAGGCAGCCAGTAATGTAAATAAATATTTTTTAAATATATATAATTTCATGGCGAGCTTAATAGCTTATAAGTAAAATTTCTGGACTGCTAACCAAATAGTTGGGTTTGAATCTCAGCTTGAAAAAAACATCATGTCTACCCACACTAAAGAGGCGTGATATGGCGAAACAGCTGTCTGTAGTTGACTATCTGATGATGAGACCTGATATCAATAAAATCCATATCGTCTCAGAAACGATCGTACACAAAATTTTTGTTTATGTTGAATTCTTGGAACGTACGTAAATGAATATGTCAAATTTATTTACCTTGTATCTATATATATATATATATATATATATATATATATATATATATATATATATATATATATATATATATATATATATATATATATATATATATGAGAGAAAGAGAAGAGAGTTTTCTTGTTTTTCATATTTTTAATTATAATTTTAAAAATACAAAAAAGAAAAGTCCATAGATTTTAATCAGACTTGCCTGGATAACGATTGCTGTCAGTATATATATATACCTAAATGAATAAATGCGAAAGTTTTTTCCATCTATCCTAACTATATGAACATCAAAACACGTTAGGATTATTTAATTCTAATGATTTAAGAATATATTGAAATACCCTATATATAGGCATCTCCAACTCACTCAAACAAATCTCGATTTTGCACATTTGCATATTTATTTTTAAGTTTTTAAGCAATTAATATTCTGTAATAAACCTTTCTTCTTTGTATTGTCAAATTTTCTTCTACATACGCAATCGTTTTATCGATAGTACTATTATTATAATTATAAATAAAATAAGATAAAGAGATTTTATTAAAAAAATGATAGTGTTTAAAAACTTATTTAGAATTTCATTTTACAGGGAGATAATTTACTTTCGGCTGAAATGTCGAGAATAGATACTACATTTTGATCTTTGCCAAAAGGCCAAGGAACCATAAAAATATTTTTTGTGACTCGGTATTTTTAAAATTAAAAAATAAAAACAAAAAAAATGTATTGAATTAGAATATTTTTTTAATGGGTGGTGTAGTGTAGTATCGGTTCTGTTGTCATAAGATTGTCCTCCCAGGAATAACCTCCTTTGTTTTTAAGGGTGCATATCGGGGGGAATCCTCCCAAAATGAAAAAAAAAAACAACCCAATACTCGATTTAGTCAGAATATCTTTTAAGGAGGGGGGGAGTGTATTATCGGTGTTATTCTCATAAGACCGTCCACGCAAGAATGACTTCCTCCTTTTTGGATGGAGGGAAGTCGTGTTCGTTCACCATGATATTTTCCTCTGTCAGGGGAGGGGGGTAGTGTAGTATATGTTCGTTCACCATGATATTTTCCTCTGTCAGGGGAGGGGGGTAGTGTAGTATATGTTCGTTCACCATGATATTTTCCTCTGTCAGGGGAGGGGGGTAGTGTAGTATATGTTCGTTCACCATGATATTATCCTCTGTCAGGGGAGGGGGGTAGTGTAGTATATATTCGTTCACCATGATATTATCCTCTGTCAGGGGAGGGGGGTAGTGTAGTATATGTTCGTTCACCATGATATTTTCCTCTGTCAGGGGAGGGGGGTAGTGTAGTATATGTTCGTTCACCATGATATTTTCCTCTGTCAGGGGAGGGGGGTAGTGTAGTATATGTTCGTTCACCATGATATTTTCCTCTGTCAGGGGAGGGGGGTAGTGTAGTATATGTTCGTTCACCATGATATTTTCCTCTGTCAGGGGAGGGGGGTAGTGTAGTATATGTTCGTTCACCATGATATTTTCCTCTGTCAGGGGAGGGGGGTAGTGTAGTATATGTTCGTTCACCATGATATTTTCCTCTGTCAGGGGAGGGGGGTAGTGTAGTATATGTTCGTTCACCATGATATTTTCCTCTGTCAGGGGAGGGGGGTAGTGTAGTATATGTTCGTTCACCATGATATTTTCCTCTGTCAGGGGAGGGGGGTAGTGTAGTATATGTTCGTTCACCATGATATTATCCTCTGTCAGGGGAGGGGGGTAGTGTAGTATATGTTCGTTCACCATGATATTATCCTCTGTCAGGGGAGGGGGGTAGTGTAGTATATGTTCGTTCACCATGATATTTTTCCTCTGTCAGGGGAGGGGGGTAGTGTAGTATATGTTCGTTCACCATGATATTTTCCTCTGTCAGGGGAGGGGGGTAGTGTAGTATATGTTCGTTCACCATGATATTTTCCTCTGTCAGGGGAGGGGGGTAGTGTAGTATATGTTCGTTCACCATGATATTATCCTCTGTCAGGGGAGGGGGGTAGTGTAGTATATATTCGTTCACCATGATATTTTCCTCTGTCAGGGGAGGGGGGTAGTGTAGTATATGTTCGTTCACCATGATATTATCCTCTGTCAGGGGAGGGGGGTAGTGTGGTATATGTTCGTTCACCATGATATTTTCCTCTGTCAGGGGAGGGGGGTAGTGTAGTATATGTTCGTTCACCATGATATTATCCTCTGTCAGGGGAGGGGGGTAGTGTGGTATATGTTCGTTCACCATGATATTTTCCTCTGTCAGGGGAGGGGGGTAGTGTAGTATATGTTCGTTCACCATGATATTATCCTCTGTCAGGGGAGGGGGGTAGTGTAGTATATGTTCGTTCACCATGATATTATCCTCTGTCAGGGGAGGGGGGTAGTGTAGTATATGTTCGTTCACCATGATATTATCCTCTGTCAGGGGAGGGGGGTAGTGTAGTATATGTTCGTTCACCATGATATTTTCCTCTGTCAGGGGAGGGGGGTAGTGTAGTATATGTTCGTTCACCATAATACTAGCTAAGGAAGAACGATAACTCAAGTTTAAAATAAACATGTCTTTTTTAACTAGAAAATTATGAAAGTTATCGTATTTCCTTAGGCAGCATATTCATCTTTGTTTGTAAAGATGGCGACTATATTTTTCCAGCCAATTTTTATTTTGGCGTTTCACGTGGACAATGAAATTTGCCATGGGTTTTAATGTTATCTTAATAAATAAATGCAAAAGTTTTTTTCCACCTATTCTAACTATATTGACATTAAAACGGTTTATGCTTATTTAATTCTCTGTAGTATATTTTCATTCGTCATGATACATTTCTCTCAGGCATTACCTCCTCTTCGTGAGGAAGGCCGTACAGTATACATTCGTTCATCACAATACCATTTCCCTAGGATGACCAGTTTTGTGTGTGTGTGGTTGGTAGTGTACTATCTATTCTGTTGTCATCATATAATCCTCCCAGGCATTAAGCCCTCCTTTGGGGGGGGGGGGGCGGTCAGTATATGTAGTTTGTTCATCATGATATCATCCTCTACGCCTCTCATTTGCATATTTATTTATTTTTCAGTTTCTAATGAATTAATATTTTCGAATCTGTTAATAATTAAATACATGCGTTTATTATTTTTTTTAATAAATTTGTTGCTGCTCTTGTTGTTGCTGTTCCTATTTACTTCCTCCCACGAGAGCAGAGTTAGGCACAATGTCAATATTTAGCACAACAGATATTCTCATTTCACTTATTCTTACGCCTCTGTGCTTTCATACATTTTCCAGCATTCTCTATTCGAGCTAGTACTGATTGCCACTTGAACTTACTTAACATTTCCTTTACAAGTAATTACATTCTTTACTGATTTATTAAGCAATTAAGTCACTATACTAAATAATTAAAATAGCCAAATTACATCTTCCTTCTTAATTCTGTAAATCGTTATTATTAATAGTAATATTTTCTACATTAACAGTATAGAAAATTTACAAAATTATACGGATGCACATTTCTGTAATAATGGTTTTCTTATTAATTACAT